>OU015769.1:22993983-23009614 GCA_907173295.1 Fagus sylvatica | reverse complement strand
AGTGTATCCTCAAAGCTTTCAACCAGAGACTATTCACTGTTCGCGACAAGTGGGCCCTAGTGGGGTAAATCGCTGGCCCAGGGAGTTTTTTCAAAGTGCAGGTGCAGGATCCACATGTGGGATCCACTTTTATGTGGTTTCCCACAATGTATCCTCAAAACTTTCAACCACAGTGTATCCTCAAAGCCACCTTATAAAAGACTTAACTTTTTCATATTACTTTTTTAGTTTTTGTCGAAGAATTTCTGTATCAAATGGCTTGCATACATGGATGTGAAGTACCACATCAGGAGATTGTAGCTTATAGCATGTCACATGTGACAATTATAGACTTTCTGCTTTTATGGTGCAACAGAGATCTTGAAGTGGTCTATTTAGGGCTACAACATCATCTTAAAAGCAAGATAAAACATAAGGACATGGCCAAGTCAAATAATTTTGGTGGCAGAGATGCTGTTCAGTATTTCATTCCTTCCCAGATAATTTAAGAAATTATTAGTACAATCAAAGAAAAGGGGGGCACAACCTGCATGTTTTGTTCATCCGATTTGCTGTTGGTTTGAGTGTCTTTTGTATGCCTACGGTAGCGTTCTATTGTCTCCTGCATGCTGAGAATTAAGCCCAATATGACTGTGATCAGTGCATCTTTTGCCAAATACTTAAAATCAGGATTATCAAACAATTGCATAGAAATTCAATCATACAACCTTAGGACCCCAACAGATAACCATGTAATCAAATCAGCTTCTCCTATAACAAAAGAGACCCCAAACACCTAATATTTTTTATAGGACCATACCATCAGTCTATCTGAAACACTGCTAGCCAAGTCCAAACAAGCAAGTAATTTATTGAATAAAAAAAAAATTCAGACATTAGAAATTATGAATTATCAATAGAAAAATAATTAATCAAACATTATATATGTAATGTTTAATGTTACTAACGTTAACCATAAATTAATATTATTTTGTTGCTTATTGTTTCTAACAGCTTCTGGGAACAAGGGAGCCTAATCTCATAACTAAGAGGACCAAACAATTTGGAACTCTTGATATAAATTAAAAATGCCTCTTTAATCAACACTTTAGTGAAACTAAACCCAAAGAAATAGTATTATCTGAGATAACTCAAGAGGTAAATGAGAAGAGAATCAGAACAAATAAATAAAATTTTCTTTCAAAGCTTAGATATTTGGTGTCTAAGTTCTCTTATTTTTCTATGGTTATATCCAGATCTTTTCATCTGACTTATTAGGGCAGGCAATATTTTCAACTTCCCAAAGAGTGTAAAATCTGATTTCAGTGATGATCTTCAGGTTTCTCGTTTATTCTGGCCACACTCACTTATTCTTCCTCTTCAATCCACATGAGTGTTATCAGCTGAAAACTAACATTACATTGAAACAGGAAGTACAAATTGCAGATTTTATACAAAATTCTTCAGGCAACATGTATTGTTCTCCCCTAGCTCTGACCTTTAGCTATCCATAAAAAATAGTTGGAGTTAAAAACGTGGGATGGTGCTTAAAGGTTTAAAACTCATTTCTGTCTAGGCTAATGAGAGCCTTACAGGTTGGAACACGTTTAACTTCCATATTTTGGCTTTTGACTATACAAATTTATAATGTTAAAGATATCAAGATTCAATCCTAATCAAGGCTCAAGTCCATTATCGTAGTCTAGCTACGTTCATTGTACTAGAACTGATTTATAGTACAGATAAATAATCTTTTTTCTTACTTTTAATAACCTTACTTGTAGTGCAAATAAAGTAACCCTACGGTTTTGTCTTTCTACTATAGATATAAGAAATCAAGCTAAACCACATTAATTCTCTCTCTCTCTCTTAATTGCAACATCAATTCTAATATGGTATTAAATATGTCTCATCACTTCTAACACATATCAGAAATAGGTTTTAAGAGTGTTTCTCATTTCTTTTTAGGCGTTTCCTTTCAATGGAGCCTCTTTTTCGGCTATTTTATTGTCACTATAAGATCTATCTGTTCCAAACATTGATTTTATTCACCAACTACACAATCCAATCTCTTGACAGTCGATTTATAAGATGCCAAAAGAACCACCACAAAATCACCTTTCACACGCCACACCTACCCTCACAGAACATCGCTCATGCACCCCTCGTACTAACTGCCAACCAGCCAATGAAGACGTTGTCCATGACTAATGTCAATATTTTGACTATCGGTGTCGCCGTCATTAGCCACTCGTAACGGTTTCATCAAAAGATACATCATTCTGACCACTAGTGCAGCCATAATTCAGCCATGACAGTTGTCCTCCGGCCACCTTTCAACGCCAACTGTAGCCATATATGATGTCATCGACATTTGTTTCGCATGTAATTTCATTCCACGTCGAGCATGGTCTCCTACACATCCAATCTGGTCCAACTTAGCTATATTTTCCTTAATAGTCTTCCATTCCAAACTCAAGGTGGCTTTAAGCTTATTCCTTGAGTTTGAGGGTGTTAAAGATATCAAGGCCTAAGTCCAGGTTTATTGTACTAGGACCTAGTTGTAGTGCAAGAAAAGTACTACTAATTCTACTTGTAGTAATCATACTTATAGTGTAAGTAAAGTAACCCTAGGGTTAATCTAGGGTTAGCCTAAGGTTTAGTCTCCTTATATATACCCTCAATGGGTTCATTGTAATACACAATTAAATACAATAAAGATACACCCAATGGGTTCATTGTAACACAACCTCAATTTCTTATTGATTTTGGTTTCCTTATTAGGTTTTCTTAGTGTGGAGGGAAATGATTTTTCTTGGTATGAAAGGAAAAAAATTTCTTTATTAAATAAGTAATTGGGTACTACTTGTTCAGTAAGGAATAAAATTGGAACCTCATAAAGAGGCATTGTTGCAAAGGATTTGGTGGCTTTAAGTCTAGGTGGAGGCTATGGCCAAAGTAGTCCTCTTTTGTGAAGAGTAGTAGTTTGCTAGTGTTTTTGGCGTTGAAAGCTACCCGCATATGTGAGTTAATAAGTTTGTGTGTGAAAGAGTAATTGAATATATTAAGGCTTTCAGATCTTGAGTTTGTGCGTGTGAGTTAGTTTATATTTGTGAAAGTTTATATGTAGTTTTAATCCATATCGTTGATAGTGGATATCTGTTGGCATTACCTGTAGTCTGTAGATATAGACTTGGAGTTGGCGAAAAAAAAAAGAACATTAATTGTTGTTATCTTATGTTAATGTTTTTATTTCTTATTTGTGTGGATGCGCTTTCACTTATCCCAAATCACAACAAACTTGTATCAAAGCTTAAGATTGATCTTCGTATGAAGGTGATGTATGAAGTAAGTAGGAAATTGATTTGAGATGCACATGCAAATTTGGATTTGGTCATAGAAACGATGGTCGTCTTTTTCAATGAAAGCTTGCTTTGATTAAGGTGGAACTATTACAATAGAAAAAGAAGAGAAGACTGCTTAATGAAATTTGAGTCTAGGTGGTGATTTGTTGAAAATTGCCTCAAATTCCTATTTGGAAATTGTTTCTTTGATGTGGGAAAAATGTTTTTTTGTTTTTTTATTGGAATGAAAAGTTTTCCCTATTGAATAAGTAATTGGGTATTCCTTGAAATAATTGGGTATTTCTTATCCATCAAGAAATAGAATTAAAGTCTTATTAATGAGCATTATTGCAAATGATTTGCTAGCTTTAGTCTCAGGTAGGGGGCTCTACCCAAATAGTCATCTAGTGTGGAGGAGTGTCGTGGTAGTGTAATGGGATCAAAAGGTACTTGCGTGTGTGAGTGTGAGAGAGTTGTTGGGGGTTTGGAATTGAGTTTGTGTTTCAGGTTTTTTGTTTTGTTGTTTTTTTATAAGATCCGTGAGTTTTAATTGAGAGTGGTTGTAAAGTTGTAATCCATATCGTTGATATTGAATTTTGTATGGCGTTTCTTGTGGATGTAGGCTTGAAGTTAACTGAACCATGTATAATATTTTCATCTTTTGTGAATGCTTTTATTTCCTATTGGTGTGAATTCATTTCCATTAACCCTAAATCACAATAAAAGGTTTTTGCTCTAGATGTAAATCATCTAGTCAAACCACATTAATTCTATTAATTCTACTTATACTTTCTATTTTTCTCACATCAACTATTAACACTGATGCCTTTCCAAATTACACCTATAACACACAGAAAACTCTAATATGTATATAAAAAGTAATTCTTTTTTAATTATAATAAAAGTCACCAAGGATCTCAAGAAAAAAAAAATCATTATAGGAATTCTCTATTTCCTGTATTTAATAGCTCTTTAAAAGCATAAATTCCTGTCTGCAATCCCTCTATATGATTTTCCTAGTAGCTCTTGGCTATAAAGGCATTTATCGTTAATGCTAAGTACTTTTTCGTGCTCTTTCACACTCGGCTAGGACTAGGTTTCTATCTAGTTGTTCATAGTCTTAACTTCTCATGAAAGGCATATAAACATTCCCTGTAACTATCAGTTTTGAACTGCATGGTCATAGGATTCAACCCATAGTTATTACAAGTCGCCCAGCAGACATCTCTTTCTCACCATTTGCAAAACATAATCCCTATCTATGCGTAACAATTAAACGTGTGAATAAGGATAATATTGTTTTGACCACAGCATTGCTGAAGGAGTTGCCCAGATCAATTTACTCCATTCTGTACTGTAAAAATCTTCAGCAACTGCATGATTTCCTTAAACTGAAGTCACACTATTATGACTCTGATTTATTTTGATTGGTATATAAATAATAATAGGGATATATTGAATTGATTCAAATAAATTAGCTTGAGTTAGGATGAGTTAAATTAGTTTGGATTAGGATGAGTTATGATTTGTTTTGTTGATAAATTTTAGAGAGTTGAAGTTTTTCTAAATCTCATTGAAAGTTCATGTATAAATTATGACATGGTCAATGAACAAAGATAGTCATGATGTCCTGAATTACAAATTGTTAGCTAATTTAACTTAGAGGTGTATGTTTCCCTCGAAGTACAACTTACTCTTATTATTTCTCTTAATCAAAATAGAGAAATGTAAGAAGAGAATAGTAAAGATATAGTTGTTAAAAATTTTCTACTATGGACGTAGGCCATCAGCCCAACTCACATTAATCTCTTGCTTCCATTTTCTATCACTGCATCATTTTGTTTCTTCTTTCTATTTTACCATGGAATCAGAGCTACATTTTTATGGCCTCTAATAGCCTCCTCTCACCATTAAACATAGTCTTTTCTACAAGAAATTTTCTCTTTGGTGTATCTTTGCAAAACAACAAATCAACCTCTACTAAAGTCTTGATTTGCATTTCTCGGTATAGTAGAGTTCTCTCAAAGTCACAATCTTCGTTCCTCATCAACCTTCCTTGTTGATGGAGAAGTCGTTGGTGACCGATGGCCAAATGGTAGCATGTGAACCGAGGGACAATAGAGTATAGTTAGCATTGCGGATTGCAATACTTGTAGTATAGTTAGGATCACTTATATTACTAGTAGGATTAGGATTCCTAGTAAAATAAATTTGGACTAGAATAATACAATGAACCTACCTTGATTAGAATAATACAATGGGGTTGGAGCTGTAATTGGAAGTTTAGAGGAAGAGAAGGGTAGAAAATAAGGAGAGAGAGAGAGAGAGAGAGGAGAAGAAATGGACTAGTTATCCATCTATTTAGTTATGATATTTTAAAAATTAAAATGAGGAAAAATAAGTAGGTTCCCCCTCCCCCCTTTTTGTAAGATAGAAAGGAGAGAAGAAGATGCAATATTTAATAGGAGATAACTGATAAGAGTTTGTTTAGATATTTTTAAATTTTAATAAATTACTAGGGTTAAAAAGTGAAATACAAAAAAATCATTAAGGAGAGTTTCATCGCTCAAAATTCCTCCTCCGAATCCTCTCGAATCATTTCCTCCTCACCTTAATATTTCCCCCTCAAATAAAAGACATCTAAATATGAATGATTACAATCCCCCATTTCTTTTCCTCTCTTAACTACTCCCCTAACCAAATATGTTTAAGTTTTTAAGTCAACTAAATAAACTGTCAAATCACATAAGCTCCCGGTTTAATTTTTGGTATAATATAATTTTAAGAAAATAGTTTACCTTCAACCCGATTTGTAGGAATCCTTTTCCAACCCACTATGTGGCAATTAAATAGACTATCCACGTGTATTTTTAGTCATATGATTTTTCCAAATAATATATGTAGATAGTCTATTTAATTGACACGTAATTAGTTGAAGGAGAATTCCTCCAAACCGGGTTGGAGGTAAACTCTATCCTAATTTATCTCACCTCTTTATCTCGGGTTGTACCCTCTCAACATTTAGAGAAGAAACCTTACCACACCACGCATATGATCTCCTTGAGCTATGAATGTGCACTAAAAATTATGCCACAAGCGCATAGGTTAAAACACCTTTATCAAAGTTAAGTAGCCTCTTCAGTACGGATGGTGGATAAAGTATACTTAGAGTTTTGTGTGTTGCTTTAAATTCCACTTCTACATGTAATTCTACCCAAATAGGATCAAGATGCCATTATGCCACCAAATGGCTAGTTAAAGTGTTGGGTAAATTACGCTAACACCCCATTCTTTTGGAGAAACTAGACTCACTACACCTTAGTTTGGGGAAATGACACTTCGCTCCCAAATTTGCAAAATAATTAACACTTAGCCCTATTTTTCCAATTTTTAAAGGAATATTCCCCACTTAAAATTAAAACAATTAGAATATAATTTTTCTTTTTAGCTTTGTTAGTTAGGCATTGGTAAAAAATATTAATATAAAATAAACAAGAAAAGAAAATAAAAAAAAAAGGACGGAGTGTTAATTGTTTTGCAAATTTGGGCTTGAAGTGTCATTTCCCCAAAATAGGGTGTAGCGAGTTTAGTTTTCCCAAAAGAAGAGGATGTCAGTGTAATTTACCCTAAAGTGTTCAAGACAATGACCTAGGTGTTGGATATCCCACGTCGTATGGGTAGCCTCAACTAGTGCAATTTATAAGCTTGGACGAACCTCTCTTTATGAACCAGTTTTTAAGGATGAGTTAGGTCCTTGGGCTCCAACATGGTATCGGAGTCATATCCAACACTAGGAACCACAGTCTCAAGATTTATTTTCTCTAAACTAACATGACAGTTTTCAATGATTACTTGTATCCATAAGAATTAATCTTAAGATACAATGGATAAAGGGTTGATAAGTCATGAAATATGACTTATTTACATGCATTTTAGAGAGATTCTACTGGGATTGTGTTGCATTACATGTCTAATTATACTTCAATGGATGTTAGTTGTTCAATTCATTGAATTACATGACTTGTACATTTAAGTGTATTAATTTAATCTCTTAGATGTTAATTTGGGCTATACTTGATTGCAAGTACAAGCTGAATCAGATTAGAGTTAGATAGCACAAGCTGGAAAGAGCAGAAGAGAAGAAAGGAAGTGATAAAGCACAATTCAGGCGACTGGATTGGGACATCTAGGCGACTGGATGAGGCTCCAAATGACTGCACCATTAGGCGGTAACTCCAGAATTCAAATCAAAAAGGATCCAGTCGACTGGATTAATTGTTCAGAATCAGGCAGAAACTCCAGACCTCAAGAATCCAGGCGACTGAATTGGATTCAGCCAACTGGATTTATTAATCCAAATCAGGCAGAAACTCCAGATTTCAAGAATCCAAGCGACTAGATTCGCGTGAATTCAATTTTAAAGAAGGCCCATTTGTGTTTAAAGCGCTCTGAACTCAAGGCCAATTAGACCCAATTTGTTTAGGCTCTGAAGTCTGAATTAGAGAAGAGGATTAGGGTTTATATAGGGTTTAGATTAGACGGCTTAGAGGCAGACAAACTGACTCTCTCTCTCTCTCTCTCCCAAGCTTAGGTTTTCACTCCTATGACCACCTAAGCCCCTTATTAGGGCTAGGGGCTATGTTTCCTTTGTAACGGTATGGATACTTTGTAATCCCATTGCTTTTTATTGATTAAATACAGTTGATTATTAATTTATTGATTCTTAATTGATGTATGTTTTATTTCATACTTTCTATAAGTTCAATCATGTTTTTCTTATGATTAAGGGGGAATATTGCATGGTTTTAATTAGATCTCGTGTTTTATAAATTGAAAGGTTTTTCTAAATATTAATCTAACCACTTTATTTTCTCCGGTTATATAGTGTTCCTGAGTTTTTTTAGTTCAACCATGTCAAAAGCTTTTTAAAAGGAAAATAATCAACTGTATAATGTTATTAGAACAAGGTTTTTAACCGGGATTATAAAAAAATCATACCGATATAGAGAAACACCCTGAAACCCTAGTGCCTTTTACTCATATGTTTCTTACAAAATTTCCATAAACCAAATCCATTTTACCCTTTTAAATATTGAATTACATTGTCTTTTGAAAACACAACTTCCTAAGGATTGACAACCCCTTACACGTACTACAAGGTACCGCTTATTATTGAGCGACATTAATTTTTGGCGCCGTTGCCGGGGAGTTTCGACTTATTCAAGAGACAATTCCATGGGATAAGGTTACCGGTGGATCACTCAATTGGTAACTTCATTCCATTCTCTCTTAATTTTGTTTTTCTTTTATTTGTTTATTTTGTTGCTTTAATCTATTCTGTTTTACTGTGCATGAGCATTTGTGTTAGAAACAGTAAAGGCAAATTGGAAACTTCTGAGACATTCTTTTGGAAGTCTATTTGATACAACTACGAGCTCACCCACATCTTCTATCATGCCTGAAGAAAGAGTAGTTCAACCTGAGGCACCTAGGATGACCATGTATCAGCTGTTACACCCTACTCAGAGCTCTATTCCTTCATGCATCATGTTTCCTCCAAATGCACCTCATGTGGAGATCAAACAAGGGCTGAATGGCCATACTTCCTGATTTTAGGAGGATTGGAGAATGAGAATCCCTATGTGCATGTGAGAGCGTTTGAAGAAATGATTGGCAGCTTCTATGCACAGAATGTGATTGAGACAGCTAAGCTAAGATTCTTCCCATTCTCACTCAAGGACAAGACTAAGGGTTGGTTATACACAGTGAAGCCTAGGTCCATAGGAAGTTGGGGGGAGATGATCCAAGAGTTCTACAAGAAGTTTTTTCCCTCCCCACAAAGTCCAACAAGTAAAGAGGAAGATCTTCTAGTTTCGTCCAAGGACATGATGAGAACTATTCATGGCATGGGAAAGATTCAAGGATACATACAACTTCTGCCCAACACATGGATATGACACCTGGAGGTTGGTAAGTTACTTCTATGAGGGACTCCAACCTAGAGATCGTCAGTTTGTTCAAATTGCATGTGGAGGTGAATTTCTTACAAAAGGAGCCTGAAGATGCTATGGACTACTTGGATGAGAATAGCTGAGAATTCCAACACCTGGAATGGACCAAGTCCCTTTGGATTCCACAGACCGGAACAGAAGTGGTGCTACTACATCTGGTGGTAGTATTTTCAAGTTAAGGGAAGAAGGATAATCTGAGTGCCAAGATCAATTTGTTGACAAAGGAGATAGAGGCACTTAAGCTGAAGGGTAAGTAGGGGAGTCAATGCTGTTTACAGAGAGGAACCTATGGAGGCATGCCGGATTTGCCAAGAGATTAGACCACACCACAAGTGACTGTAAGTCTCTACCTCAATTTCTAAATGTCTCGGAAGAACAGGTGTGTGCATTTAACCAATACCGGCCAAATAATGCCTTATATTCGAACAATTATAACCCAAATATGAGAAATCATCCATATTTGAGTTATAAGAGTGACAATGTGCTGAATCCTCCACCTCCAAGGAACAATTTTGTACCTTCATCATCATCATCTAGACCTCCCTTGGAAGATGTTCTTGGAACTTTCATGCAAAAGCAAAGTGAACAAAATCAGAGGTTCGAGACTATGTTCACTAGGATGGATGAAGAGGTTAGAGAGACCAAGAACCATTTGGCCAAACTCACCAATGCCTTGAGTGCAACTGAGAAAGGGAAACTCCCTTCACAAACTCAACCCAAATCCGAATAATCAGAGTGTGAAGATAGTTTCCAAGGATAATCATGAAGAGTGCAAGACTGTTACCATTTTGAGAAGTGGTAAGGTAATTGGTGAGGAGATTGAGAAAGATATTCCTAAGGCAAAAGAGAAATCCAAGGAAACTCAAGCTGAAAAGGATGAGAGTGGGACACCTAAAGTCAAGGAAGCTGAAAAGTGTTCAATTCCCACTCCTTTCCCACAAGCCTTTGAGACTACCTAAGAATTTGGATGTGACAATTGAGATTTTGGAGCATCTACATCAAGCTAAGGTTAACTTTGCCCTTATTGCACATCATAAAGCAGATGTCCTGCCTATGCTAAAGGTAATCAAGGACCTGTGCACTGTAAAGAAGGAAGCATCACTTGAAGAAGACTGCATTTTTTACTGAACAAGTGAAGTGCCATCATCCAACACAAGGTCCCACCCAAGTACAAAGATCCAGGTTGCCCCACAATATCTTGTACCATTGGTGAGTACTTGGTTGAGCTTGCTTTGCTCGACCTTGGAGCTAGCATTAACTTACTCTCCATTCACTGTCTATCAACAAATGGGACTTGGTGATTTGAAGCCCACTTCAATGACATTGCAGCTAGCTGACCGTTCAGTAAGGACACCTAAGAGGGATAGGTTGAGGATGTGCTTATCAAGATAGAGAATTTTTACTACCCTGTGGATTTCATCATTCTAGATACTGAACCTACATTGCATCCTGATAACGGTATTCCTATCATTCTAGGTAGACCTTTCCTTGCCACAACTAATGCTTTAATTAATTGCAGGAATGGAAGAATGAAGATCACATTTGGATCCATGACAGCTGAGCTCAACATATTCAATGTGATGTGACAACAACTGGAAGATGATGAGTGCCACTATGTGAACCTCATTGATACAGTGGTGCAAGAAGAGTTCAACCGAAATTGTTTTTCTGATCCCTTTAGAAACTCTTCTTACTAACTTCAGTTGAATTCTTATGATATTGCAACATGATACTCAAATTAACTGAAATTTGTTCCTTTATTGGATTCTTCACAGGTTTTGGAGGAGGAGCAAGTGATGGCAGTCAATGAACCATGGAGACCTCGCTTTGAGGAACTTCCAAAGACTGAGAAGAAGCCAATGCCTTCAAGTGAAGAGATCCCACAGCTAGAGCTCAAACCACTTCCAAATGGTTTTAAATATGCCTATTTAGGCCTAGGTGAGACCTTTCCTGTAGTTATTATTTCTGCTGCATTGAATGAAGAACAGGAAGGTAAGTTGTTATGTGTTTTGAGAGACCACAAATTAGCCTTAGGTTGGACCATAGCTGACATCAAGGGCATAAGCCCATTGATTTGCACACACAAGATATACCTAGAGGATGATTGTAAGACTTCTAGAGAACCTCAACGTAGGCTTAACCCAACTATGAAAGATGTAGTGAAGAATGAGGTGAATTAAGCTACTAGATGCGGGTATCATATACCCCATCTCTGATAGTAAGTGGGTTAGCCCAACTCAGGTTGTTCCTAAGAAGTCAGGCATTACTGTAGTCAAGAATGCAAATGATGAGTTGATTCCAACCCGTTTAGTTACAGGTTGGAGAATGTGCATAGACTATAGGAAGCTTAATTCTGCAACTAGGAAAGACCACTTCCCCCTACCCTTCATTGATCAAATATTGGAGAGGGTAGCTGGTCATAAGTACTATTGTTTCCTAGATGGGTACTCAAGGCTATTACCAGATAGAGATTGCATTAGAAGACCAAGGAAAGACCACTTTTACTTGCCCATTTGGTACCTTTGCATTCCGAAGAATGCCATTTGGGTTGTGTAATGCACCTGCCACCTTCCAGAGATGTATGGTGAGTATCTTTAGTGATATGGTTGAAAAATTTATGGAGGTGTTCATGGATGATTTGTCTGTCTTTGGTGATTCTTTTGATGATTGTCTTAATAATTTGAAATTGGTTTTAGCCAGGTGTGTTGAAAAAGGCTTAGTGCTTAATTGGGAGAAAGTGCCATTTCATGGTCACTTCTGGAATTGTGCTAGGACATGTAGTGTCCTCTAAAGGCATAGAGGTAGATAAAGCCAAAGTTGACTTAATCCTTAATCTACCTACCCCTAAGACAGTGAGAGATGTCAGATCCTTTTTAGGGCATGCTGGTTTCTATAGGAGATTTATAAAGGACTTTAGTGCCATATCTAGACCCCTTTGTAATCTCCTACTCAAGGAGTCCACCTTTGAGTGGACAGAGTCATGTGAGGTAGCTTTCAAAAAGCTAGTTCAGTTGCTTACATCTGCCCCTATCATGCAAGCCCCAGATTGGTCTCTCCCATTTGAGATCATGTGTGATGCTAGTGATTATGCTGTGGGGGCTGTCCTAGGCCAAAGAAAAGACAAAAAGCCTCATGTTATATACTATGCTAGTCGAACTCTTAATAGTGCTCAAATGAATTACACTACCACAGAGAAAGAGTTATTAGCTGTAGTATTTGCCTTGGATAAATTCCGTTCTTATTTGATGGGTACTTCTATTGTTGTTTTTACAGATCATGCTGCCCTTAGGTACCTTCTTTCCAAGAAGGATGCTAAGGCACGTTTAATACGTTGGATTTTGCTTTTGCAGGAATTCAATCTTCAGATCAAAGACAAGAAAGGAGTGGAGAACGTGGTGGCAGATCATCTATCCAGGCTCACATTTGAAGAAGTAAAAGAAGAGATCCCCATTCGAGATTCTTTTCCAGATGAGCAACTTTTTGCTGTTACAAAGCTTCCATGGTATGCACACATAGTGAACTACCTTGTCGCAGGTTTCATTCCTGAGACTTGGACAACGCAGGATAGGCGCAAATTCTTTGTTGAGGTAAGAAATTTCTATTGGGATGATCCTTATTTGTTTAAATACTGCCCTGATCAAATCTTGAGGAGATGTATCCCAGATAATGAGACCCTTAGTGTCATAAAATTCTGCCATACAGAAGCTTGTGGTGGCCATTTTTCTGTTAAGAAAACCACTGCAAAAATTTTGCAGTGTGGATTTTATTGGCCTACTATGTTTAAGGACACTCACATAGCTTCTGTAAAGGGTGTTTAGAATGTCAAAAATTGGGGAGAGTTACACGTAGGAACATGATGCCGATGTCCCCTATCCTTGAGATAGAAGTTTTTGATTGTTGGGGAATCGATTTCATGGGACCTTTTCCCCAATCTTTTGGCAATCTATATATCCTCTTGGCAGTAGATTATGTCTCTAAATGGGTTGAGGCCATTGCATGTAAGGTAAATGATCATAAGGTTGTGCTGAAATTCTTGAGAGAACACATTTTCTCTCGTTTTGGGATGCCCAAGGCAGTCATTAGTGACAATGGGAAGCACTTTTGCAACCGACCTTTCGAGGTCCTTGTGAAAAAGTATGGAGTGGTACACCGGTTGTCCACCTCCTATCATCCCCAAACTTGTGGGCAAGTTGAACTTGCCAATAGGGAGATAAAACAAATTTTGGAAAAGACGGTTAGCCCTAACCGTAAAGATTGGTCTTTGAGACTAACAGATGCATTATGGGCTTACCGGACAGCTTATAAAGGACCTCTAGGAATGTCTCCCTATCGCCTTGTGTATGGGAAACCTTGTCATTTACCTGTAGAGATGGAACATAGAGCTTATTGGGCCATTAAGGCCTTTTAATTTTGACCTCAAGGAGGCTAGTGAATTGAGGAGAGTTCCAAATGAGTGAGCTTGAAGAACTGAGAAACGAGGCTTACATAAGCACTCGCCATTATAAAGAGAGGATGAAGCTCTTTCATGATAAGAAAATTGTGAGGAAAACTTTTGAACCAAACCAAACTGTCCTTCTTTATGATTCAAAACTCCACACATTTTCTGGGAAGTTAAGGACAAGATGGGATGGCCCCTACATTGTTAAAGAAGTGTTTGACTATGGGGCTGTAGTGATTGAGGATCCTAGGGATGGTAGAATTTTGAAAGTGAATGGCCAAAGACTAAGGCCATACCTAGGAGAAGTTGTTCCAGCAGAAGAGATCATGTCTCTTGAGCTCCCTACTTATGGGGATGCTAGTTAGATCCTCTTTGAAATTTCACATCTGTTGTATATATTGGTGTTGTTTTGTTTTGTTTTGTTTTGGATATCTAACAATTTTGCAGGAAATAGCTTGAGGAGTTCATCATCATATCAGGTGCTTTCTTTCCTTTTCCCTTGTTCTTTCATTTCAAGACTTGTCTTTGATTCTCACATACATTTGTTTGAACATTGAGGACAATGTCAACTTTAAGTTGGGGGGAGTATTGATTGTTTGTTTTGATTGTGTGATGAACTTTGTGTTGCTTTCTTGTTGAGTAGTTTAGAAACCATTTGCTTTTCTTTAAAAAATAAATAAATCAGAAAAATAAGAAAAAGACAAAATTGTTTGGTTTGCAATGATGTCTTTGATTTATGCTATATTCACATGCATCTTTGTTATCTTTGAGAATCTTGTTGAACTTTGAACTTTGGTTTGAAGTCATTAGTGAGCTTAAGCATATGAACACATGATTATTTGATTGAGATATTTGAACATGGCCATCTATTGCTTGCTTTTAAGTATTAAGTGTTACACTTGTACACCTTAAACTAAGCACTAGCACACTAACATGTAATCTGTGGGAAATGAGATATGCATCCAATTGTTACTAAATTAAAAGTGGTTGACTTGTTAGTTGATTAGCCTTGGCATAAAGAAGAAAAAAAAAAAAAAAAAATTGAAATAGCTAACCATGAGAGCCTATGTCAAAAGAGGTAAACAATTCACATGGTTGAGATATGAGTGACTAGTCTAGCTTCGTAGCCTTTTTGACTCGAGTAAGTAAACTCTTAGGGGTGTCTCTACACCTAGTGCCCCTTGAGCCAACTGGTTCAGGAGTCATTGGTCTAACACTTGATACATGGGTCAATTAGAAAGCTTTAATGGAAGTTAGACATTGCACAGTCCTCACACAAAAAGAAAAAAAGAAAAGAAAAAAGTTTTTATGCCTTGGTTGATTATTCTAATGAGAATTCCATTGTCCTTCATGATTATATTGGAAAGATATTGAAGTCCCATGATTCTAAGTTAGTTCACTTCACACATCAAGGAACTTGTGTAGCTTTTAATGCTTAATTTCAAGTGATTGTGGCCTAGTTAGAATTTCTAAAGATTTGAAATTGAGGTTGACTTGTTTAAGCTTGCTAATGATTGAAAACCATTGTTTGTGTGACACTTTATTCTCATTTGATAGCATGATGTTGTATGTGTTTACTGTGAATCAAGACTGAGCATTTGATAGCGTTTGTGGGTATCACTTCTGGTAAACCCTCACGAGACTATAACTCGTCCACTAGGGACACCTAGGGGTTTAAAGGCTTATTGCATATGCTAAATGCAATCGAGAGTGCCAGCGAAAGTGGCTTTGTTAGTTTGTTTTCATTTGTGTTTTGTTGTTTTCATTGTTTTTAGTTTGCTAGGGACTAGCAAAATTCAGGTTGGGGGGTGTGATAAGTCATGAAATATGACTTATTTACATGCATTTTGGAGAGATTT
>OU015769.1:22920118-22993883 GCA_907173295.1 Fagus sylvatica | reverse complement strand
TTTTGTATAAGTGGGGATCAAACCCACCCTTTAAGATTAAGGGAGGGGATTGCAACTAGACCAAATGCATGATTTAAATTATATAATAAATGTTTTTGACTTTATAGAGTAATTATTTAGTAGTTTCAAGATTATAAATATATGTGTAATCTCTTCTTTCACATGTACGATAAGTCTCATTAATTAAATTTATGGTAAAACCCATCACAATATGAAAAGAGACTACATATTTATTTATAATCTAAACTACTGAATAATTTTTCCTTTCTCACATGTATCAAACAAAGGAAAAAAACAAAAAAAAAAAATCTCTGACTTATTTTCAAGATGGATATCAAACATAAGAAAATGAATCAAATTAACAAAAAAGGGTTTTTCTAAAAGAAGATATGAATATCATTTTCCATGTAAATATGCGGTTTGAGATGATCCGCTATCATTTTTTTTTTCGGGTAAACGCGTCCGTACAATGGTCCCCACAGCCCTATCCTAAATTAGCCTCCCCCAGCTAAAACCAAACACAGCAATTGTATACAGACAAAGAGAAAGAGAAAGAGAAAGACAGTCCAAGCCTAGGCAGCTCAGGCCACGCGCCAAGAAAATAAATTAGTAAATTAAAATTGTCCGTTAAAGAATAAAAGAGAGTATTTAAAAAGGAAAAGAAAAAGAAAAGAAGAAGTCTGACACTGACGCGCCACACAAAAGGTACAAAGTGAATAAGGGAAGGAAGGAAACAGTCCCCCACACCTTAATTGTCTGACAACGAAACTTAAATCATCACAAACCAATGCGTTTACGCCTCCTCATTGGTCCGCTGCGTACAATATCGTACGGATGATGTTGACGTCTTTCTAATATTGTACCATCTTACCATTATTTTATTTTTTTCCTTTACAAATGTTTCTATTATCTTTCAAAAATTAATTTTACCATTTTTTTTCAATAAACTTTTATTATTATTATTATTAAGACATATATACTCATTTTCACGTCTAATTCTATAATTTTATAAAACGATATATTATGGTTGGTTCAACCTTATGGATCAAAACCCACAAACCAGAATCAATAAAAATTGGTTTTCATTATAGATCTGGGTCTTCTTTGTCTTCTTATTATTGTTCTTCCATTACTACTTGCTATTATTTCTACCCATAACCCAAACTTCACCTTAACGAATCAACCCAAGACTCCAAATTGACGTGAACAGCAAGCCTACAGATAGGGGGACGATAAATAATTACCAACAATCTCTTCATCCATGAAAACCAATCACCAGTTTTCATCCCCAAAGTCCACAAGGCCAAATTGGGATGCCGTTGCCCTCACGCCGCTTTACTATGATTATGACAAATATGTGGCATTGAACTCTCCGCTTTGGCCTGCCTTTGCTTCATTGAGGATGCTCCAAGGCTGTGTCGAGAGAGAGCTTTAAAAACATAGAATTTATGTTCAATTTATTAAAATGATAAGTCAAAACTGTGAATTGGTTAACCGCCACATTAACGTTGAAAATCTATGTATTCTATTATGATTATATTTATGACCACCAATTGTTAACTTATAATTTCAATTAATTCCACTATAAAATTAGGTGTGAAAATAAGTGACGTAATATACTCTTTCTATTATTTGCATAAGTTTATTGTTGTCTCAAAAAGTTGTGGCTAATACCTATTGTCCTTTTTTGTTTTATTTTATTTCAACAACAATACTATAAATAGGGAAATGATATTTCTACACTTTAAAATGTTATTTTCATATTAATATAAAAAAATATGTTATTAAAAGACTAAATTATCCTTATACTCAACAAATATTTAATCTTTAATCACTTGCATTAAGGATATTTTGGTCTTTTCAATTTATTTTAGTGTATTTTGGTCTTTTCAATTTATTTTAGTTATCACACTTGAGTGTAATCTGGCACAGTCTCTTTCTCACTCATGACTTTTTCATCCAGTTTCTCTCATTCTTTTATCTCATTCTATATAAAAATAAATAAATAAATTTCTTTTTCGGGTCTGTATTCTGAATTTTACCAAAACTAGCAAAAGATGAGGTTCTCTGTTGACAACCTTTGAATTTTACAATACTATTATTACTAAAGGTAGGTGTGTGTCTGTGTTTCCGGTTTCCCCTCTTTGGTGGTGGTGACTAAGAAGACAGGACTACTAAGAGTCAATCAAATCACAAAACAACACCTATTCCCCTCTTAATATCTCTCTGGCTCTTCTGGGTTTTTTTCCAATTTTTATTTTTTATAATTTGTTGGGTTCTTACAATCCAGATATTATTACTTCTCATCCTATTTTAGGTCTCTTCTTTCCTCTTCTTGCGTAAAGCTTTCTGGGTTTTTTTTTCCTATTTGGTAAGATTTCCTTATTCCCACTTTAGAACTCTCTTATTTTTTTTTTTCCTTTTAAGTACACTTTCTTGGATTGTTGAGAACTACTTGAGTTGAAGAAGAAGTAATCTTTATTTTATCTTATGATAATCGAATCAATCAGTTACAAACTCCAAGTCTTTTAGGTTCTTTGCTCAAAAAACCTCACTGTTGCTTTGTTCTTTTTTTCCTTTCTTGGCCACTTCCTTTATCTATCTTGCATCAAAAGCTTTATGGGTTTTTTCCTATTTTGTTCTTCTTCACCTTGACACCCTTTTTTTTTGTGATCTTTTGAATTCTAGCTCTGGAATATTTTTCCTTGTCTTCTTGATTGTGGACGCAAACCTCAAATATTGTTTGTTTCTTCCTTTTCTTTCTCATCAAGGGGTTTCTGGGCCTTGGCCTATTTGGTAAGAATTTCTCATTTCAGGTCTATCTTTCATACTCTTTACAAGCTTGTCTGTTTTTTTTTTTAAACATTATAAAAGACTACTAATCCTATATGTATTAGAGATTTGTTTGTGTTTTTGGGTCATAGAGATTATCAGTGATCTTCATTTTGTTCTCAATAGGGTGCAGAGATGGTGAGAGGAAAGACTCAAATGAGGCGCATAGAGAATGCTACAAGCAGACAAGTGACCTTCTCCAAGCGGCGAAATGGGCTGCTAAAGAAGGCGTTTGAGCTGTCAGTTCTTTGTGATGCCGAGGTTGCAATTATAATTTTCTCTCCTAGGGGAAAGCTCTATGAATTTGCAAGTTTCAGGTATTACATTAATTATTCCTGTGAAATTCATGTCTTCTATATATGAATTTTAACATTCCTTATTATATCAAGAGAATTCCTTCGCTATTAATGTGTTCATTTAATTAGCAATAAGTTTCATGCATATGTTGGTATCGGCTTTCACACTTTAGGGTTGTATATCTCAATTCTCAAGTAAACTTTCTCTCTATACAAAACAGAATCCTTGAAAACTCTCTCTCACACGCATGCACAGATACAAATCTTAATCAATTTTTATTTCAGAAATGATCCATGAGATGTCTTTTCCTTCTCATCTCTTTCCCAGACTCCCTTGTGGTCTTTCAGTTTCTTGTCTATTTTCACATAAAGAGAGATAAACAGAAAAGTTCAGAAGCAACTAAGCCCAAGTAATGGAAACCTTATTGTAAAGTGATCGAGTTAATTATTCAATCGTTTGTACAACTTCATTAGTCAAATAGAATATGTGATTGTTGATAGTTAATTGCAAGTCTATAGTTTTTATGACTATAATTTCTCATCTTCTTAGTTATTTTTTATTATTAATAAAGTAGATAAAGAGATTGTACTTTCTTTGGTTGAGTAGTAAATCATAATTGATAATACACACTAAGTTACTTGTACAGTGGGTTGGAGTGTACTAGGTCTTGGAATCACCAAGGGAGAGGGTTGGAGTTTACTAGGTCTTGGAATCACCAAGGGGGAGAGAGAGGGAGAGAGAATGATTGTTGAGCTGAAATGCGTGCTTTTGTGAAAATCATCAGAGTTGCCTGTGACAATTTTTTTTTTTTTTATATGGGAAATGCACCCATTCAACTTAAGGTTGTGTTTGGATATATATATATGGAAGGAATATAAAGAAAAAGAGAGGGGAAAGAGGTTTACAGACTTGCCTCTTTATTTTTATTTTTCTTTTTTTGAAGTGATTTTAAATGGATACCATACCCCAAAACCTCATTTTTTTTCAATCACCAATTTTAAAGGACACCCTTATTGTTAATTTATGTAATATTTTATCATTATTTCTCCATTCTACTTCACATGTAAATAAGGGGAGGAATATCTATTCCCTAATATTACCTCCTTTTAAATATCAAAACATTCCAACAAAGGAAGAGTTTTATGTTTTGGCTAGAAGAAAGAAAAAGATTACTATTCCCTTTATTCTCCCATTTTCTCTTCTCAAAATTTTCAAACATTAGGATACCTCAAAATGTCTAAACTTGTGAGAAAGTACAGTGAGATATTCCTTGAAGTGATGTGAATACTGTAAGTATCAATTGTAATAGGGTCATGTCCTAATAATCTCCACCCAAACCCTAATATTTCTCTCTTGAAAGTTGAAATCTCTTCCATATCTATATTATTAAAGGACAATAAAAAGTTTTGGAATTGGATTGATTTAAACCTTAGTGCTAATACTTTTTCTGATTTATATCTTATCAACATTTTAAGCTATCATTATTCTATGAGCATGATCGATGTTTTAACATTTAGTTATAAAATTTAATTAAAAAAAATTCCTGATACCTTTTTGATTTTGGTAGGATGTGAAATCTCAAATGTTATACTCTAGATATTTGAGGCAGGTAAAAAATCAATAGATTTGTTAGTGAAACAAGACAAGGATAATAGCTAGCAACCTCAACAGATATAATGCTTCACCCCCCCTCCTTTTTAATTAATTAATTTAGTTGTTGTCACAGATTATAGTGACTCCATCAGTTTGTATCATTATCATCAGGGTTGATTTTGATAATTAGGCCTTAAGCCTTCCCTGAATCCTGTACGCGTGAAGCTTGTTTAAGATCTATATTTACAGTTCTAGGGTCTAAAGCTGGCCTCACCCAACCATGTTAACTGCCACCCTTTTTCCCATGTATGGTAATCTCTCCGAGGACTATGTTATTGCATAATTAAGACAGGCTATCAAATGTTTAACACTTTGAGTTTAAATTATTCCAAGCTTGAGCTAATGAGAAAGTTGGCTATAACATATGGTAGCCTTTCCCTTCCTCTCCTCCTATATATAAGTTGAATTTAAAATTTTGGTTATTGAAAAAAAAAATGTACCAGTTTACTAGAAGGGCCAGTTGGAATTAATTCTTATTGATCAATGATGATTGAGGTCTTGATTTTTTTATATTACTTTTATTAGCACCCTTGTATTCACAAGGTTTGATATTGTGAACATCTTATTTTGTATTTCATAACTAATCTTATATATAGTTTTTTTTAAGTAGGAATGACAACTGATTGAGACGAAAAGAACCTTCTCAAATCCAAACCAATTAAATATTTTATATTGCAAAACGGATGCAAACCTTATTAAATTTTAAGAATTCATTTTAAAATGATCCTATTTATATTAGAAAAACCCAAATTTATTCCAAACGTACCATTTCATCTTACTATGAGTCGGATCCAATGAGTTGGGTTAAACTAAAATAATTTTTAAAATAAATTTAACTAAATTCAAGTATTAATAAGAGCTTTTAAACTAAATTAAACAATATTTATAGTATAATTTAAATACATTCAATTATTGAAAATTCAATATATAAAAATTTATATTTTTTTACTGTCATGTACTATTAAATTTTCTAATAACACATCACTTCCACTTTTTCAAATCTTTTCAATCAACGGTTGTACATGTTTAGTACGTATAGCGTATATATACTTACCAATTGTAGATGAGAGATGAGAAACAATGGTATAGAAAACCTTAGTTTCTTATACATTTTTAAGAGAGGAAGATTCACACTTTCTATTGGTATAAAAACCCCAATTCTTTTTAATAAAAATAATAATAAGAAGGGTATTTAAATACATAATCGGATTGAGTTGGCATACTCAAGGTGTGAAACTCAAACCATTCCCAAACCTTAGCGGGTTCAAAAATTTCAACATTCCCAAACCTTAGCGGATTGTTTATGTCACTATGAATCGGGTTGATTGGGTCGGGTCGAGTTACCCTAAATTTGAACATTTGAAATAATATTTAATTAAATTTTAGCATTATTATTTACATTTACACTACATTAAACATTATTCATAGTATAATTCAAATATAATGAAGCACTATAATTACTCAATTGTCATGATAATTCATAATTCATAATTTTCATTTTACATCACATAGCTTTAAGTTCTAATTATCCAAAATAAATTTGAAAATCAAAATATCATCAAAATTGTTATAGAAGCTCTAGTTTTCGTGTAAATAGAGATAATAATATGAGTAATTTAGTAATTTAAATGCATACTTGGGTATGGGTTTGGAACCTAAAGTGCAAAATTGCCCATACCCCAAACTTAGCAATTCAAAACTTTAAATTTGAACCATATCCAAAACCAATTGGAAAATCACAAACCCTAATTATTAGGGTTGGAAAACCCACTAAACCGACCAATTGCCAACCCTACTCATATATTCCCTTGTTTTGAGATTTCACTTGTTAAATTTGCTGTATCCTTTTATGGACTAGGGTTGGTGCTTCCAAATTGTGAAACTCTACTGGTCAAACACTTCAATCTGGCTATGGGGCTTAGTATATAAAATTTTTAGTTCCAACTTGCCATTGGTATTAATGTCTCCTTCTGAACTTAGAATTCTCCTTAGCCATGTATATTTGGGTCCACCAGGTCCTTAATGAATAATTAATACCATGTTGTATATATATGATAATATGACATATGTATTCATTAGGTGTATTATATATAAGTTATAACTTGTTTGGCTACATGTGCACTCATACTTTCGCATGTATAAATAAAAGCTATCCTGTTGGGGTTAAGGACCATCTCTCCTTATGTTTTTTGGCTACAATAGTATATATTGTTATCTTTCCATGCTTATCTTAGTTCTTTGTGCACAACCTGTATTCATTTAAAGTGATAGTCTCGATTCAAAAGGGTCCGGAGCTGTTTGATGTAACCCATAAAACGGCTATCTACCACTTTGAATGGAACGTACAGTTTATATGAATTTCAAGAACCATATCCCTAATTTACTACCAAGATGATAATATCCTCCTTTCCTTACATTAGTCATTTTAATGTGGAAAGGATTGAGGAGTCCATGTAGTGTATTTTTCTTTTCTTTTTTTGTTGAAAGAGTCCAAGTAATGTTGAACATTTTTAATTTTTATATGAGATTGAAAATTTAAAGTATATATCTATAATAACTAGTTATATATCCCTGCAATGTGCAGATTTATTGATAAAAATGTATTAAAAAAAGAGATCTAATTAATATAATTGAAATTTCCCACAAAATAAATAATAAAAAACAATGTAAGTAATGTAAATTATAATAATAGAACGTGTTGACATACAAGTAAAATGACACCATTTTAATAATTTTTAAAAAAATAAGACTTTTTTTTTTTTTTTTGGTGACATTGAAAACAACATTATTTTGATTATATTATGAGGAAAAAAAATCCATGTTTGGTGTTGTAACACATGATGTGCTCTCTGCGTTCTAGGGTTCAGTTTTCATTATATTTAATTAGATTAGATGATTAATTTTATATTAGAAGGATCGAAGGGATAGGTGCAGAATGCTAAACATTTCTAATGTTTCCATTGGATGTAAGTATGAACTACTTCAATGGAACTCTTCATGGTCTATATTGGTAGCAGACTTGTAGTATGAGATTAAGTTTTAATTTTACTAGAGAATCTAGTGTTCAAAAGCTGGAAGGACTATTTTTTTTGTTAAATTGTATAATGATTATAATAATAATAGGATAGGCATTCCCTTGATGATACTGTACGGTTGCATCTAATTTTCCCATTGTTTGCTTATGAATATTTCGATCATAAAACATTGTGGCCTTAACTTTAGTATATTTTACATAAGTCATTTACATCGCATGTGCTTCGTTAATTTATTTCTTGATTACATCATGTAATTCTTGATGTCGTTCAATAATAAGCGGTACCTTGTAGTACGTGTAAGGGGTTGTCGATCCTCAGGGAGTTTGTGTTTTCAAAAGACAATGTAATTCAATATTTAAGAAGGGTAAAATGGAATTTGGTTTATGGAAATTTTGTAAGAAATATATGAGTAAAAGGCACTAAGGTTTCGGGGTGTTTCTCTATACCGGTATGATTCCCTTATGAATCCCGGTTAAAAACCTTGTTCTAATAACAGTATTACAAGTTGATTATTTTCCTTTTAAAAAGCTTTTGACATGGTTGAACTAATAAAACTCAAGGAACACTATATAACCGGAGAAAATAAAGTGGCTAGAGTAATAATTAGAAAGACCTTTCAATTTATAAAACACGAGATACCTAATTAAAACCATGCAATATTCCTCCTTAATCATAAGAAAAACATGATTGAACTTATAGAAAGTACGGAATAAAACATACATCAATTAGGAATCAATAAATTAACAATCAACTGTATTTAATTAATAAAAAGCAATGGGACTACAAGTATTCATACCGTTATGCAAAGGAAAACATAGCCCCTAGCCCTAGCAAGAGGCTTAGCCAATCATGGCTAAGTGAAAACCTAAACTTGGGAAGACAGAGAAGTAAGTCTGTCTGCTATAAGCCGTCTAATCTAAACCTTATATAAAGCCTAATCCTCTTTTCTAATTCGGACTTCAGAGCCTAAACAAATTGGGTCCAATGGGCCTTGAGTTCGGACGCACTTTAAACACAAATGGGCCTTCTTTAAAATTGAATTCGCGCGAATCCAGTCGCCTGGATTCTCGGAATCTAGAGTTTCTACCTAATTTGGATTGATTAATCCAGTTGGCTAGATCCAATCCCAGTCGCCTAGATTCTTGAGGTTTGAGTTTCTGCCTGATTCTGAACAATTAATCCAGTCACTGGATCCAATCCAGTCGACTAGATCCTTCTTGATTTGAATTTTGGATTTCCCGCCTAAAGGTGCAGTCACTTGGAGCCTCATCCAGTCGCCTAGAAGTCCCAATCCAGTCGCCTGAATTGTGCTTTATCACTTTTTTCTCCTCTTTTGCTCCTTCCACCTTGTGATATCTAACTCCAATCTGATCTAGCTTGTATCCTACAATCAAACATAGCCCAAATTAACATATAAGAGATTAAATTAATACACTTAAATGCATAAGTCATGTAATTCAATGAATTGAACAACTAAACATCCATTTAAGTGTAATTAGACATGAAATGCAACACAATCCCAATAGAATCTCTCTAAAATGCATGTAAATAAGTCATATTTCATGACTTATCACACCCCCAACCTGAATTTTGCTAGTCCCTAGCAAACTAAAAACAATGAAAACAACAAAACACAAATGAAAACAAACTAACAAAGCCACTTTCGCTGGCACTCTCGATTGCATTTAGCATATGCAATAAGCCTTTAAACCCCTAGGTGTCCCTAGTGGACGAGTTATAGTCTCGTGAGGGTTTACCAGAAGTGATACCCACAAACACTATCAAATGCTCAGTCTTGATTCACAGTAAACACATACAACATCATGCTATCAAATGAGAATAAAGTGTCACACAAACAATGGTTTTCAATCATTAGCAAGCTTAAACAAGTCAACCTCAATTTCAAATCTTTAGAAATTCTAACTAGGCCACAATCACTTGAAATTAAGCATTAAAAGCTACACAAGTTCCTTGATGTGTGAAGTGAACTAACTTAGAATCATGGGACTTCAATATCTTTCCAATATAATCATGTAAGGACAATGGAATTCTCATTAGAATAATCAACCAAGGCATAAAAACTTTTTTTTTTTTTTTTTCTTTTTGTGTGAGGACTGTGCAATGTCTAACTCCATTAAACTTTCTAATTGACCCATGTATCAAGTGTTAGACCAATGACTCCTGAACCAGTTGGCTCAAGGGGCACTAGGTGTAGAGACACCCCTAAGAGTTTACTTACCCGAGTAAAAAAAGGCTACGAAGCTAGACTAGTCACTCATATCTCAACCATGTGAATTGTTTACCTCTTTTGACATAGGCTCTCATGGTTAGCTTTTCATTTTTTTTTTTTTTCTTTATGCCAAGGCTAATCAACTAACAAGTCAACCACTTTTAATTTAGTAACAATTGGATGCATATCTCATTTCCCACAGATTACATGTTAGTGTGCTAGTGCTTAGTTTAAGGTGTACAAGTGTAACACTTAATACTTAAAAGCAAGCAATAGATGGCCATGTTCAAATATCTCAATCAAATAATCATGTGTTCATATGCTTAAGCTCACTAATGACTTCAAACCAAAGTTCAGAAGTTCAACCAAGATTCTCAAAGATAACAAAGATGCATGTGAATATAGCATAAATCAAAGACATCATTGCAAACCAAACAATTTTGTCTTTTTCTTATTTTTCTGATTTATTTATTTTTTATTTTTTAAAGAAAGCAAATGGTTTCTAAACTACTCAACAAGAAAGCAACACAAAGTTCATCAAACAATCAAAACAAACAATCAATACTCCCCCCAACTTAAAGTTGACATTGTCCTCAATGTTCAAACAAATGTATGTGAGAATCAAAGACAAGTCTCTGAAATGAAAGTAACAAGGGAAAAGGAAAAAAGCACCTGATATGATGACAAACTCCTCAAGCTATTTCCTGCAAAATGGTTAGATATCCAAAACAAAACAAAAACAAATATATACAACAGATGTGAAATTTCAGAAGAGGATCTAACTAGCATCTCCCATAAGTAGGGAGCTCAAGAGACATGATCTCTTCTGCTGGAACAACTTCTCCTAGGTATGGCCTTAGTCTTTGGCCATTCACTTTCAAAATTCTATCCATCCCTAGGATCCTCAATCACTACAGCCCCATAGTCAAACACTTCTTTAACAATGTAGGGGCCATCCCATCTTGTCCTTAACTTCCCAGAAAATGTGTGGAGTTTTGAATCATAAAGAAGGACAGTTTGGTTTGGTTCAAAAGTTTTCCTCACAATTTTCTTATCATGAAAGAGCTTCATCCTCTCTTTATAATGGCGAGTGCTTATGTAAGCCTCGTTTCTCAGTTCTTCAAGCTCACTCATTTTGGAACTTCTCAATTCACCAGCCTCCTTTGAGGTCAAAATTAAAGGCCTTGAATGGCCTAATAAGCTCTATGTTCCATCTCTACAGGTAAATAACAAGGTTTCCCATACACAAGGCGATAGGGAGACATTCCTAGAGGTCCTTTATAAGCTGTCCGGTAAGCCCATAATGCATCTGTTAGTCTCAAAGACCAATCCTTTACGGTTAGGGCTAACTGTCTTTTCCAAAATTTGTTTATATCTCCCTATTGGCAAGTTCAACTTGCCCACAAGTTTGGGGATGATAGGAGGTGGACAACCGGTGTATCCACTCCATACTTTTTCACAAGGACCTCGAAAGGTCGGTTGCAAAAGTGCTTCCCATTGTCACTAATGACTGGCCTTGGGCATCCCAAAACGAGAGAAAATGTGTTCTCTAAAAAATTTCAGCACAACCTTATGATCATTTACCTTACATGCAATGGCCTCAACCCATTTAGAGACATAATCTACTGCCAAGAGGATATATAGATTGCCAAAAGATTGGGGAAAAGGTCCCATGAAATCGATTCCCCAACAATCAAAAACTTCTATCTCAAGGATAGGGGACATCGGCATCATGTTTCCTACGTGTAACTCTCCCTAATTTTTGACATTCTAAACACCCTTTACAGAAGCTTGTGAGTGTCCTTAAACATAGTAGGCCAATAAAATCCACACTGCAAATTTTTTGCAGTGGTTTTCTTAACAGAAAAATGGCCATCACAAACTTTTGTATGGCAGAATTTTATGACACTAAGGGTCTCATTATCTGGGATACATCTCCTCAAGATTTGATCAGGGCAGTATTTAAACAAATAAGGATCATCCCAATAGAAATTTCTTACCTCAACAAAGAATTTGCGCCTATCCTGCGTTGTCCAAGTCTCAGGAATGGAACCTGCGACAAGATAATTCACTATGTGTGCATACCATGGAAGTTTTGTAACAGCAAAAAGTTGCTCATCTGGAAAAGCATCTCGAATGGGGATCTCTTCTTTTACTTCTTCAAATGTGAACCTGGATAAATGATCCGCCACTACGTTCTCCACTCCTTTCTTGTCTTTAATCTCAATATTGAATTCCTGCAAAAGCAAAATCCAACATATTAAACGCGTTTTAGCATCCTTCTTTGGAGAAGAAGGTACCTAGGGGCAGCATAATTTGTAAAAACAATAATAGAAGTACCAATAAAGTAAGAACGGAATTTATCCAAAGCAAATACTACAGCTAACAACTCTTTCTCTGTGGTAGTGTAATTCATTTGAGCGCTATTTTGAGTTCCACTAGCATATTATATGACATGTGGCTTTTTATCTTTTCTTTGGCCTAGGACAGCCCCCATAGCATAATCACTAGCATCACACATGATCTTAAATGGGAGAGACCAATCTGGGGCTTGCATGATAGGGGCAGATGTAAACAACTGAACTAGCTTTTTGAAAGCTACCTCACATGACTTTGTCCACTCGAAGGTGGACTCCTTGAGTAGGAGATTACAAAGGGGTCTAGATATGGAACTAAAGTCCTTTATAAATCTCCTATGGAAACCAGCATGCCCTAAAAAGGATCTGACATCTCTTACTGTCTTAGGGGTAGGTAGATTAAGGATCAAGTCAACTTTGGCTTTGTCTACCTCTATGCCTTTAGAGGACACTACATGTCCTAGCACAATTCCAGAAGTGACCATGAAATGACACTTTTCCCAATTAAGCACTAAGCCTTTTTCAACACACATGGCTAAAACCAATTTCAAATGATTAAGACAATCATCAAAAGAATCACCAAAAACAGACAAATCATCTATAAACACCTCCATAAATCTTTCAACCATATCACTAAAGATACTCATCATACATCTCTGGAAGGTGGCAGGTGCATTACACAACCCAAATGGCATTCTTACGGAATGCAAAGGTACCAAATGGGCAAGTAAATGTGGTCTTTCCTTGGTCTTCTAATGCAATCTCTATTTGGTAATAGCTTGAGTACCCATCTAGGAAACAATAGTACTTATGACCAGCTACCCTCTCCAATATTTGATCAATGAAGGGTAGGGGAAAGTGGTCTTTCCTAGTTACAGAATTAAGCTTCCTATAGTCTATGCACATTCTCCAACCTGTAACTAAACGGGTTGGAATCAACTCATCATTTGCATTCTTAACTATAGTAATTCATGACTTCTTAGGAACAACCTGAGTTGGGCTAACCCACTTACTATCAGAGATGGGGTATATGATACCCGCATCTAGTAGCTTAATCACCTCATTCTTTACAACATCTTTCATGGTTGGGTTAAGCCTACGTTGAGGTTCTCTAGACGTTTTACAATCATCCTCTAGGTATATCCTGTGTGTGCAAATCAATGGGCTTATGCCCTTGATGTCAGCTATGGTCCAACCTATGGCTAATTTGTGGTCTCTCAAAACACATAACAACTTACCTTTCTGTTCTTCATTCAATGCAGCAGAAATAATAACTACAGGAAAGGTCTCACCTGCTTAAATAGGTATATTTAAAACCATTTGGAAGTGGTTTGAGCTCTAGTTGTGGGATATCTTCACTTGAAGGCATTGGTTTCCTCTCAGTCTTTGGAAGTTCCTCAAAGTGAGGTCTCCATGGTTCATTGATTACCATCATTTGCTCCTCCTCCAAAACCTGTGAAGAATCCAATAAGGAACAAATTTCAGTTAAATGAGCATCATCTGCAATATCATAAGAATCAACTGAGTTAGTAAGAAGAGTTTCTAAAGGGTCAGAAAAACAATTTCGGTTGAACTCTTCTTGCACCACTGTGTCAATGAGGTTCACATAGTGGCACTCATCATCCTCCAGTTGTTGTTGCATCACATTGAATATGTTGAGCTCGGCTGTCATGGATCCAAATGTGATCTTCATTCTTCCATTCCTGCAATTAATTAAAGCATTAGCTGTGGCAAGGAAAGGTCTACCTAGGATGATAGGAATACCGTTATCAGGATGCAATGTAGGTTCCAGAATGATGAAATCCACAGGGTAGTAGAAATTCTCTATCTTGATAAGCACATCCTCAACTATCCCTCTTGGTGTCCTTACTGAACGGTCAGCTAACTGCAAGGTGATTGAAGTGGGCTTCAAATCACCAAGTCCCATTTGTTGATAGATAGTGAATGAGAGTAAGTTAATGCTAGCTCCAAGGTCGAGCAAAGCAAGCTCAACCAAGTACTCACCAATGGTACAAGATATTGTGGGGGAACCTGGATCTTTGTACTTGGGTGGGACCTTGTGTTGGATGATGACACTCACTTGTTTAGTAAAAAATGCAGTTTTCTTCAAGTGATGCTTCTTCTTTACAGTGCACAAGTTCTTGATTACTTTAGCATAGGCAGACATCTGCTTTATGATGTGCAATAAGGGCAAGTTAACCTTAGCTTGATGCAGATGCTCCAAAATCTCAACTTGTCACATCCAAATTCTTAGGTAATCTCAAGGCCTGTGGGAAAGGAGTGGGAATTGAACACTTTTCAACTTCCTTGACTTTAGGTGTCCCACTCTCATCCTTTTCAGCTTGAGTTTCCTTGGATTTCTCTTTTGCCCTAGGAATACCTTTCTCAATCTCCTCACCAATTACCTTACCACTTTTCAAAATGGTAACAGCCTTGCACTCTTCATGATTATCCTTGGAAACTATCTTCAAACTCTGTTGTTCGGATTGGGTTGAGTTTGGGAAGGGAGTTTCCCTTTCTCGGTTCCACTCAAAGCATTGGTAAGTTTGGCCAAATGGTTCTTGGTCTCTCTAACCTCTTCATCCATCCTAGTGAACAGTCTCAAATCTCTGATTTTGTTCACTCTGCTTTTGCATGAAAGTGGCAAGAACATCCTCCAAGGGAGGTCTAGATGATGATGATGAAGATACAAAATTGTTCCTTGGAGGTGGAGGATTCAGCACATTGTCACTCTTATAACTCAAATATGGATGGTTTCTCATATTTGGGTTATAATTGTTCGAATATGAAGAATTATTTGGCCGGTATTGGTTGAATGCACACACCTGTTCTTCGAGCACATTTAGGAATTGAGATAGAGACTTACAGTCACTTGTGGTATGGTCTATCTTTTGGCAAATCCGGCATGCCTTCATAGGTTCCTCTCTTAGCATTGACTCCCCTACTTCCCTTCAGCTTGAGTGCCTCTATCTCCTTAGTCAACAAACTGATCTTGGCACTCAGATTATCCTCTTCCCTTAATTTGAAAATACTACCACCAGATGTAGTAGCACTACTTCTATTTCGGTTTGTGGAATCCAAGGGACTTGGTCCATTCCAGGTGTTGGAATTCTCAGTTATCTCATCCAAGTAGTCCATAGCATCTTCAGGCTCCTTCTGTAAGAATTCACCTCCACATGCAACTTGAACAAACTGACGATATCTAGGTTGGAGTCCCTCATAGAAATAACTTACCAACCTCCAAGTGTCATATCCATGTGTTGGGCAGAAGTTATAGGTATCCTTGAATCTTTCCCATGCCATGAATGTTTCATCGTTTCCTTGGACGAAACTAGAGATCTTCCTCTTTACTTGTTGGACTTTGCGGGGAGGAAAAAATTTCTTATAGAACTCTTGGGTCATCTCCCCCCAATTTCCTATGGACCTAGGCTTCACTGTGTATAACCAACCCCTAGTCTTGTCCTTGAGTGAGAATGGGAAGAACCTCAACTTGGCTGTCTCAATAACATTCTATGCATAGAAACTGCCAATCACTTCTTCAAACGCTCTCACATGCACATAGGTGTTCTTATTCTTCAATCTCCTAAAATCAGGAAGTATGGCCATCAGCCCTTGTTTGATCTCCACATGAGGTGCATTTGGAGGAAACATGATGCATGAAGGAATAGAGCTCTGAGTAGGGTGTAACAGCTGATATATGGTCATCCTAGGTGCCTCAGGTTGAACTACTCTTTCTTCAGGCATGATAGAAGATGTGGGTGAGCTCGTAGGTGTATCAAATAGACTTCCAAAGAATGTCTCAGAAGTTTCCAATCTGCCTTTACTGTTTCTAACACAAATGCTCATGCACAGTAAAACAAAATAGATTAAAGCAACAAAATAAACAAATAAAAGAAAAACAAAATTAAGAGAGAATGGAATGAAGTTACCAATTGAGTGATCCACCGGTAACCTTATCCCATGGAATTGTCTCTTGAATAAGTCCGAAACTCCCCGGCAACGGCGCCAAAAATTGATGTCGCTCAATAATAAGCGGTACCTTATAGTACGTGTAAGGGGTTGTCGATCCTCAGGAAGTTGTGTTTTCAAAAGACAATGTAATTCAATATTTAAAAGGGTAAAATGGATTTGGTTTATGGAAATTTTGTAAGAAATATATGAGTAAAAGGCACTAGGGTTTCGGGGTGTTTCTCTTATACCGGTATGATTTTCTTATAATCCCGGTTAAAAACCTTGTTCTAATAACAGTATACAGTTGATTATTTTCCTTTTAAAAAGCTTTTGACATGGTTGAACTAAAAAAACTCAGGAACACTATATAACCGGAGAAAATAAAGTGGCTAGAGTAATATTTAGAAAAACCTTTCAATTTATAAAACACGAGATCTAATTAAAACCATGCAATATTCCCCCTTAATCATAAGAAAAACATGATTGAACTTATAGAAAGTATGAAATAAAACATACATCAATTAAGAATCAATAAATTAATAATCAACTGTATTTAATCAATAAAAAGCAATGGGATTACAAAGTATCCATACCGTTACAAAGGAAACATAGCCCCTAGCCCTAGCAAGGGGCTTAGGCGGCCATGGGAGTGAAAACCTAAGCTTTGGGAGAGAGAGAGAGAGAGAGTAAGTCTGTCTTGCCTCTAAGCCGTCTAATCTAAACCCCATATAAACCCTAATCCTCTTCTCTAATTTGGACTTCAGAGCCTAAACAAATTGGGTCTAATGGGCCTTGAGTTTGGAGCGCTTTAAACACAAATGGGCCTTATTTAAAATTGAATTCGCGCGAATCCAGTCGCCTGGATTCTTGAAATCTGAAGTTTCTGCTTGATTTGGATTAATAAATCCAGTCGGTTGAATTCAATTCAGTCGCCTGGATTCTTGAGGTTTGGAGTTTCTGCCTGATTCTGAACAATTAATCTAGTCGCTTGGATTCAATCCAGTCGACTAGATCCTTCTTGATTTGAATTCTGGAGTTACTGCCTAATGGTGCAGTCATTTGGATCCTCATCCAGTCGCCTGGATGTCCCAATCCAGTCGCCTGAATTGTGCTTTATCACTTCCTTTCTTCTCTTCTGCTCCTTCCAGCTTGTGCTATCTAACTCCAATCTGATCCAGCTTGTACTTGCAATCAAGCATAGCCCAAATTAACATTTAAGGGATTAAATTAATACACTTAAATGCACAAGTCATGTAATTCAATGAATTGAACAACTAACATCCATTTAAATGTAATTAGACATGTAATGCAACACAATCCCAGTAGAATCTCTCTAAAATGCATGTAAATAAGTCATATTTCATGACTTATCAACCCTTTATCCATTGTATCTTAAGATTAATTCTTATGGATACAAGTAATCATTGAAAACTGTCATGTTAGTTTAGAGAAAATAAATCTTGAGACTGTGGTTCTCAGTGTTGGATATGGCTCCGATACCATGTTGGAGCTCAAGGACCTAACTCATCCTTAAAAATTGGTTCATAAAGAGAGGTTCATTCAGGCTTATAAATTGCACTAGTTGAGGCTACCCATACTACGTGGGATATCCAACACCTAGGTCATTGTCTTGAACACTTTAGGGTAAATTACACTGACACCCTCTTCTTTTGGGGAAACTAGACTCGCTACACCCTAGTTTGGGGAAATGACACTCCACGCCCAAATTTGCAAAATAATTAACACTCCGCCCTTTCTTTCTTTTTCATTTTTTTGTTTATTTTATATTAATATTTTTTACCAATGCCTAACTAACCAAAGCTAAAAAGAAAAATTATATTCTAATTGTTTTAATTTTAAGTGGGGAATATTCCTTTAAAAATTGGGAAAATGTGGCTAAGTGTTAATTATTTTGCAAATTTGGGAGCGAAGTGTCATTTCCCAAAACTAAGGTGTAGCGAGTCTAGTTTCTCCAAAAGAATGGGGGTGTTAGCGTAATTTACCCAACACTTTAACTAGCCATTTGGTGGCATAATGGCATCTTGATCCGAATTACATGTAGAAGTGGAATTTAAAGCAACACACAAAACTCTAAGTATACTTTATCCACCATCCGTACTAAAGAGGCTACTTAACTTTGATAAAGGTGTTTTAACCTATGCGCTTGTGGCATAATTTTTAGTGCACATTCATAGCTCAAGGAGATCACATGCGTGGTGTGGTGTTAAGGTTTCTTCTCTAAATGTTGAGAGGGTACAACCCGAGATAAAGAGGTGAGATAAATTAGGATAGAGTTTACCTCCAACCCGGTTTGGAGGAATTCTCCTTCAACTAATTATGTGTCAATTTAATAGACTATCTACATGTATTATTTGGAAAAGTCATATAACTAAAAATACACGTGGATAGTCTATTTAATTGCCACATAGTGGGTTGGAAAAGGATTCCTACAAATCGGGTTGAAGGTAAACTATTTTCTTAAAATTATATTATACCAAAAATTAAACCGGGAGCTTATGTGATTTGACAGTTTATTTAGTTGACTTAAAAACTTAAACATATTTGGTTAGGGGAGTAGTTAAGAGAGGAAAAGAAATGGGGGATTGTAATCATTCATATTTAGATGTCTTTTATTAAGGTGAGGGGGAAATGATTCGAGAGGATTCGGAGGAGGAATTTTGAGCGATGAAACTCTCCTTAATGATTTTTTTGTATTTCACTTTTTAACCCTAGTAATTTATTAAAATTTAAAAATATCTAAACAAACTCTTATCAGTTATCTCCTATTAAATATTGCATCTTCTTCTCTCCTTTCTATCTTACAAAAAGGGGGGAGGGGGAACCTACTTATTTTTCCTCATTTTAATTTTTAAAATATCATAACAAAATAGATGGATAACTACTCCATTTCTTCTCCTCTCTCTCTCTCTCTCTCTCTCCTTATTTTCTACCCTTCTCTTCCTCTAAACTTCCAATTACAGCTCCAACCCCATTGTATTATTCTAATCAAGGTAGGTTCATTGTATTATTCTAGTCCAAATTTATTTTACTAGGAATCCTAATCCTACTAGTAATATAAGTGATCCTAACTATACTACAAGTATTGCAATCCGCAATGCTAACTATACTCTATTGTCCCTCGGTTCACATGCTACCATTTGGCCATTGGTCACCAACGACTTCTCCATCAACAAGGAAGGTTGATGAGGAACGAAGATTGTGACTTTGAGAGAACTCTACTATACCGAGAAATGCAAATCAAGACTTTAGTAGAGGTTGATTTGTTGTTTTGCAAAGATACACCAAAGAGAAAATTTCTTGTAGAAAAGACTATGTTTAATGGTGAGAGGAGGCTATTAGAGGCCATAAAAATGTAGCTCTGATTCCATGGTAAAATAGAAAGAAGAAACAAAATGATGTAGTGATAGAAAATGGAAGCAAGAGATTAATGTGAGTTGGGCTGATGGCCTACGTCCATAGTAGAAAATTTTTAACAACTATATCTTTACTATTCTCTTCTTACATTTTCTCTATTTTGATTAAGAGAAATAATAAGAGTAAGTTGTACTTCGAGGGAAACATACACCTCTAAGTTAAATTAGCTAACAATTTGTAATTCAGGACATCGTGACTATCTTTATTCATTGACCATGTCATAATTTATACATGAACTTTCAATGAGATTTAGAAAAACTTCAACTCTCTAAAATTTATCAACAAAACAAATCATAAGTCATCCTAATCCAAACTAATTTAACTCATCCTAACTCAAGCTAATTTATTTGAATCAATTCAATCTATCCCTTATTATTATTTATATACCAATTCAAAATAAATCAGAGTCATAATAGTGTCTGTGACTTCAGTTTAAGGAAATCATGCAGTTGCTGAAGATTTTTACAGTACAGAATGGAGTAAATTGATCTGGGCAACTCCTTCAGCAATGCTGTGGTCAAAACAATATTATCCTTATTCACACGTTTAATTGTTACGCATAGATAGGGATTATGTTTTGCAAATGGTGAGAAAGAGATGTTCTGCTGGGCGACTTGTAATAACTATGGGTTGAATCCTATGACCATGCAGTTCAAAACTGATAGTTACAGGGAATGTTTATATGCCTTTCATGAGAAGTTAAGACTATGAACAACTAGATAGAAACCTAGTCCTAGCCGAGTGTGAAAGAGCACGAAAAAGTACTTAGCATTAACGATAAATGCCTTTATAGCCAAGAGCTACTAGGAAAATCATATAGAGGGATTGCAGACAGGAATTTATGCTTTTAAAGAGCTATTAAATACAGGAAATAGAGAATTCCTATAATGATTTTTTTTTTCTTGAGATCCTTGGTGACTTTTATTATAATTAAAAAAGAATTACTTTTTATATACATATTAGAGTTTTCTGTGTGTTATAGGTGTAATTTGGAAAGGCATCAGTGTTAATAGTTGATGTGAGAAAAATAGAAAGTAGAAGTAGAATTAATAGAATTAATGTGGTTTGACTAGATGATTTACATCCAGAGCAAAAACCTTTTATTGTGATTTAGGGTTAATGGAAATGAATTCACACCAATAGGAAATAAAAGCATTCACAAAAGATGAAAATATTATACATGGTTCAGTTAACTTCAAGCCTACATTCACAAGAAACACCATACAAAATTCAATATCTAACGATATGGATTTACAACTTTACAACCACTCTCAATTAAAACTCACGGATCTTATAAAAAAACAACAAAACAAAAAACCTGAAACACAAACTCAATTCCAAACCCCCAACAACTCTCTCACACTCACACACGCAAGGTACCTTTTGATCCCATTACACTACCACGACACTCCTCCACACTAGAGGACTATTTGGGTAGAGCCCCTACCTAAGACGAAAGCTAGAAAATCATTTGCAATAATGCTCATTAATAAGACTTTAATTCTATTTCTTGATGGATAAGAAATACCCAATTATTTCAAGGAATACCCAATTACTTATTCAATAGGGAAAACTTTTCATTCCAATAAAAAAACAAAAAAACATTTTTCCCACATCAAAGAAACAATTTCCAAATAGGAATTTGAGGCAATTTTCAACAAATCACCAACCTAGACTCAAATTTCATTAAGCAGTCTTCTCTTCTTTTTCTATTGTAATAGTTCCACCTTAATCAAAGCAAGCTTTCATTGAAAAAGACGACCATCGTTTCTATGACCAAATCCAAATTTGCATGTGCATCTCAAATCAATTTCCTACTTACTTCATACATCACCTTCATACGAAGATCAATCTTAAGCTTTGATACAAGTTTGTTGTGATTTGGGATAAGTGAAAGCGCATCCACACAAATAAGAAATAAAAACATTAACATAAGATAACAACAATTAATGTTCTTTTTTTTTTCGCCAACTCCAAGTCTATATCTACAGACTACAGGTAATGCCAACAGATATCCACTATCAACGATATGGATTAAAACTACATATAAACTTTCACAAATATAAACTAACTCACACGCACAAACTCAAGATCTGAAAGCCTTAATATATTCAATTACTCTTTCACACACAAACTTATTAACTCACATATGCGGGTAGCTTTCAACGCCAAAAACACTAGCAAACTACTACTCTTCACAAAAGAGGACTACTTTGGCCATAGCCTCCACCTAGACTTAAAGCCACCAAATCCTTTGCAACAATGCCTCTTTATGAGGTTCCAATTTTATTCCTTACTGAACAAGTAGTACCCAATTACTTATTTAATAAAGAAATTTTTTTCCTTTCATACCAAGAAAAATCATTTCCCTCCACACTAAGAAAACCTAATAAGGAAACCAAAATCAATTAAGAAATTGAGGCTGTGTTGCAATGAACCCATTGGGTGTATCTTTATTGTATTTAATTGTGTATTACAATGAACCCATTGAGGGTATATATAAGGAGACTAAACCTTAGGCTAACCCTAGATTAACCCTAGGGTTACTTTACTTACACTATAAGTATGATTACTACAAGTAGAATTAGTAGTACTTTTCTTGCACTACAACTAGGTCCTAGTACAATAAACCTGGACTTAGGCCTTGATATCTTTAACACCCTCAAACTCAAGGAATAAGCTTAAAGCCACCTTGAGTTTGGAATGGAAGACTATTAAGGAAAATATAGCTAAGTTGGACCAGATTGGATGTGTAGGAGACCATGCTCGACGTGGAATGAAATTACATGCGAAACAAATGTCGATGACATCATATATGGCTACAGTTGGCGTTGAAAGGTGGCCGGAGGACAACTGTCATGGCTGAATTATGGCTGCACTAGTGGTCAGAATGATGTATCTTTTGATGAAACCGTTACGAGTGGCTAATGACGGCGACACCGATAGTCAAAATATTGACATTAGTCATGGACAACGTCTTCATTGGCTGGTTGGCAGTTAGTACGAGGGGTGCATGAGCGATGTTCTGTGAGGGTAGGTGTGGCGTGTGAAAGGTGATTTTGTGGTGGTTCTTTTGGCATCTTATAAATCGACTGTCAAGAGATTGGAATTGTGTAGTTGGTGAATAAAATCAATGTTTGGAACAGATAGATCTTATAGTGACAATAAAATAGCCGAAAAAGAGGCTCCATTGAAAGGAAACGCCTAAAAAGAAATGAGAAACACTCTTAAAACCTATTTCTGATATGTGTTAGAAGTGATGAGACATATTTAATACCATGTTAGAATTGATGTTGCAATTAAGAGAGAGAGAGAGAGAGAGAGAGAATTAACGTGGTTCAGCTTGATTTCTTATATCTATATATCTATAGTAGAAAGACAAAACCGTAGGGTTACTTTATTTGCACTACAAGTAAGGTTATTAAAAGTAAGAAAAAAGATTATTTATCTGTACTATAAATCAGTTCTAGTACAATGAACGTAGCTAGACTACGATAATGGACTTGAGCCTTGATTAGGATTGAATCTTGATATCTTTAACATTATAAATTTGTATAGTCAAAAGCCAAAATATGGAAGTTAAACGTGTTCCAACCTGTAAGGCTCTCATTAGCCTAGACAGAAATGAGTTTTAAACCTTTAAGCACCATCCCACGTTTTTAACTCCAACTATTTTTTATGGATAGCTAAAGGTCAGAGCTAGGGGAGAACAATACATGTTGCCTGAAGAATTTTGTATAAAATCTGCAATTTGTACTTCCTGTTTCAATGTAATGATAGTTTTCAGCTGATAACACTCATGTGGATTGAAGAGGAAGAATAAGTGAGTGTGGCCAGAATAAACGAGAAACCTGAAGATCATCACTGAAATCAGATTTTACACTCTTTGGGAAGTTGAAAATATTGCCTGCCCTAATAAGTCAGATGAAAAGATCTGGATATAACCATAGAAAAATAAGAGAACTTAGACACCAAATATCTAAGCTTTGAAAGAAAATTTTATTTATTTGTTCTGATTCTCTTCTCATTTACCTCTTGAGTTATCTCAGATAATACTATTTCTTTGGGTTTAGTTTCACTAAAGTGTTGATTAAAGAGGCATTTTTAATTTATATCAAGAGTTCCAAATTGTTTGGTCCTCTTAGTTATGAGATTAGGCTCCCTTGTTCCCAGAAGCTGTTAGAAACAATAAGCAACAAAATAATATTAATTTATGGTTAACGTTATTAACATTAAACATTACATATATAATGTTTGTTTGATTAATTATTTTTCTATTGATAATTCATAATTTCTAATGTCTGAATTTTTTTTTTATTCAATAAATTACTTGCTTGTTTGGACTTGGCTAGCAGTGTTTCAGATAGACTGATGGTATGGTCCTATAAAAAATATTAGGTGTTTGGGGTCTCTTTTGTTATAGGAGAAGCTGATTTGATTACATGGTTATCTGTTGGGGTCCTAAGGTTGTATGATTGAATTTCTATGCAATTGTTTGATAATCCTGATTTTAAGTATTTGGCAAAAGATGCACTGATCACAGTCATATTGGGCTTAATTCTCAGCATGCAGGAGACAATAGAACGCTACCGTAGGCATACAAAAGACACTCAAACCAACAGCAAATCGGATGAACAAAACATGCAGGTTGTGCCCCCCTTTTCTTTGATTGTACTAATAATTTCTTAAATTATCTGGGAAGGAATGAAATACTGAACAGCATCTCTGCCACCAAAATTATTTGACTTGGCCATGTCCTTATGTTTTATCTTGCTTTTAAGATGATGTTGTAGCCCTAAATAGACCACTTCAAGATCTCTGTTGCACCATAAAAGCAGAAAGTCTATAATTGTCACATGTGACATGCTATAAGCTACAATCTCCTGATGTGGTACTTCACATCCATGTATGCAAGCCATTTGATACAGAAATTCTTCGACAAAAACTAAAAAAGTAATATGAAAAAGTTAAGTCTTTTATAAGGTGGCTTGCATTTATTAGTGTAGTCAAGATACAACTCCCAATTCAAACAATCACCTGTGGTAAGGCTGAAATCTCAAGTTCCAATTGATAAGGATAGGAATACCTCTTGATTCAAACACTTCTAATCTGTGGTTATCTGAATTTTCACTTGTAAACTCTTCTATAAATATTCATAAAACTCTCTGTGAGAGAATCAATTACCTCTTACACATGGTGGCCTAAAGACTCCAAAATTTTCCTTTTAAACCATGACTACCTGCACTTCAGCACCACTAAATTCTTCATCTCCTACTCCTGAAAAAACTCCCAACCGTGATAACTATTTACTGGCCAGCCTTACCTTCGATTTACCCCACTAGGGCCCACCGGCTTATGTCGCTCAAATTATCTTGAACAGTGAATTGTTGGTCTTTCTAGTCTGATGTTTGGCTCACACTTGGTTTTCACCACTTGAAAGCTTTGAGTCCTTCACTGATACATCAAGTGGCCATGGGCTCTCCAAATCCTTCACATAAAAGTGGATCCCATGAATGAAGAATTTGATGCATGTGGATCCTGCACATGGAACCACATTTATGTAAGAGGGACACCAACAACCTGTGAATAGTCTCTAGTTGCTGTGGCTCGTGGCTGGTCCAAAGCATTCCTCCATGGCCTTTGAGGATACACTGTTCATCCATCCTCAAATGGGAAACCACATAAAAATGACTGGATCCCAAGAGTGATTCATGTGGATCTGCACATGGAACTATCACATTTATGTGAGAGGGAGATGTACTCCCTGTTTCATGCATCGGGCGTATAATAATTTCTCTTTCTCAATTTGTTGGTGAAATCCCACTCTCTATCGAACTAGCATTTGAGAGTTGACCATGTGTATGAACATGTTTCTTACTTATGGATTGGGCTGGCTGCCCATACATAATATTTGATCCTCTAAAGCAATTTTTCACCAGAAGGGCCCTCGCTGTCACTCTAAAATTTATTTTCTTTTTGTGCCAGAACGAAACACATTCACTGCTCTTAATGCTTGTCACACTTCTTTTCTTGATCTTTTTCTTTACCGACTAATATTGATTTACAATGGCAGAATTTAAAGCAAGAAGCAGCAAACATGATCTTCTATAAATATTCAATACATATGAAGAAGATTGAGCTTCTTGAAGTTTCAAAACTATTTATATAGGTTGCATCAACCCAGGCCTAGTTTAATACTTATTACATATTGTTTGAATTCATTGTATTAAGACATTTACATTGAAAGCATTTTATGAACCTTATTAAATTTGGAATACTTCAGGAGACTCTTGGGAGAAGGTTTGGGAACATGCTCCATCGAAGAATTGCAACAGATAGAAGAACAGTTAGAGAGGAGCGTAAGCAGCATTAGAGCAAGAAAGGTTAATTATAGAAGCCCTCAAAATTGACTTTTCATAATATTTTATTAAATAAAAGTTTAACATGCATGCTTTATCTTGGTCTATATATACTTTCAGACTCAGGTCTTCAATGAACAAATTGAGCAACTAAAAGAAAAGGTAAAACTGTATATTAAATTCATTTTTTATGTAGGCCCAAATAAAAATTTGTTCTTTTTCAATGTTGAGAAATTGTAGGAAAACATATGTTTCAGTAGATGCTGACTTGTATGTTTATTTTAAAATCAAAATTCAGGAAAAAACCCTAGCAGCTGAAAATGCAAGGCTATGTGAGAAGGTGAACTTTTCCAATTTTATTCTTCTTGTTGATTGTGTTATATTTGAATTTTTCATACTTTGTACAGCCTATGCATATTGCTCCATTTGGTATGGAAATTTTTTTTTTAAATTTAATTTTAGAATTTTTTAGATTCAACATTTTGAACAATGCAGCAGTATTATGATTTTTTTTCTTCTTCTTTAAAGTTACCTTTAATATCGCTTTGCAGTGTGGTATTCAACCACAGCAAGGATCAAATGAGCAGAAAGAAATTTTACCTTATGAAGAAAGTAGTCCAAGTTCAGATGTGGAGACTGAGTTGTTCATTGGACCCCCAGAAGGGAGAGCAAAGCGCTCTCGCTTATTACAGAATTGATGGTCTTAAATTAAAGCCAGGTCTTTGCATATATAATACATTATTAGTAAGAGTACTGTTTCCAATAATCTGTATTAGATTGTTGTACAACTAAAAAATTGCACTCCCACAGGGCAATTGTACTGGTGACTGCCAACAGCTTGATGTATTAATTGTTGGGGGAAAATAACAGCCTTTATTGTTATTACTAGCCGAATATTGTATCTTGGTGTATATCTCATTTTATTAAGATTGTCCAATGGTCCTAGACCTTTTTATTTTATTGAGTTAGATTTCTTTGTACTTGATATGTAGGTGGAAAAAAAAATCAGTTTCTGTACTAGGGTTGATGCGATGCATGTAATCTTATGAGGATTGAGGCATCAACAACAACCGTGGCAATTCTTTAGGCAGGCAGTTTTTGAAATTTGTTTTAAAAAATTAATTTGAAACAAGCTTTTCTTCCACCAATGCTCTGAACATTTATATAAAATTAAAAACTAAAGGGACTCTCTCATCAACAACATTTATATAATGGGTCCAAAACAATATAATCAGCCATGTTGCAGCATAAAGGCAGTACTTAACAACTTCAAGCGACTCTCATCAACAACAATCAAGCCTTAATTTCAATTAAAATTTTAGACCAAGAATATATGCGATTAACTTAAGATCTAAACGATTATTATATAATCATATTATGCGTAAAACACCTACGTCCTTCCACATGGATAAATCAAGCTGAGAGTTTAGATAGAATTTGGAGAACGGCTTCTTTAGTGGGCAGTGCAGGTATGGCTCCTCTCTGTGTGACTGTGATAGCACCGCACGCATTTGCAAACAGGAGAGCTTCTCTCAATCTCTTTTCATCCTGCACAAGAAAAATAGCAATCAATACTAATACTTATTTTTTACAGCCATCACCCGAATACGAATAATCTAATCAAATAAATGATAATTGTTGAAAATTAACTCAAATTTCTATTTAAATTTGATTACTTATTTTTATTTTTATGTGAAAGGAAAGTATTCTCCTTGTTCAAAAATAGTTTGGCATTTCTTGATTATTACGAAATAGGAATGGTAGCTTATAAATAAGCATTGACTGCATTGTTACTAAGGATTCAATAGCTTCAACTAAACTAGGTACTTCACCCAAGATAGTCCCATATGGAAGGTAATGTGGTAGTGCCTATGACCAACTTAGGTTTGATTAAGTAAAAAACTTGTTTACCTTCATTTATTTTGTTTATGAACAAGTTTGTGAATATAACGTCTAAAGAATAAACAATCCAAGTATAGATTTTATCTAAGCTCACTAGTAAACTATGAAGCACGGGTACTCCTAAAATGTGCCGTACTCGTACCGAGTACTTATCGGGTATTGGTACCCCTTGGGTACTTCTGCATGAGTACTCAAGGAGTACCTAAAAAAAAAAAAGTTGAGCTCTTCATCAAATAAGCATGAAATAACTAGTATTTTTTCGTTAGTCTTACCTTCAATCAAGCCTCTTAAACACTTCTTTTATTTAGTCTTTTGGATCTTGATTTGTATCTAACCACCATTTAATGGTAATGGATGTATTTTATTATTCTGATTGTTCTTAAATTCATATTAAGAAGATATGAAAAAGTTAAGCATAACAATTAAAAAATATATGTATTTAATAAATATACCCGCCGTACCCGTTTATTTAGGAATTATTGTACCGCCGTATACCGAAACCGGTACTCTTCCAAAAACGTAGTGCTTCTTACAGTAAAGCTTATTGTGGGATTTAATAGTTTGAAGAACTACAAAATATCTATATCAATTTATTATTTACCAATTATATATGAAAAAATCCCTTTCAAGAAAAAATCATTTCTTTTGTTACTTTTTTTCCTTTACTATTTGGCTTTTAGTAAAGCTTATTGTGGGATTTAATAGTTTGAAGAACTCACAAAATCTAAACATATGTCTTAATTTATTATTTACCAATTATATATGGTGTTTATTTACATTTCTTGTTGAATACTTTCAAGAAAAAATCTTGCATTTCTTGTATTTTTTTTCCTTTACTATTTGGTTTGAGATGGTAATACTTTCCTACTTGATTTGGTTTGTGGTGATTCTTAGCTTAGATAAGGATTTCTCTTTTAAGTCATTTTGTCTACATCTTGGATCTTTGTCTACATTTTGGATCTTGGATATTGGATATAGGCTTATTACTGAGGCTAAGTTGAGCTTTTGATAAGTTGATCTCAAGTTTGGTTGAACTATGTTCAAGCTGAGTTTGAGCATGTTAACTAAGCTCTCAATTAGGGATCGAGCCAAGTTTGAACCTTGACTCAACTTTGCTCTGATTACAATCCTATCTGAAGTTGAATAATGTTTGCATTGAAACATAAGTATAGTGTGGTTTGTGATTGGAGGTTGAAAGATGTTTGATAGCTTTTGGGTTGAAAGATGCTTGAATGTATGAGTTAAATGCAAGTTGAGAGTTTAATTATTGTTTGAGTGTAACTGTGTGAGAGTGTTCAGTGTGTGTTAATGTTTTGGGAGTGTGAAAGTGTCTAAGTTTGTGAATTAAGACTTAGAATTTAAGCTGGGTGTAATGGGATTTGAGTTGGCTTGAGTTTGTGAGGAATTGTGAGTATGGTTTGATGGATTGTGTGCGTGATATGTGAGAGTTGTTGGTCCAGCGTTTATAATATGTCTTGATGATAGTGGAATTTGCCTGACTTTGCCCATGGGTGTAGAAATGGAGTTGGTTGAACCACATTAAGTCTAATTATCTTGTATAAATGTTTCTATTTTATTGATTATGTGTTGTGCTCTTCTATTCTATTGCTGGAATTGAATCGTAGTGGAGATTTGATATATAGAAATGACCCAAATTTCTTTTTTAACTCGGTTACATATTAAATTTTTTTGGCATGTAATGAAAGCATTTTCCTTGTAAAAAAAGTAATCTGGTATTCCTTGTATACAAGGGAAGAAGAATTAGAACATATAAATAAGCATTGCTTCTAAGGAATTAGAGGCTTTGGTTTGTGATAGTTCTTTTGAATTGAAACATGCCTGTGTTGAAAGATACGCACAGTGTTGTGTGTTTAGACTCAAAAATGCCTTAAAGCTTTTGTGGCTAAAAGATGCGCACGTGTGCGAGTTAAATTTGAGTTGATAGTTTATTGCTTGAGTGTGAGAATATCATTGTACATATTGGGTTATAGGAATGTGAGTGTCAAGTTTGTGATTTGAGATTTAGTGTTTGACTGGTGAAATGAGATTTGGATTGGTTTTATGAGGCATTGTGAGTATGATTTGGGATGAATTAAGTGTGAGAGTTTGGCTAAGTATTTGCATTCCATATTAACTATAGTGCATTTTGATTGATATTGTCTACGAATGTAGACAGAGTTGGCCAAGCTACGTAAAGTTTTATTGTTTTGTGTTAATGTTTCTATTTTATTGTTTATGTATTAGTATCAAAGTTTTCACTATCACAACAATGGCAAAACACACAAGAAATGCAAGTCTAGACAATTTGCAGAGCCAAAATGTTTGAGAGAGAGAGAACAAAAAAAGTCTAGCCATGTTACATTACTCAAAAGCAAAAGAAGTATTGAGTTGCACCTTATAAAGATTTGGATCTGAGGTCAAAATGTTCAAGATTCCACCAACAAAAGCGTCACCCGCACCGGTTGTATCAACAGCATCAACCTTAACACCAACAACCCTGCCCTTGAATTCCTGCAAAACAATAGCAAAAAGAAATTACTCCTGATTAACTGATAATCCAAAAAATATTAATATTACATATGAGGTCATATATCATTAGGGTGTACTCTTTCAAATTTCAATACATGGTTGTGAAATGCTAAAGGCCCAGAGGAATTTGTTGGTAGAAATGGAATAAAGCCTTAAAATCAGTGTTAACCTAAAAAATTGGATGCTGACCTTTGTATAGTATCTGCAGCCTTGTGCTCCTTCAGTTACAAGCAATAGCTTAAGATTGGGGTGGAAAAACTTCTTCAGCACAACATCATCATCATAAGGATCATCACCTCCGGTCAAGAATGTGACTTCTTCCTCACTTATCTGCAATTTCCCCAAATAACTAACACATTGCATATGTAATGTATATTTCAGAACATTTATAGGTCTTAAATGTCGAAATATGTACCTTAGTAATGTCAGATTGGTTCCATATGCTCATAATGCCTTCTCGAGCAGCTTCTGCAGATGGCCAAAGTGGCAATCTCAAATTGGGGTCATAAGATAGAATACAACCAGACTTCTTAGCAATGTCCATGGCAGCAAGATGAGCAGACCTACAAGGTTCCTCAATCAAACTAATTGATCCATAATGAAATATGCTTGCCTGCATCAATGATTATCAGAAACAAACCATTTACATATCAGCAAGTCCTCCTTCGTTCTTTATAACTTTAATTAGAATGTTGGCGTTTTACCCTCTTAATTAGACTTGCATCAATTTCATTTTCGCGAAGAAGCATGTCAGCACTTGGGTTGCGATAAAACATGAATTCACGCTCGCCATCACTTCTCAGTGTAACGAATGCCAATGCAGTCCTTGCATGTGGGTCAAAACGCATGCCAGAATTGTCAACATTATTTTGTTTTAGAATGTCAGCCAACATGTAACCAAACTCATCTTCACCTACCTGTGATGCACAGTGGAGACAAAGTGGTCAAAATAGATTGAAATAAACAGCTTAAATGCAGAAAAGACAGATGAATAGAGTACAAAGCCATATGTCAATGTAATCATTAGGCATGAACAATGGGAAGAAATTAGGAAAGGATGCCAACATGATCCAAATTGCTAACATGCAAGTACGGATCACAGGGTAGACTGCTTAGCAGAACATTATTTAGCTTAACAAATACCAGTTTGTTTAGAATGAAAATGGCAAAAAAAAAAATGTTGGGTCACAGCTTAGTCTAATGTGAATTAAGAAAATACAACAAACAGCTTTAAGTAATCTAAAAAATATATTCCAGGTATAATTGGCAAGCCAAAAACACAATTCAAATCAGCCACACACAAAAACACTAAAATTTACTTGAAAAGTACTTTCAATTTTAAGGGAAAAAACATGAGACCAGCTTTAAAATAAATAAATAATCCGCTGTAATAAATTGTTTCCCACGTTTCTCCAATCATTTATCCAAAACTCGAGATCTATGCCAATAATGGAGACAATACAAGGAATTACAATGTATGAATTCAACAAAGTCATCGTGTCCAAAGAAATCCGATTTGGTGACTAAAATCACCAACTAAATCTCTTAAATTCTTCTTAATTTATGTGCTCTACAAATAACCCTTAAAAATCTCGAACTCAATAACTCTCGTATTTCATTTTTTTTAAACAAAAAACTCTATTTGTTTCCTCTTGGTTTAAAGGCTATACTCTATCGCTCAATTCTCTAAGGCCCATACACACGCGTAAATGTATTTGTATATTCGTAGAGTTTCATTACATCATCTATTAGAATTTAGAAAAACGTAAATATTGTTGCACACTGAAGTGTGCACACACCATCTAATGTGGATATATATCTACAGATTGTGGACATCAACGTTTACAAATGTCCACAATTTATGAATATTAATGGAGGCAATACAAGAAATTACAACGTATGGATTCAAAAAAGTCATTGTGCCCAAAAAAATCCAATGTCGTGATTGAAATCACTAAACTGAACTTCACAAATTCTCCTTAATTTACGTGCCCTACAAAAACCCTTAGAAACCTCGAACTCATTAGCTCTCACATTTAAATTTGTTTTAAGAAAAAACTCTATTTTTTCCCCACTTAGGTTTCACACTATACTATTGCTCAATTCTCTAAGGCCAATATACACACATACATGTATTTGAATATTTGTAGAGTTTCTTTACCCTTGTCTATTAGAATTTTTTTTTTATTAAAAAGTGTAAATATTATTACACACGAAGGTATGCACACGCCATCTAGTGTGGACATCAACATTCACAAATGCCTACAATTTATGAATATAAATTTACATTTTAAATAGTATGTATGGATGACGTATATTGGTGTTGTGTATCTATCACTTCCCTTTAAAAAACTTACTTCTTATTAGTTTCCACCTTTTATCTCTATTACTTTCCATTATATATATATACCTCATGTAGTTTCATGTTACTTTCTAAATTCTAATCTCTCATGGGTTAGACTCCTCACGCCAACCCAACAAAATTAAGCACAATTAGGTACTCATCCATACACTTTGAAACTTGGACCTCAAAATTTTGAATGCATAAGCATGGAATGACTGAAGACATGATATTTATGAAACCCATTTCCAAAAAAATCATGACATTCTGTTAGAGCAACTCCAGGAGTACTCTAAATTCACTCTCTATCTCCACAAATAGACAGTAAAATAGAGATAATTGCTCCAGCAGTTATACTCTCTATCTCCAATATACAAAGTACAGTACCTTTTTCCATTAAAAAACAATTTCTATAACCTGAATTTAGTTTTATTTTTTTTCCTTTCTTCTCATTTGCAACGATTTTTTCTCTCTCTTCCTTCTCTATGCTCCCGTTTTCATCAAACCCAACCGGTTGGGTCGGTCTGGTCTCAAGTGGAGCCGTGCCGATCTCGGCCTGGAGGTGATGGAGCCGTGTCGATTGCCTGGACTCATACATAAGAATCGAAAAATTTTGTGGTGGTTTTTGTTAATAATTAAAAATTTGGTTATGACTGTTGGTTAATGCAATAATAATAAAGAATGAATAAAAAATATAATATTTAAATGAGATAAAAGAATAAAAAAGTATATTTAAATAGAATAGAGAGTGAATAGAGAGTACGATAGTTTGTCTGAAAAAATAAATAGAGAGTTGCTCTTGTAAAATAGAGAGCAAGTTGCTCTTAGCCATTATAATCATACCCTTTTTCCCCTATAAAAAGTCTGATTGTCATACATAAGGAAAAAAATAATTAAAAATTCTGTGTAATCCCATACCCTTGAGTGAAAGACACAAAACAAAAGTCTTGATGTGTAAGAAATTAGGTGGAAGTAAATATCTTGACATCAAACCAGCACATAACATTAGGTGAAAAGATCTTTCATGTGAGAATAATAAAGTTAGTAACTAGAAAATAAGGCAGAAAGACACCATGGGAACTTAAAAATGCACCTTGCCAATAAAAGCAGCAAAGCCTCCTAGTCTTGCTATCCCAACAGCAACATTAGCAGGAGCTCCACCAGGAGCTTTCTTAAAAGCAGGTGATTCTGCTAGTGAAACTCCACTAACAGTTGGCACAAAATCAATCAACATCTCTCCAAAACAAACAACCAGCTGTTTTTTCTCTTGGTCCACTCTATTTTCATCAACAAGAAGCGCTTTAGATGAACCCTTAGGAGAAGCTTTTGGTGAACCTACAGAAGACCAATTGTTGAAGATGAACAAGAGATGTAGAAAAAGTGATTGTAGAATACCAATATTAATATGACATTGCAAATAGATATGAAATGGGATAACATATTTAATTGAGACTTGAAACTAATAATGATCATATTTTTCACATTAAGATCACATCCTTTAGCTCAAGATTAAAAAAGGGTGAAAGCAAAGAAACCATTTTTATGTTTTTGTATCAAATAGTAATAGTTACTACACAATGCAGTACTCTCCTCATCCCAAATCTCTCCTTTTCCATGGAATGAACCCAAGACCTCTATTGTTTAAAGCTAAAGAGACATCATTTAGCTACAAAGGTCAGTCATCAGTGCTCCATATTAACTTATAACCTGAATTAGAATATGATCCCACTATTCTCCTTAAAGCCACAATTATTATAAGCCTAAGATTCAAATGGCTATGAATGAAACTCAAGAGGAATATATTGAATATCAAATTGTGAACTAAGAGGATCCAATAATTTTCACCTCGAAAATTAATGATTTAAGCGAAATGACACATAGGTTTTTGAACTTAGCGAAAATATACAAAAAGAAAATTTAGCGAAAATATAATTTGGAACAGAACTGAGTCAAAACAGGTCCATCAAAATCGAAATTACATTTTCTAGCTCAAGAATTTAAATGGGTACAATGAAACTAATTATAAACAAAATCCAATGAAACTTGTTAGCTAATACTGATTCAAAGCCCCAATAAAGTCCATTCAAAGACACATCCTTTAGCTCAAGAATCAAATGGGTATGACTGAAAATCACAAGAAACAGTACAATACCAGAAGAGTAACTCCTTGACTGATTGAAGCTACCCTTACGCGACTTTTCAAGGCTAACAGGGAAGCAGCAGCTGCAACCTGACATTTTTCCAGCACAACCTTTGAGAATGTTCAGAAAACCGAAATATACACACACAAGTATCAAACATGTAGTGCTAGAACATGAACTAGAAAGGTTAAGGATAATACCATTTGTGTCCCTCGTTTGAAATTTATGTAGTGTTGGGGTAGTTCTTCTTCACTGTTACCTGATTCTTAGCCTCGCAAATCTCAACTCCTTTTCCTATATTTCTGATATCTCGTATTTTGTTTGGTTTTGAACTTTGATTTTTGATATGTATATGACTATGATGATGAGGGTGTGACCGAATCTTTTATTTTATTTTATTTTTTTTATTTTCTCTTCAAACCTTAAAGTCCAAATACTGATGATTCTCCATGTTTATGGGGATCACGACCCAGTTATCAAACTGTACACGCCAGCAAGCTCAGATTCTTTCCACATCAGATGGAATACACCATTAAGTGGGGGCCAGTAAGCTCTTTTCACGTGGCACATGTGAGGCGCATAGAATACCTTGCATTAAATTATATTTATATCCTCTAACTTCATTCAATTTTTTTTTTTTAGTCAGTTTTAACTTCCTTTTCTTTTAATTCATTTTTTATATTAGGTAGGTTGCCATTAAGTTTACAAAAATGATGTCGTTTTGATGTTTTTGAGGTTTTTAAATAATAACAATAATAAAAAAAACATTTGTTTTGTAAAGAAAAAAATAAACTTAAAAAGATTTCTCTCAATGTAAACTTTTCTCCCTTCACATACTCAGGGGCGGAGCCACAGCCAAGGGTGGGGGGGCTGAAGCCCCTGCAAAATTTTTTAAAACCCCTTATTAATATAGGTTATTATTAATAATTTTAAATATTTAGCTTATAAAAATTGGACTTGCCCCCCCAAAATAAAAAATTCTTGCATTTAGCCTCCCCAATCAAAACTTCCTATCCGCCCCTGCACATACTGTTGACCATTATTAATCATTGAATTGTTTTCCAAGGAATTTTTTTTTTTACTCAAACCAATGTAACACCACAAAAAGCTTATTCAATGATAACTTTTTGTTCAACCCTTCTCTCTCTCTCTCCATAAACTGATTGTTGAAAGAGGGTTATTATGGATTTGGTTGTGGTGAGTGGATACAAAGGTTGTTAATGAGTATTTTGATTTTAGGTAGTCTAGGTGATGATGTGTGTGGGTGCATGTACTCATGATTTTGGGTATATATTTTGATTTGTCTTTTCCTTTTTGGTCTGTTTGGATGAGGTGGATTTGGGATCATGGATTTGGATTTGAGGGCCAAAATCCAAATTCTTTGTTTGGATGACTTAAAACCATTAGGATTTGGATTTGGGCCAAATCCATTCAGGATTTTAAAGGCCCAAATCCATGGATTTCAAATGACTTCTTAGGGTAGGAATTTCACAAATCCTCCCATTAAATGCTAACACTCAAAATAAATAAAATATCATTGGAACCTCTAAAATATATCTAAAGGCTCTAAAATGATTAAAATGTCCACAAAATACCAAATGACCAAAAAAAACCTTCTAAAAGACCAAAATAACCCAAAAATTTCTAAAATGACCAAAATACCCACAAAACTACCAACATGATAAAAAAAATACTCATGGTCAATACCCTAAAATGACCGAAATAAACTCAAAAAATAAAAAAAATGACCAAAATTGATTTTGGGTATATATTTTGATTTGTCTTTTCCTTTTGTGTTTCCAAAATTGTTTCCATATAAATCTTTGTGCTCTATTTTTTGTAAGTTGCAATTGTGTAAAACTTTGTTTGCCTTTCTTTATGAGTTTTCGATTATGAAGATTATGTTTTGTTGATTATAGTTATTGAGAATGTTTTCCTAATTTTCTATATTTGCTTTCTGATTTAGCTTTTCGAATTTTTTTGTGATTCCAACATTTTTTGGACGACATGGCAATTTAGGCCAACTATATTGACTAGTGATTAAGTGATTATTTAGCACTTAATTGTGAGGTTGCTAACATAGATAGATGTAATGACTAATTTGAAAACATAATTAAACTTAAGCTACGAAAATAAAAATAAAATAAATAAAATAAAAAATTTAGAGACTAAAATGACAACCTCAAACCTTTTATAAAGTGTACCTCTAATATTTAAAATAATAAAATTTGCATAAATTTAAATGCTTCTTTTAGAATTAAGGTCGATTAAAGTCAACCCAATCCATGAGTCATGACCATTATGACCTCATACGGAAGAATCAAGTAGTGCATGCATGGTGAAATATATGAAAACCTTTTTAAGTGTAACCTTTCCAATTTCCCTTGAAAGCACATAATAGTGATAGCGCAAATGCACATATTCAGATTTGTCCAATGTAAAAAGAAAAGAAAATAAAAGCTGCGATACCAATCAAAATTTTCTGAGAAGATCTGTCAAACTCCAAAGTCCACCAACATATTCAGGCGTGAACAAGAATTTTGCTCAGCAAAAGGTTTAAATTAGCTCAATACTTACTTAAGTCCACAAGGTTGTATCAATAAAATTAAATGCAAAATAATTTTGGGCAAATTGTACTTTTCCCAACTATGGTGCAATTGTCATATTTCCCTGAAGTTTAAAATCAAGCAGTATCCTCTTAATTTTTTTTGAATAAATATTTTGCTCCTTATCATTACCTTTAGAATTTCAGTCAATTTTAATGAAAATTCAAATATCTACCATACACGTTTATTTTATTTTTTTGAAATTTCCATCCAAATCATCCCAAGTGGCCATTCCTTTAGAAGGCCATGATTGTTGTAAACTTGGGATTGACATGGCGTAGGAGGAAATGGCATGAGAATAAATGGATGCTAGATAAGTATGAAAGCATCTCTCATAATATATTATAACATGGAGACAGTATATATAAATCCAAACACAAACGCCATATATTCAGCAAAAAAAAAACACACACACAGGCCATATATAGACAATCATTTAGTCATGATTAAACTTTTAGAATTTGAAGGGTGGTGTTGAAAGAGCCCATCCAGCTGGAAAGAAGTTAGCCTCACCAGCCATGCTCTTTGGAGCAGACGTTCCCTGATCAGATGCAGCATAGTGATGGTACCTGTTTAAACAGTCATTATTCATTAGTTTTTTTTTTTTTTTTCGAATTGAAACCATAGTATTCATTAGAAGTTTTAATTCTGTATTTTACTTGTAAAAAACTTTATTTTAGGGTCGGTTTATTTTCAAAACTAGTCAATACAAATAAGCTCATCCAAATAAGAGTGATCAATTTAAGAATTTGTTTAGAGGGACTCTTTTTAGGTCATTTCCAAATAGTTAGGAAAGATTATGGTAACTTCAAGCAACAACCTTGAAGTTATGAATATGTTTTGCAGCAATATAGAAATACTTATAAGCTGGAGTTGTTCCAAACATGCATTGACCTAAGAATTATATATATCTATGTATCTGAAAAAGAGAAAATGAGTATACCCTATTTGTAAGAAAGGTTCGGGTTGGCACTCCATGTGGTTGACTTGATGTGAAGGATGCAAATGAAAGTTGCTATTTCCAGCGGCTGAACTAGACCCCCATAAGTTTTGAATAGCCTTAAGAGTATGTCCTTCCTCGTTAAGCTGAAACATATATATTGGAAGCAAGAAGAGGTTAGCTTTACGTCTTTACCAACATAGGGCAATGAAGATATAAATTATGTCACGAGGATAGTTAAAAGTATGACCTTAATCTTAAGCTGTTGATTGATGTCTCCAAGGTGGTGCTCCTGCCAAATTGATCAGAAGGTCACAATAGTATATCAATCAAATATTACGAGAAATGAAAAACACCATTGATGATTAGAATGATGCAACAGAATTTATGTACATTTGTAGGTCAACTTAAACTTGTAACATACTAAACCAAAAAGAAAAAAAGATGATAACTAGAAACGTAGTTTTCCCCCATGATACTACATGAGTTCAACCTAGTCAATGATAAGATTAATGGTAAAGCTTAATCTTCATGATGCTACATATAAGCTCAACAACATTCAAATAAGATCCTCATTCTTAGCAACTATTTGAAGAAAGTTATAAGACTTTGCTTACCTTTTTGCGAAGATCTTCCATTTCTTCTGTCAGAATTTGTGTCTGTAATCAAGAACAAAAGACAAGTGTACTTAATACAAATCGCATTTCTCTATATGATTAGTTGACATCATAACTTCTTTCTCTTATTCAAAGGAGTTAATTTTGTGATTTGTTTGTTACATTAGAAGTGACTTAATGTAGAAAATTCTAAGTTTTATTTGATATTTTGGAACTTGCAATTCAAAAATATTAAGAACATTGTATCTTATAGATGAAACACTAACATCCAAACAATAGGAATGGTTAGAACAATTGCTTTCATTTATTTTCTGTCATTGACTTTGCAACAACATTGATTGCAAAGCAAAATAAATATGGATTTTTAAACAGAAGTCATCAAAATATACACAGTATGGAAAGGGCTATAGGTGCTACCAATTTTATTAAAAAATATTTACAAAGTGATATGACATCTCATGTGATTGGTGTCACATCAATATTATTGATAAATAAATTTCTTAATTACTTTTTAATTTTTATGTTTAAAAGTTGATATATCAATTTATAAGATTTATGTAATAAAGCTTATAATATCCTTAGTCCCTTCAGATATATCGCTCATAAACTGTATTTACCCAAATAAGAATTTTCAATGACAATAAAAAGAAATTTGGTAAGGATATATACTGTTTCCATAATCCATATGGACAACATGAAGGATAGTATGATAGAGTATATATTTCATGAATGAAATATTGAAATATCTCATATTTAACAATATCATCAACCCATAAATTATTTGAAGATTTCTTTACTTTATATATGTCTGCCATTATTGTAACTTTTGTACTCTTTATTGGAAAGAGATTGTGACTTGTGAATACCTTTTGTATTCTTATATGTGATTGAAAAGACGCTAGGAAGTAGAAGCATATTTGTTTATATTACGAATTGTTCATGCATAGACGAAATACTCTCCAGTTTGAAAAGCCCTACATCGTTGATTGAGCAAATGGAGACTTAAAATTTGTCCTACTGACAATGCTGAGATGAGACTTCCAACCAATGGAGACAAGACATAAAAAGAGAGAAAATCTAAATATAAGGGAGAATTTTGGTGAAAACTTTTTATTTATTGGCTGAATGTAAAGACATTGGTTGTCTATTATGGTGTTGGAACTTGGAAACCTTCTCCGAGACACAGGGTTTCCACCACACGGTCCACACCTTTTGCATATCTTACGATTAGGAATTGTATTTAAAAAAAAAAAAAAAGAAGAAGAGATATATCCAACTGAAGGTACTGCGTTCATACAGTTGGATAATTGTACTAACAAAAAAAATTCTCTCCATGCTGTGTTGGAAACTTTACTAATGATGATATGTTACCTTCCTTTGCCTAGCTAGCTGCAGAGCTCCTTCAAGCTGCTTCTCAAGGCTTTGCAACTCTTTCACGCTCAATGGTCCAAGATCTTCTCCAAGCAAATGCCTTTAAAAGGAGTACATAACCAAGTAAACGTTAGCAAGGTGGCATTGCCATTAAAAATTTGGTGAATGGAATAAATGCTAACATCATTACCAATTTTACTACAAAATGCTTAAAACTTATATGACAATGAATGTAAATAGTACCATTTCAACAACATAATAAATAAATGTTTTAATTATTTTTTCGTAATTCGTAACACATCAGTTTATAAGATTTATATAGTAAAGTTTGTAGTATCCCATGACAATCCAAATTACACTAATAAAAAACAAACTAACAACAACAATTGTAGAAAAGAACTATAGTTGTAACTGAGTATGTGTACACATCTATAGGTACATACATACATATATACATATCTTACACTAATAAAAAACAAACTAACAACAACAATTGTGAAAAGAACTATAGTGTAACTGAGTTTGTACACATCTATAGGTACATACATACATATATACATATCTGTGTGTGTGTTTTTGCATGCGTGCATGCATGTGTGTGTGAGTGTGCTAGAACCTAGGGTTAGTGAAATTGTATTCACACAACACACAAGAAATAAAAATACTCACACAACATAGCAAAATTTAACAAATTTTGCCAACTTCATACATACATCTAGGGGTGACAACGGGTTGGTGGGGCTCGGTTTGAGTGTTAACCCACCAATTGACTCGATCACTTTGGGTTAGAAGGAATTTCCAACTGAAACCGATCGAAAACATGTGGGTTGTCAACCAATCAAAAAAGGTTATATAAAGGTGGTCAAACCAATCAATTCTATTCATCTCTTCAATGCTAGTAATTTAAGGTGTCAATCAATCCGATAGGTTTTATATAGGTTTTAATTTTATTTTTACGTGAAAGGAAAGTATTCTCCTTGTTCAAAAATAGTTTGGCATTTCTTGATTATTACAAAATAGGAATGGTAGCTTATAAATAAGCATTGACTGCATTGTTACTAAGGATTCAATAGCTTCAACTAAACTAGGTACTTCACCCAAGATAGTCCCATATGGAAAGTAATGTGGTAGTGCCTATGACCAACTTAGGTTTGATGAAGTAAAAAACTTGTTTACCTTCATTTATTTTGTTTATGAACAAGTTTGTGAATATAACGTCTAAAGATAAACAATCCAAGTATAGATTTTATCTAAGCTCACTAGTAAAGCTTATTGTGGGATTTAATAGTTTACCAATTATATATGGGGTTTATTTACCATTTCTTGTAGACACTGCTACCTATTCAAGAAAAAATCCCTTTCATTTCTTTTGTTACTTTTTTTCCTTTACTATTTGGCTTTTAGTAAAGCTTATTGTGGGATTTAATAGTTTGAAGAACTCACAAAATATCTAAACATATGGTCTTAATTTATTATTTACCAATTATATATGGTGTTTATTTACCATTTCTTGTTGACACTGCTACCTATTCAAGAAAAAATCCCTTGCATTTCTTTTGTTACTTTTTTTCCTTTACTATTTGGCTTTTCTGAGATTCGTGCATAATACTTTCCTACTTGTATTTGGTTTGTGGTGAATTCTTAGCTTAGATAAGGATTTCTCTTTTAAGTCATTTTGTCTACATCTTGGATCTTTGTCTACATTTTGGATCTTGGATCTTGGATCTTGGATATAGGCTTATTACTGAGGCTAAGTTGAGCTTTTGATAAGTTGATCTCAAGTTTGGTTGAACTATGTTCAAGCTGAGTTTGAGCATGTTAACTAAGCTCTCAATTAGGGATCGAGCCAAGTTTGAACCTTGACTCAACTTTGCTCTGATTACAATCCTATTTGAAGTTGAATAATGTTTGCATTGAAACATACGTATAGTGTGGTTTGTGATTGGAGGTTGAAAGATGTTTGATAGCTTTTGGGTTGAAAGATGCTTGCATGTATGAGTTAAATGCAAGTTGAGAGTTTAATTATTGTTTGTGTAACTGTGTGAGAGTGTTCAGTGTGTGTTAATGTTTTGGGAGTGTGAAAGTGTCAAGTTTGTGAATTAAGACTTAGAATTTACGCTGGGTGTAATGGGATTTGAGTTGGCTTGAGTTTGTGAGGAATTGTGAGAATGGTTTGATGGATTGTGTGCGTGATATGTGAGAGTTGTTGGTCCAGCGTTTGTAATATGTCTTGATGATAGTGAAATTTGCCTGACTTTGCCCATGGGTGTAGAAATGGAGTTGGTTGAACCACATTAAGTCCAATTATCTTGTATAAATGTTTCTATTTTATTGATTATGTGTTGTGCTCTTCTATTCTATTGCTGGAATTGAATCGTAGTGGAGATTTGATATATAGAAATGACCCAAATTTCTTTTTTAACTCGGTTACATATTAATTTTTTTTGGCATGTAAGGAAAACATTTTCCTTGTAAAAAAAGTAATCTGGTATTCCTTGTATACAAGGGAAGAAGAATTAGAACATATAAATAAGCATTGCTTCTAAGGAATTAGAGGCTTTGGTTTGTGATAGTTCTTTTGAATTGAAACATGCCTGTGTTGAAAGATACGCACAGTGTTGTGTGTTTAGACTCAAAAATGCCTTAAAGCTTTTGTGGCTAAAAGATGCGCACGTGTGCGAGTTAAATTTGAGTTGATAGTTTATTGCTTGAGTGTGAGAATATCATTGTACATATTGGGTTATAGGAATGTGAGTGTCAAGTCTGTGATTTGAGATTTAGTGTTTGACTGGTGAAATGAGATTTGGATTGGTTTTATGAGGCATTGTGAGTATGATTTAGGATGAATTAAGTGTGAGAGTTTGGCTAAGTATTTGTATTCCATATTAACTATAGTGCATTTTGATTGATATTGTCTACGAATGTAGACAGAGTTGGCCAAGCTACGTAAAGTTTTATTGTTTTGTGTTAATGTTTCTATTTTATTGTTTATGTATTAGTATCAAAGTTTTCACTATCACAACAACGGCAAAACACACAAGAAATGCAAGTCTGGACAATTTGCAGAGCCAAAATGTTTGAGAGAGAGAACAAAAAAAGCCTAGCCATGTTACATTACTCAAAAGCAAAAGAAGTATTGAGTTGCACCTTATAAAGATTTGGATCTGAGTTCAAAATGTTCAAGATCGGTTGTATCAACAGCATCAACCTTAACACCAGCCCTTGAATTCCTGCAAAACAATAGCAAATAGAAATTACTCCCGATTAACTGATAATACAGAAAATATTAATATTACATATGCGGTCATATATCATTAGGATGTACTCTTTCAAATTTCAATACATGGTTGTGAAATGCTAAAGGCCCAGATGAATTTGTTGGCAGAAATGGAATAAAGCCTTAAAATCATTGTTAACCTAAAAAATTGGATGCTGACCTTTGTATAGTATCTGCAGCCTTGTGCTCCTTCAGTTACAAGCAATAGCTTAAGATTGGGGTGGAAAAACTTCTTCAGCATGACATCATCATCATAAGGATCATCACCTCCGGTCAAGAATGTGACTTCTTCCTCACTTATCTGCAATTTCCCCAAATAACTAACACATTGCATATGTAATGTATATTTCAGAACATTTATAGGTCTTAAATGTCGAAATATGTACCTTAGTAATGTCAGATTGGTTCCATATGCTCATAATGCCTTCTCGAGCAGCTTCTGCAGATGGCCAAAGTGGCAATCTCAAATTGGGGTCATAAGATAGAATACAACCAGACTTCTTAGCAATGTCCATGGCAGCAAGATGAGCAGACCTACAAGGTTCCTCAATCAAACTAATTGATCCATAATGAAATATGCTTGCCTGCATCAATGATTATCAGAAACAAACCATTTACATATCAGCAAGTCCTCCTTCGTTCTTTATAACTTTAATTAGAATGTTGGCGTTTTACCCTCTTAATTAGACTTGCATCAATTTCATTTTCGCGAAGCAGCATGTCAGCACTTGGGTTGCGATAAAACATGAATTCACGCTCGCCATCACTTCTCAGTGTAACGAATGCCAATGCAGTCCTTGCATGTGGGTCAAAACGCATGCCAGGATTGTCAACATTATTTTGTTTTAGAATGTCAGCCAACATGTAACCAAACTCATCTTCACCTAACTGTGATGCACAGTGGAGACAAAGTGGTCAAAATAGATTGAAATAAACAGCTTAAATGCAGAAAAGACAGATGAATAGAGTACAAAGCCATCTGTCAATGTAATCATTAGGCATGAACAATGGGAAGAAATTAGGAAAGGATGCCAACATGATCCAAATTGCTAACATGCAAGTACGGATCACAGGGTAGACTGCTTAGCAGAACATTATTTAGCTTAACAAATACCAGTTTGTTTAGAATGAAAATGGCAAAAAAAAAATGTTGGGTCACAGCTTAGTCTAATGTGAATTAAGAAAATACAACAAACAGTTTTAAGTAATCTAAAAAATATATTCCAGGTATAATTGGCAAGCCAAAAACACAATTCAAATCAGCCACACACAAAAACACTAAAATTTACTTGAAAAGTACTTTCAATTTTAAGGGAAAAAAATGAGACCAGCTTTAAAATAAATAAATAATCCGCTGTAATAAATTGTTTCCCACGTTTTTCCAACCATTTATCCAAAACTCGAGATCTATGCCAATAATGGAGACAATACAAGGAATTACAATGTATGAATTCAACAAAGTCATCGTGTCCAAAGAAATCCGATGTGGTGACTAAAATCACCAACTGAATCTCTTAAATTCTTCTTAATTTATATGCTCTACAAATAACCCTTAAAAATCTCGAACTCAATAACTCTCGTATTTCATTTTTTTTAAACAAAAAACTCTATTGGTTTCCTCTTGGTTTAAAGGCTATACTCTATCGCTCAATTCTCTAAGGCCCATACACACGCGTAAATGTATTTGTATATTTGTAGAGTTTCATTACATCATCTATTAGAATTTAGAAAAACGTAAATATTGTTGCACGCTAAAGTGTGCACACGCCATCTAATGTGGATATATATTTACAGATTGTAGACATCAACGTTCACAAATGTCTACAATTTATGAACATTAATGGAGGCAATACAAGAAATTACAACGTATGAATTCAAAAAAGTCATTGTGCCCAAAAAAATCCAATGTCGTGATTGAAATCACTAAATTGAACTTCACAAATTTTCCTTAATTTACGTGCACTACAAAAACACTTAGAAACCTCGAACTCATTAGCTCTCACATTTAAATTTGTTTTAAGAAAAAACTCTATTTTTTTCCCACTTAGTTTTCACACTATACTATTGCTCAATTCTCTAAGGCCAATATACACACATACATGTATTTGAATATTTGTAGAGTTTCTTTACCCTTGTCTATTAGAATTTTTTTTAAAAAAAAGTGTAAATATTATTACACACCAAGGTATGCACACGCCATCTAGTGTGAACATCAACGTTCACAAATGGCTACAATTTATGAATATAAATTTACATTTTAAATAGTATTTACATTTTAAATAGTATTTACATCTAGTGTGAATATATTGGTGTTGTGTATCTATCACTTCCCTTTAAAAAACTTACTTCTTATTAGTTTCCACCTTTTATCTCTATTACTTTCCATTATATATATATATACCTCATGTAGTTTCATGTTACTTTCTAAATTCTAATCTCTCATGGGTTTGACTCCTCACGCCAACCCAACAAAATTAAGCACAATTAGGTACTCATCCATACACTTTGAAACTTGGACCTCAAAATTTTGAATGCATAAGCATGGAATGACTGAAGACATGATATTTATGAAACCCATTTCCAAAAAAATCATGACATTCTGTTAGTCGCTGTATTCATTATGATCTTATATACTACCTTTTTCCCCTATAAAAAGGCAATACTTAACAAGCATTGCCACTCATACATAAGAATCGAAAAAAATAATTAAAAATTCAATGCAATCGAGAACTCTTGTCAAGTAGCCCATACCCTTGTCTGATTGTGGTCTGTGTAATCGAGTGAAAGACACAAAACAAAAGTCTTGATGTGTAAGAAATTAGGTGGAAGTAAATATCTTGACATCAAACCAGCACATAACATTAGGTGAAAAGATCTTTCATGTGAGAATAATAAAGTTAGTAACTAGAAAATAAGGCAGAAAGACACCATGGGAACTTAAAAATGCACCTTGCCAATAAAAGCAGCAAAGCCTCCTAGTCTTGCTATCCCAACAGCAACATTTGCAGGAGCTCCACCAGGAGCTTTCTTAAAAGCAGGTGCTTCTGCTAGTGAAACTCCACTAACAGTTGGCACAAAATCAATCAACATCTCTCCAAAACAAACAACCAGCTGTTTTTTCTCTTGGTCCACTCTATTTTCATCAACAAGAAGCGCTTTAGATGAACCTTAGGAGAAGCTTTTGGTGAACCTACAGAAGACCAATTGTTGAAGATGAACAAGAGATGTAGAAAAAGTGATTGTAGAATACCAATATTAATATGACATTGCAAATAGATATGAAATGGGATAACATATTTAATTGAGACTTGAAACTAATAATGATCATATTTTTCACATTAAGATCACATCCTTTAGCTCAAGATCAAATGGTAATAGTTACTACACAATGCAGTACTCTCCTCATCCCAAATCTCTCCCTTTCCATAGAATGAACCCTAGACCTCTATTGTTTAAAGCTAAAGAGACATCATTCAGCTACAAAGGTCAGTCATCAGTGCTCCATATTAACTTATAACCTGAATTAGAATATGATGCATTAAAGCCACAATTATTATAAACCTAAGATTCAAATGGCTATGAATGAAACTCAAGAGGAATATATTGAATATCAAATTGTGAACTAAGAGGATCAAATAATTTTCACCTCGAAAATTAATGATTTAAGCGAAATGACACATAGGTTTTTGAACTTAAGCAGATTATTATCAAATACTTCTTTCGAGGACAATAATTTTATCTCAAGAATCACACCCCCCCCCAAAAAAAAAAAAAAAAACTATACAAAAAGAAAATTTAGCGAAAATATAATTTGGAACAGAACTGAGTCAAAACAGGTCCATCAAAATCGAAATTACATTTTGTAGCTCAAGAATTTAAATGGGTACAATGAAACTAATTATAAACAAAATCCAATGAAACTTGTGAGCTAATACTGATTCAAAACCCCAATAAAGTCCATTCTAAGACACATCCTTTAGCTCAAGAATCAAATGGGTATGACTGAAAATCACAAGAAACAGTACAATACCAGAAGAGTAACTCCTTGGCTGATTGAAGCTACCCTTACGCGACTTTTCAAGGCTAACAGGGAAGCAGCAGCTGCAACCTGACATTTTTCCAGCACAACCTTTGAGAATGTTCAGAAAACCGAAATACGCACACAAGTATCAAACATGTAGTGCTAGAACATGAACTAGAAAGGTTAAGGATAATACCATTTGTGTCCCTCGTTTGAAATTTATGTAGTGTTGGGATAGTTCTTCTTCACTGTTACCTGATTCTTAGCCTCGCAAATCTCAACTCCTTTTCCTATATTTCTGATATCTCGTATTTTGTTTGGTTTTGAACTTTGATTTTTGATATGTACGACTATGATGATGAGGGTGTGACCGAATCTTTTTTTTTTTTCTTTTCTCTTCAAACCTTAAAGTCCAAACACAACTACCTGCTGATGATTCTCCATGTTTATGGGGATCACAACCCAGTTATCAAACTGCACACCCCAGCAAGCTCAGATTCTTTCCACATCAGATGGAATACACCATTAACTGGGGGCCAGTAAGCTCTTTTCACGTGGCACATGTGAGGCGCATACAATACTTTGCATTAAATTATAGACCAAATTATAAGTTACACCCTCTAAGATTGGTCAAAGTTCAATTCAGTCCTTTAAGTTTTGACCGTTTCAATTTAGTCCTCTAACTTTCAATTTGATTCAATTCACAATTTTCTATTTAATTTCGTTACTGTTCCGTTACTGTTACCGTTTACTGTGATAATTTTGATTTTTTTTTTTTAATTAAAAATCCAGAAAATCAATATAAAAAATTAGGAAAATTAAAAATTAAAATTTCTTTTTTCACAACACATTCATTAAGAACACAAGAACATTCAACTCAGCAAAAACCCAAAAATAACAAGAACACTTGGCTCAGAGCTCACAAACAAGAACACAGCAAGAATAAAAAGAAAATAAAACACAAGAATACCAGCAACAAGAACACTTAAAAAGCTTCATAAAATAAATTTTTGAAATATATTTTCTTTATACGGATTCGTGTTCTAGAGCCAATTCCACCAACAAATCTCACTGATCTCAACATTGCATAACCATAATTGTAGCACACCCCGGCTAGCCCCGACCAAGCCTCTATGATTGGCAGCTCAACCGCGCCAAGCACATGGACCGTATCTCCCCTTCCACCCTCACCCTTGCCGTCCCCCATACCGATGGCCAACAGTTCTGCTCTGGTACCGCAACTCCAACGCCATTCACGCCCTTGATCCGAATTCGACCACGAAACAGAGTCACCACACGTCGCCATCCACGGTGGTTTCAACCCTGCGAACCACACACATACCCAACCCACTTCTCCTCCTTTCCTTGTGACAGTGCTGTGTACAATAGAGTCTCGAATCGCCACCGGAAATGCTTATTTTCACAGAGAAATCGACGGTATAATAATAATAATAATAATAATAATAATAATAATAATAATAATAATAATAATAATAATAATAATAAAAAGGAAAGAATTTCTAGAAGCCACCCACATGCACCTCACGTGCCCCACCTACCCCACAAGTCCCCACCACACAAATTTTGCTCTAGAACTCTCTCATCACCCGTAGCTCTCCCCCTTTCTTTCATTTTCTATTTTTTTTCAGCAGCACACACATTCTCTCTTCAACTCTCCCATTCAGTCACTCCTTCTCTCTCTCTCACCGGTTAACCACCGTAATTACCAGCGGCATTTCCGGTAGGATTTCCGGAGAAAATCCAAAGGAGACTTTCTAGGCTCCATTTATTTCCAATATTTTAAGGTAAAAGCTTTATGTTTAAGGTTTTTATATTTTGTTAGTTTCTTTACAAATCTAAGTAATTTTAGTGTTATATGTGATTTAATTGAGCAACCCTTATGATATTTATGTGATTAAGGAAATGGGTTTTGATTTTGGTGGATTTATTTGAGGAATAGTTAAGGGTTTTTGATAAAAGTGTTTATGGTGGTTTCTCTATGGTGAGAATTTAGGGATTTTGGATTCCAAATGTTAATAGTGATTGGATTTAATTTTCCATATCAATTAGTGTATTTAGGTTAGTTGAGGTTCTAGATGATTTTGGCTTGATAGGCTTGCTCATGTCTTTTATAGGTTCTATTTAATCTCCTAGGAGCATTGGAGATTAGGATTTTGAGCGGTTGCAGGTAAGTAGCTTCTTAATGGGATTTTTAGAAAAATAACCATATCATTGCATATGAGATTTATTTTAAGGTTATAAACACATTTTTGGAAATTATTGTGAAATTATACTTTTCCTAAGGGGTTTTGTGTTTAAACCTTAGTATTTATTTATTTATGAGATAATGCATTATATTTGATATTGCATTTGGGGAAATGCATGATTTGCTAGATTGGAAATTTTATAAGCATCTTTCATTAATCTTTGGAGAGTTATTTGATAAAGTTATTGGATTATTGTGAATTCTAAAGATGCTTTATCATTGATTTTGTTGTTTGAGATATGTTTTGGAAACTTTTAAAGGTTTGGGAATTATTTGGATAAATGACAAGCTTTGTGAATACTTTGAATGTTGAAAAGGCCGTATTTTTATTATGCTAACCTGTGAGCTATTTTGTTGTTTTACCCTTGTGCCATGACAATTGTGATTATATGGTGATTACCCAGCTGGATGCCATTTACCTGTGGGCCTAACGAAGCTCCTGGTAGAATCACAACTACCTGTGGGCCTAACGAAGCTCCTGGTAGGAACACAACTTACCTGTGGGCCTAACGAAGCTCCTGGTAGTAACACAACTTACCTGTGGGCCTAACGAAGCTCCTGGTAGAAATAAAGTTGTTTGGTCTTTTATCTGTGGGCCTAACGAAGCTCCTGGTAGAAGCCAAGTTATGAATCTTTTATCTGTGGGCCTAACGAAGCTCCTGGTAGAAGCCTAGTTGTGTGGTCTTTTACTTGTGGGCCTAACGAAGCTCCTAGTAGAAGCCTTGTCAAGTGGCCTTGGTATTTGTTTTGTGGTTTTATGCTTTTGAAATGTATTGGAAAATTATATGGCTCACATGTATTATGTAGTTTCATTATTATATCTTGAAAAGCTTGGCTTGCATTATCCTTCTAAATTTTCAGATTATTGCAAGGAAGATGATTTTGAGAGAATTTGTATAAAAGTTTCCAAATATACTTATGTTTTGTAACATGCTTTAGTATCAATAAACTTGCATTCCCCTAACCCCATTATTTATCTACTTACTGGGCTTTAGCTCATTCCTTTCAATTATGATTTTTACAGAGTAGGCAGAGACTCAGCAAGCTTTTTTGTGGGTTTGCAGTAGTTAGACAACTACTCTTGGAGGCTGTATTTTTGGTAGTTCAACCTTAGGTGTGTTAGACCCAGAGTTGTTGCTGGGGTTGCACATCCTAAGAGATTTTTGTATAGGAATACTTGTAATTATATGTAATTGACTCCATTTTTTGTGGCTTCAATTAAGGTAAAAGCTTGACATTTTTTAGGACGTATTATATGTAAATGGCTAATGTATGAACTTATGGATTAGTGGATTAAACTTTTGATAATGGACTTTGGATATTCTAAGTTGACATACAGTTTAAATAGTTGAGGAAAAATTTACAGGTGTTTGGGTTGTAGTTTTCTCATGCAAAACCTGTTGGGTTTGGGGCGTGACATGTCGTTTTGATGTTTTTGAGGTTTTTAAATAATATGGTTTGGTTTGATGGGTTTTTTGAATAAAAAGTTTTTTTTCTTCTTCAACATTTGTGAAAAAAAGAAAATTTAATTTTTTAATTTTCCCAAATTTTGTAATTTATTTTTTGATTTTTAAAAAAAAAAATAAAATTATCACAATAAACGTAAAAACGAAATTAAAAAAATTGATTTCTTGAAAGTTAGAGGACTGAATTGAAACAAAAACTGAGGACTAATTGACTTTGACCAAACTTAAAGGGTATAACTTGTAATTTGGCTTTTATTTATACACATACAAAATTCTTTTTATTTTTTATTTTATTTTATTTTATTTTTTAATTTAAGTCAGTTTTAACTTCTTTTTCTTTTTAATTCATTTTTTATATTAGAGGTTGCCAATTAAGTTTACAAAAATTGTCGTTTTGATGTTTTTGAGGTTTTTAAATAATAATAATAAAAAAACATTTGTTTTGTAAAGAAAAAAGTAAAATTAAAAAGATTTCTCTCATTAAACTTTTCTCTTTTCACATACTGTTGAAACAATTATCAATCATTGTTGTTCTTCAAGTAATTTTTTTTTTTTTACTCAAACCAATCGTTGCACCACAAAAAGCTTACTCAATGATAACTTTTTATTCAACCCTTCTCTCTCTCTCCATAATCTGATTGTTGAAAGGGGGTTATTATGGATTTGGTTGTGGTGAGTGGATTCAAAGGTTGTTAATGAGTATTTTGATTTTAGGTAGTCTAGATGTTGATGTGTGTGGGTGTACTCATGATTTTGGGTATATATTTTGATTTGTCTTTTCCTTTTGTGTTTCCAAAATTGTTTCCATATAAATCTTTGTGCTCTATTTTTTGTAAGTTGCAATTGTGTAAAACTTTGTTTGCCTTTCTTTATGAGTTTTCGATTATGAAAATTATGTTTTGTTGATTATAGTTATTGAGAATGTTTTCCTAATTTTCTATATTTGCTTTCTAATTTAGCTTTTCGAATTTTTTTGTGATTCCAACATTTTTTGGACGATATGGCAATTTAGGCCAATTAGACATAAAGGGATGATATTGACACGTGATTAAGTGATTATTTAGCACTTAATTGTAAGGTAGCTAACATAGATAGACATAATGATTAATTTGCAAACATAATTAAACTTAAGATACGAAAATAAAAATAAAATAAAAAATTTAGAGACTAAAATGACAACCTCAAACCTTTTTATAAAGTGTACGTCTAATATTTAAAATAATAAAATTTGCATACATATAAATGCTTCTTTTAGAATTAAGGTCGATTAAAGTCAACCCAATCCCATGAGTCATGACCATTATGACCTCAGACGGAAGAAGGAAGTAGTGCTTGCATGGTGAAATAAATGAAAACCTTTTTAAGTGTGTAGAGGCCCATTTTTTTCAATCCACGGTGGACCAAATCCAACATCTCAGTGATCCACTAGGGGCCCCAAAGCCCAACAACACCAGTGATCCACGGTAGACAAAACATGAATAAAAATGGCCCAAAAGCCATCCACCGAGCCCAAAGCCCAAAAGAGGAAGGGGAAGCCCAGCCCACCTTGGTCATCAAATTCAGGTCTGCCGCAACAAAAGAATCCTAAAATAATTTGAAAAAAGAGAGGGAAAATGGCTCTCAAGCATCATTCTTTCCTTCCTCTCTTGGCGCGGTGCTCGAGACACTGAAGGGAGACATTTCCAAGGGAAAATCAGATTTCCAAAGCTACCAAATCATGACAAAATGTTGGTTTTCTTCATTAACCAACAGATAAGCACCATGGTTCCAGAAAAAATGGTCCACGGTAGCATCAGCCAAAGCCCAGAAAAGTGAAAAAGAGCTGGTCCTCCACATCACCCAGTGGTCCACGGCGGATTACCCAGCGGTCCACAGCAAACTCAGTCACGAAAACGATCTGCGGCGGCGCTGGCTGCAGCAAATGACGGAGAAGATGACGAAGAGGATGAGGCAAGGGCTGAAAAGACCAAGAAATCTCCCATGGCCGCCCAAATCAGTACCAGCTGAAGTGAGTAATGATGAAAGGCAAGCTGGTTATTTCCTTTGTCCACTGGTCGCGGTGGACTTCATCATAAAGTAGTCCACGGCAGCATCAGCTGGAACAGAAAATGATAATCAAGGCTAAAAAAGGACTTGAGAAATCAGCCATAGCCACCACAACTCAAGGGCAACGACCACCACAGCCCAGCACTCCGGTGGTCCTTGCTCCTCCACATCATAGGAACTTAGGAAGCAAGGTTTGGAGGTAGGGGAACCAATTTACTCAAATTTTATTTGGTCTGCCGCAACAGAAAAGGTATCAATTTGCTGGGGAATGATACCAAAAATGGTAAGATCAAATCTAATTAATGCAAAACGTATGTGGGTCAAGTCATCTTAATTATTTCAGATCATTACCGAGCATTAAATGCTCGTCACTTCCTCCCTCATAAATAGCCTGAAATCCGCCGTTCACTGCAGATCAAATCAGATCTGCGGCGGATGAAAACCATCAGCTCAGCCCCAAACATTAAACTTTGTCAAATCTCAGCCCCTTTATCTCTTGGTTAAACAATGATTCTCATGATGAGGAGGATAACAAATAAAACCATTAGATACAAACACCATTATAAATAGGGGTGGGAAGAAGGAATAAGGGGTTGGTTGGCTGATCAGAAAACTCTTAGGCTGAAAATTATTCTCCATTAGAGCTGACTTCAAAAGCTTAAAGGAGACAGATAACCAACAGCAGTCCACGGGACACTTCCCGTAGGTCCACGGTAGACTAAAAGTACTTTTAGTCTGCCACAACAGAAAACTTACATCAAACACTTAGCCCAACTCTCACTACTGACTCATGTACGTTTTGCACAGTAAATGGTTCTCTTCCTACTCCCAAATCTCCCAAGTTCTATGATTTGTCATATTTCTACTATCTGCTTCTACTTCTTGCAAGCCACGAAGAAAGCAAAGTGTATTGTGCCCAACCTTCTGGTCCACAGCACTGATTCTTAACTTCTTTGTACTGCTTGTCATGTATTTGGCACTTATTTTCATTGATTACGAATTCTTGAAGAGTTGAGCTTATTGCATTAAGTCTCAGTCTTTGAAATTGATTTCATTTGATTGCAAGCAAATCTGTAATATACTCCACGTGTTATTACAACTGTATTTGTGATTACTGAATGTTCTGGTGGAAGTAAGATTATCAACTCATTTGATCTGCGGCATTGGTTTTATTAGTCCACCGTAACCCTTGTGTGAGCATTGCAGCCCGGTGGATCAGAAAGTACTAGAGGGAAATGCACCATCAGCCACCAAGTGGTCTACCACACTTGGTGTAGAGTTTTGGGCTCAACATCCCCCACACACAAACTCAGCCCGTGTTTAACCCGTCCGTGGACTGACACGAGACCCATCCGGTGCAGAAATTTTGTGCATCCACATTTTGGCGACTCCACTGGGGAGTTGAGCTGCAATCTTCCCTCGTTTCATCACTTTGAAGCTGATCCACGGTATCTGGGGGCTACAACCATGCCGCCTAAAAGGTCTACCAGACAGAATTCAGTAGCTAATTCCCATGCTGAAGTGGAATCTCAAGGCCACAGCCACGCCATGGGAGAGACACACGCCCAGGGTGGTGGGTAGACGCACACCCAAGGTGGTGGACAGACACACGGGGGAGAAAATCCCTTTGGTGGTGGACAAGCTCACGGCGGCGGACAAGTCCTTGGTGGTGGAGAAATCCCTGTTGGTGGACCACAGCAAATGGCATTGATGTTCGAAATGATCAAGGGGATGCAGCAGAACCAAGTTGAACTTGCTGAATCCTTAAGACAGCTGAGAGAAGCCAACGGCAACAAGGAAGACCACCAAAACAAGAATGACAACCGCAACCATGAAGAGAGGGAGTCTCACAACAAGAACGACACACCTTTTGTCACCATGTCTGATGTGGCAGACTTACTTAAACAAGAAAGAGAAAGGCCCCCGAAGGAGCCTAGGCACTTTGTGAGGAGACCTCCTTATCCCATTGAGCTCTTGAAGGAGCCATATCCGGAGAAATATGATACACCTGTTTTCGCATTATTTGATGGAAGGAAAGGAAATGCCATGGAACATATCAGCAAGTTCCTGGATTCCATGGGACCCTTTGCTGCACATGGAGATCTCTGTCTGCGGGAGTTCTCAAAATCTCTGGTGGATAGGGCATACACTTGGTACACAATGCTGCCTGCTGGATCCATCAGAACATGGGAAGACATGGTGGAGAGCTTCTACAGCAAATACTTCCATGTTGAAGAAAAGATCACCCTGGTCAATCTGCATGGTACCAAGCAGCAGATTGGAGAAGACCTGGTGAAGTACATCCACCGCTTCCGGGACGTGTCCTTGGATTGTCATGTGAAGTATCAAGAGGGGGAGCTAGTAGAGGTATGCATTGACAATATGCTACCCGAATTTCGCGCCCACTTGGAGAACTTGGACATCACACGGTTCGCCCCTTTACTCCAAAAGCCTAGAAAAACCGCCATTTCAGTCAAGTCTCAAGTTGAAAAGAGCAGGGATAAGAAAAGTCTGCCGCAGACTCTCACTGTGTCCACCGTAGCTGCACCTAGCGGTACCAAACGAAAGAATCCAACAGACAAGGCCTATGAGGAGCCACCTCCACTACCTTTTACAGCCGAAGAAATGATGGCCATTTTTGATAAATGGGTTCAAGATCAAGTGATCAAGCTTCCAAAGATCAGCAAGCAACCCACTCCAGAAGAACAGAAAGATCCCAAATATTGCCGCTACCACAGATACGTGAATCACCCCACGGTGCCGAACCCTCAGATGGGAGGTCAACCGTAAAATCCAAAATGGTACCTTACAACTCTCAGAAGAGCAACAGAAGGTCCACCAGACACCTTTTCCTAACTACAACAAGGGTAAAGGCAAGGTTGTGGTGTCAGTGGTGATCCACGGGAATGTGAGTGACATAGAGGCAGAAGAGTCTGCCGCAGCAAGTGCCTCTCTGGTACCAGCAGCTGTTAGGACTCTACAAAAGAGCCCAAAGTTCAAGTCATTATTCAACCAGCTGGGATTCGGACCTGAGGCAAGAAATGCAGCAACCGAAGCACTTATTACAATAGCGGCAGAATCAGGAGCCACTTGTTTTACGGCAGAAGCTCATGCCAGCCGTGCCTTTTTGGAAACCACAAATGCCATAACCTTCACGGATGAAGATATGGAGGTTCAATACCCGGACCATAGACGCCCACTCTACCTGTCTGCGGTAGTGAAAGATGTTCAGGTTAGGCGTGCTCTGGTGGACACTGGTTCATGTCTAAACCTCATTCCTTTAAGCACTCTCCAAGCTGCAAATGTGTCACAGCAGGAGATCCAAGGCTCTCCCATGGAAGTGACCGGATTTGGAGGTGTGACTGAATATACAATGGGGCATGTACAACTTGTCTTAAGAATGGGGCCGATTGTGGCACTCACACGATTTCATGTGGTGAATGCGAAAACTCCTTATCATGTGCTCCTCGGTAGACCTTGGCTGCACAAACATAAATTGGTGTCATCCACCTACCATCAATGTGTCAAGGGGAGACTCAATGGCAAACCAATCCGCATAGCTGCAAATTCTTGCCCCTTCGACCAGACTGAAGCTCACTTCGTTGAAGCGGCTCTTTATGATGATCTAGCATCCACGGGAGAACCATCCATCGTGAGACCATGTGGAACACCACTTCCTGCATGGGAAGATATTAAAGATGATCCTGAAATTGATCTACGGGAGCTGCTTCAGCGAAAGAAGAAAAGGAAAGAACGTGAAGTTGAACAAGGGAGTGCACCACAATGCGTGCGTGTCCAACTCCCCGATGGACGCATTGTCTACCGCTTATGAAGGTGCGTGGGGCCTGATTGCCCACAGCAAGAGGGTCCCACACCTGAAGGGGGTGGTCTGCAGCCCTCATGCCACTTGACACAGCAGACAGAAAATTCTGGAAAAGTTGTGGTGGATCAACTACAGTCTACAGCAATGAGCTCTGAAGAAGTTATGGTAGACCATGCACAGTCTACGGTAATGAATCACCAAAAGGTTGCAGTGGACCAGACAGAGTCCATGGCAATTAATTCTGAAAGACTTGCGGTGGACCAGACAGAGCCCACGGCAATTAACTCTGAAAGACCTGCGGTGGATCAGACAGAGTCCACGGCAATGAATTCCAAAGAAGCTGCGGAGGATCAAACGAAGTCTACCGTGATGGGTCCTGGAGGATCTATGGTGGATCATGCACGGTCTGCGGTGACGAATTCTGGAAAAGAAGCTACGGTAGACCAGACAGAGTCTACGACAATGAAAAAAGAGAAGTCCACCACAGCTGAATTAAACCTGACTTCAAAAGAAGAACTTGAGGTAATTAATTTAAGCAATGATCCTAATGTTAGCAAGCCTATATCAATTAGCAAGTCTTTGTCTGCCAAAGAAAGAAAATGCTTGATTGATCTGCTGCATGAATATAAAGATGTGTTTGCTTGGGATTATCATGAGATGCCGGGGATAGACCCGGGGTTAGTGGCTCATTCTTTGAATGTGGAGCTCCGGTACCAGACCTGTGGTGCAGCCCATGAGAACCTTCCATACGGAAGTGGAAGCACAAATCACACAAGAGGTGAAAAAACTACTTGCTGCTGGCTTCATTAAACCAATTCAGCATCCACGGTGGCTGTCAAACATTGTACCGGTCAAGAAGAAGAACGGGCAGATCAGATGTTGTGTTGATTTTCGAAATCTTAATAAAGCATGTCCAAAGGATGAGTTTCCTCTTCCAAACATGGATTTGTTGATAGATTCAGCCGCCGGTCATGCCATGTTTTCCTTTATGGACGGATTTAGTGGCTACAATCAAATCCGCATGTCCACCAGAGATGCTGAAAAGACTGCCTTTCGCACACCAATCGGCAATTTTTATTACACCGTCATGCCCTTCGGTCTCAAAAATGTCGGTGCTACCTACCAAAGGACTATGACAGCCATGTTCCACGATATGATGCACAAAGAAATTGAAGATTACGTGGATGACATAGTGGTGAAGTCCAAGAAAAAGGAAGATCATCTTAGAATCTTAAGAAAAGTGTTTGACAGATGCCGACTCTACAAACTCAAGATGAACCCCCTTAAATGTGCCTTTGGGGTGTCTGCTAGAAAGTTTCTGGGCTTCTTGGTCCACAACCGTGGAATTGATGTTGATCCAGCCAAGGCATCCGCCATAGCAACCATGAAGGCACCAACCTCTCACAAGGAATTGAAGAGCTTCTTAGGAAGATTGTCCTACATTAGGAGATTCATCCCTGGTTTGGCAGCAGTGACAGTCGTGTTCACACCTCTGATGAAGAAAGGAATTCCTTTTGTTTGGTCCACGGCGTGCCAGCAGGCCTTTGAGAAGATCCAACTGATCATGACTAAGCTCCCCACCGTATGTGCTCCAGTCCCTGGCAGACCACTGCGCTTGTACTTGGCTTCCAATAGTGAAGCAATTGGGGGCTTAGTGGCCCAAGAAGACGAAGATGGAACTGAAAAGCCAATCTACTATGTCAGCCGTGCACTTAGGGATGCTGAGACAAGATACTCGGGGGCTGAACGGGCATGTTTAGCCTTAATATATGCATCACAGCGTCTTCGGCACTACTTCTTGGCCCACAAAATTCAGCTGATGACTAAGTCCCATCCAATTAGAAGTCTACTGCACAGACCGATCCTATCTGGCAGATTGGCCCAGTGGCTCTTGCAATTATCTCAATATGAGATAATCACCGAAACGCCCACGGCAATCAAGAGTCAAGCCATAGCAGACCTCCTCGCACAATTCCCAGGAGAAGATAGCTCATCAATCTCGCACGAAGTACCTGGGGAAATAGGAGAAGTTCTGTTGGCAGGTCTGGTGGACTCAACATGGACGCTGAAATTTGATGGTTCTTCAACATCTAACTCAAGTGGGGTTGGGATTGTGCTGGTGAGAGAAGACGGAGAGACTATAGCTAAGTCTTTCAAACTTGACTTCTCATGCTCCAACAATGCCTCAGAATACGAAGCTTACATCACCGGGCTGGCCATTGCCCACGAAATGGGAATAAAGCATCTACGGGTGATTGGAGACTCCAACCTTATAATCTGCCAGACCAAGGGTGAGTTCTCCCTCAAAGAACCATCATTAGCACTGTACCGTGCCTTAGCCCAGAAATTAGAGGAAAAGTTCGACACTTTTGAAATCTCTCATGCCATGAGGTGCGAAAACCGGTACACCGATGCTCTTGCAACCTTGGGCTCCCAAGTTTCATTTGAAGGATCAAAGGTAGATGTCACAATTGATAAGAGAAGCATGCCTATCACTGATCTGCTGAGAGAGAAATTCAAGGAACAAAACCTTGATGCGGAAGACTGGCGGATGCCTATAAAAGCCAAGCTTATGTCACCTGAAGGCGTGGCAGACCTGAAAGTGCTCAAAGATTATGTGCTGATTGCTGGTGATCTCTACCGTAGACTGCCTGGAGGAGTCTTAGCAAGATGTGTGAACCTCCAAGAGGCAGCAAAGAAATTAATAGAGGTCCACGAGAAGTGCTGTGAATTCAGAGATGGAGTAAGCCTCTACCGCAGACTCCAGTGCCTGGGTTATTTCTGGCCCAGCATGAGTAAAGAAGCAGCCAGTCTATAGGAGCAGTGCTCATTTTGCCAGCACCAACATGAGTCCGATCAGATCTACGCAACATTTGTTTCTAGTAATTGGCGCACACCTTTTCTCGAATACCTCATTGAGAATATTCTACCGCAGACCAGCCAAGCAGCAATTAGAATCAAAAAGTTGGCCACAAGGTACTTTGTGGAAGGAGGCATATTGTTCCGAAAGGGGTTCCACGGTGATCCCTTAAGATGCCTCAGTCTGGCAGAATCTCAAACCGTGATGAAAGAAGCCCATTCCGGAGAATGTGGAGAACATCAAGGCAAGAAAAGATTGTACCAGCTACTGTTGACTCTTGGCTACTATTGGCCAACCATGAAGAAAGATACGGCAGACTTCGTGAAATCTTGTCACACTTGCCAACTTCAAGCCAATCTCATCCACACACATCCAACTAGTCTGCAGAACATGGCAACACCATGGCCTTTTCACACTTGGGGGCTAGACCTCATTGGACCAATCAATCCATCTTCTGGTGGATACATCTGGATCTTGGTGGCCACCGAGTACTTCTCAAAGTGGGTTGAAGCCATTCCCCTTCGCAAGGCAACTGGTGCAGCCGTGGCTAATTTCATCCGCGAACACATTATCACAAGGTTTGGCATCCCTCACAAAATCATTAGTGATAATGGTACCCCTTTTGTTAATAAAAATATTAGAGAAGTCTTGGAGCATTATCGAATCAAGCACCGCAGATCCACACCCTATTATCCTCAAGGAAATGGACAAGCGGAGGCAACTAATCGCATGTTGTTGCGTATTTTGAGTAAAATGGTTTTTGATTACGGAAAAGGCTGGAGTTCTCATCCAGCAGACACATTATGGGCCTACCGTGGATCAACCAAAATAGCAACAGGCTTCACCCCATTTTCCCTAGTCTACGGCACTGATGCTATCTCCCCCACAGAATTACTAGTGCCTAGCCCAAGAATTTTGCATGGGATGGACCTGGAAGCTGATGCTGATATTTGTGCTGAAGTAGGAGTGGCAAACTTGGAAAGTTTGGAAGAAGCAAGAGAGCTGGCTCAAGTCCGTAGTCTACGGTACCACTAGAAGCTTGCTGATGCTTATGAGAAAACGCTCCAGAACAGAATTTTGCTAAGGGTCAAATGGTGCTGAGAACGGTGGACCATGTGAGAAGAGGTCTCCCCTCACCGTCTAAATTTGCACCAAATTGGGAGAGGCCATACTTGATCCGCGAAGCATATGATAGTGGCTACTATAAGCTATCCACCGCAGACGGCACGACCCTAGTGGATCCCATCAACGGAAAATGGCTGAAGTGTTATTACTCGTAAGACTACCACTCTTATTAGCCAAGTATTTTAAATCTTTTGTTTTTGGAACAATTTGAATCGTGTTGTACTATTAACGAATCATGACATGCAATGTCTATATTTTGCCAAGAAATCAAAGAATTACCACATGCTCAAGATTTTCATTACAAAAAGGCAATAGATTAGATATATCATGATTGAATAAAGTATGAACATAAGCATTCAAAGAGACCAAAAACCTGGTCATTTGTCCAAAAGAAAAGAAAAGAGACCAAAACTTGGTCATTTGTCCAAAAAGAAAAGCCAAGACTTGGCCACCACAAAACATACATACAAATGTTTCGAAATAAGACCAGAACATAGTCACAACAGAAGGATAAGCATAAGAGCTACAAAAGTCAATCAAGGAGGCTGTCAAGGAATGATCCACCGCGTCCAGACCTGGGAACCATCCTTCCCGTGGACATTATTTCATTCTGGTAGGCAGTCAACTCAGCCAAGGAGTCCTGTAGAAGGGCAATCTGGTGTTGAAGTGCTTTTATCTCATCTGCAAGCCTTTTGCCAAATAAACATTGGGCCGTCTGCCGCAGACGCTCAATCATGAACCCCAAATCAAATCCAACATCCATGAGGTCTTGAATCACACTCCTCCATGCAAGAATCCGAGTTGTGGTCACATCTTCAAGACTGGATTCGCTCATAGCAGCCAACACGCTACCAAGCAGGGATAACATGGGTCCACCAAGTCCAATGCTGAGCTTGAAGCCTTTGGTAAAGTCACCATGTCCAGCAGACAGCCGCGACAAATAAGGCGAGCAATCATTGGGAACCCAGAAATCACCAAAGGGCACCAGAGGCCCATTGAAAGACCAGAAATACTGCTCGGGGTGAGGATTGGGTGCCTTCGCATCAAACTCTTTCAAAAAGTCAGCAACTTCACTGGACAAACCGCCAACACCAACACTTGAACCAGCCTCAACAGTGGGCCTTGGTGGTGGACTAACAGCAGTAACCTCACCGGTGATTCTTACCTCACCAACATCTTCCGACACATGTACGGTATCATCCATGCCTACAAAAAGGAAGAAGCAAAAATCAATCAATCAAATCAGCTATGAAATCGCAACAAGCAATCTCAGGAGGAGATTAAGTCTATGGGACGACCCCCACGACTTAATCAAATCCAGAAATTTTCCATAGGACGACAACCAAGTCCATGGGAACAGAAATTCCTCCGTCCATAGGACAACAACCAAGTCCATGGGAACAGAAATTCCTCCGTGGGACGACAACCAAGTCCATGGGGGTAGAAAATCTTCCATAGGACAACAACCAAGTCCATGGGAGCAGAAAACCTTCCATAGGACAACAACCAAGTCCATAAGAGCAGAAATTCTCCATAGGGCAATAACTGAAGTCCATGGAAACGAAAACAACCATAAGACGACAATCAAGTCTATGGCAAAACATATACATACAAATCCATAAGACAACAATCAAGTCTATGGTAACCCAAAAAAAAAAGAATTTCTCCATAGGACGACAATCAAGTCCATGGGGACAGAAATTTTCCATAGGATGACAACCAAGTCCATGGAAACAGAATTTTCCATAAGACAGCAATCAGGTCTATGGGAACAAGAAAATCTTCCATCAAGACGACAACCAAGTCTTAGGGAAGCAGAAATCAACCATCAAGACAATAACCAAGTCTATGGGAGCAAAATATTTCATAAGACAACAACCAAGTCTATGAAGTAAAAAATATTTCATAAGACGACAACCAAGTCTATGAAATCAAAACATTTCATAAGACAACACCCAAGTCTATGAAGTCAAAATATTCCAAGTGACAACAACCAAGTCCATGGAACAAAAATTTTTTTTCATAAGACGACAGCCAAGTCTATGAAAAACAGAATTTTTCCAGAATAACAATAATGACAATCAAGTCTACGAGAACAGAAATATCCCATATGAAATGGAATTTTTTCCATATATGGCACTCAACTACTAAAAAGAAGAAAGAATAGGTTGGGAATTCAAACTTACCTATGTTTTCTAAGTGATCACTGCCAGCAAGTATGTCTACCGCAGAAGCGCCAGCACCCTCAGCAGGAACGTCACGGTCTGCAGTACCAGCTCCCAGGTCCACCACGGACCCACTTTCTACAAAACCTTGTGCATGGGTCTCCTCAAGCATAAGGGCACCACCAACAACGGGAGGAGTCTCACTGGTGAGGTGACTGGCTGATATAACGAAGCCACCAGCCGGAATGGCTCTAAGGCTAGGGGTAACACCAAAAAGAGAAATCCCCTCCATGATGTGAGCTATGGAAGCATCAGGGCCTGCGGCAGATCAACATGCAACTCATGTGATACGCATAAGTATACTTCTCATTTGCACAACTCAAAGAGATAAGGACAGGATAAATCATACCTGTGACTCTGCTGCTCAAAACTGTCTGGGGCACTGAAAAAGATATGGGGTCAACATCAGCATCCACGGTGCTGTCATCGTCACATCCATGGCCAGCGTGGGGGATGATAGCTAAGTCTTCCTCCATTGATTCAGCAGGCCCCATACTTGAATCATCAGCTCCAAGCATGTCATCATCATCTGCGGTGGACTCCGCAGACACTATTTGTTCTTCAGGTGCAGAATTTGGGGCACTATCAAAGAAGGAGTCATCCGAGGAAGAATGATCCTCTCCCGTGGACTCAGCACCAACTTCAGAACTGTCTGCCACACTCTTTCTTAACTCTTCATCTTGATCCACGGCAGCATTTTGTGGAGCACTTTTCTTCAAAGGACTTGCAATAACGTCATCATTAGCCACATCTGAGTCCTGGAGGAGAAACAAATGATAGAAGTAAGAAATCATGAACGCAACTTTAAAGAAAACACAAAGAAAAGAGAGAAGAGATAACCTCAACCTCAACCACACCACCACCAGATCTGCCAGATGCACGTGTCACCTGCCGCAGACTGAAATATGAGAAAAAACAAGAACAAGGCAAAGTGAAGGCTATAAAGAAAAGAAGAACAACAAAACTCACCTTGGGACCACTCTTACTCCTCGTACGGCTAGCAGCGCCAAGAGGAAACTGGGGAGCAACAAACTTCTTTTTCTTAGAAGGTGAAGGAGCTGATACCGCAGATGGTTCTTCCTCATCTGGAGATGAAGAAGATATGCTGATTCTTTTCTGGCCCTTCGGTGGACGAGAGGCAACACTCTTTTTACTTGACTTCTTAGAAGGGCTTGCACTCGCACTCTTGAGCTTAGAAGGAGCCACGGTGGACTTAGCCGGTTCTTCCATAGGAACTGTGGTGGACTCCTTCGCAGCAGATGGCACCAAGGGAGTGGACTTACCTTCTTTCCCAGCCTTTGTTTTCTTAGAAGGAGCCGCGGTGGACTTAGCTGGTTCTTCCGTAGGAACTGTGGTGGACTCCTTCGCAGCAGACGGCGCAAAGAGGGGGGATTTACTCTTCTTACCAGCCTTTGTCTTTTTGGAAGGGGCTTTCTTAGAAGAAGGAACAGGAGGGAGCTGGCTTCTTGGATGTCTTCTCAATGGCTTGATCCACGGGAGCCTCTCTCTTGCCCCCCTTGCCACGCTTCGAAAGCATGATAAGTCGGTCCTCCACAACATTAACAGAGCTCCTCCAGCCCTCTGGCAGATGTATGGTATAGGCAATCCAACCTCCTCTGACTCCATCCCATTCAGCAAATCCAAGCTTCTGACTATTGGCATAAGATATGGCAGACTGGGAAGGAGGAGTGAGATAAGGGTTAGAAACCAATGGCTTGCGGTGGACTGACAAAGGAGTCTTGTCACTCCTACCAGCGATCACAAATTCCACCATGGACTGAGTGAATCGCTGCCAGTAAGCACCCATGGATGGAGTGTTGAAGCCAAGCCTGTGTCCACCAGGAATCAATACACGGGTAGTCTCACCTCCCCAACGAGCAAACGCACGACTCTTGAGGAAGGCTGTCAAATCTGCAACACAAGTGGTGGTCTCCTGTGGACCAACCGGAATACCCTTGATCAAGCCCAAACTGTCTCTGCACTCGCTGTGGACAATAAGGGATGAAGGAAACCCCTGTGGCAGACAAGGTTGGCAGAAAAACCTGGGTTCACGGTGGACAAGTATGACAAACTCCGATAATCATCAACCTTCAAATCACGGATCAAAGGAGATGGCTGGTAGAACTTCCTGAAAATGGAGGCACAAGTGAAACCGGGGTGATCATCCCCATACGGTTTGAACAACACATTTTCTTCATGATCCAGAGCATCCACCAGATCATAATCACGAGTCTTCAAGCCCACCCAGCGATAGACCAAGGGCAAGTTATCCTTGAAATCTGGAAAGCGGTCTAAGAACTCCTGTGGCAGATCAGAGAACCTACTCCAAGCTGCTGACTTCTCTCTCGCAGCAAAGAGGTAACTGATAGAATGTTCCCAAAAGAACGTCTGCAACGCTGAAGTATTGAAAGCAGCAGACAAGATGTAACAAGAGTCACCCTCGACCTCGCAATCATGGAGCAAGTCCAATTGCGAGTACAAGTGACCCAAAAACAAGGGTGCGAGGGGAAAACAGTGTCCGGTGGATATCCTAATAGCTAATGGAATAAAAGTGGTATTTACTGAATAGCAAGGAAAATTGCCAAAGGTGCACTTACAAAGCCAGTACAGCACAAAAGCAGCCCGACGGACTGGAGTCCCCTTGAGTTGGGTAAAGTGTGAAGGCCAACCACTCAGTCTGGTGGACGATCGTTTCCTCAGAGCTGCTGCAATCTCCTCCTCCTCCGCAGACAGCTTGATATTAGAGAACGAATGCTCGCCAAGGATGAGGGAGCATCCAATGGTTGGCCACATCTTCCAGAGTGGGTGTGAGCTCCCCCCAAGAGAAAAGGAAAGTATGCGTTGAAGGACACCATCTCCTCAGCAACCCACGGAGTGGCTCAGTGTCTCTAAACATGTTGCAGCTCCTGGAGATCAAGATGGACCAATGGATACCAGCGTCCACCAGACTGTCCCAGAAATCAGCATCAAGGATTTCCCGGTCCACCCAATGGGACCAATCTTTGGAGGCGGCACAGAGGAAATCGAAGTTGATGGGGACTGCCTGAAGGTCTCCCTTTTGAATCAGCAACTCAGAAACTTCATCAAGATTTGGGACCCAAGCTTGATCCACCGTAGGCTCCAGCCCTGACACCGTCCAATCCCAATCCTCCACAGGGAAAGAGAAATCCACAGACCTAGGGGGGAACAAAGGGGAACTCGAATACCAGGGGTCAATTAAGGGGTAGGCGAACCCCTCCTTTAGGTCCTCGACCTCGCCAGGGACGGAGGAAGGAGCTGCCGGCGTGGATTCGCCTGGAACGGGTGGAGGAGCTACTGGGGCGTCCACCATTGCTTCGGTGGACGCCGCTGGTACCACCAACGGGGTCTCCAACCCCTCACCTGTATCGGGTTGAAGAGGAGGGCTCACCGGAGCTGTGGAGGAAGAAGCCATAAATGCCGTGAACAGCCAACAAGAAAAGAAGAGAAATTTTTCTTCTGTAATGGGGAAGAAGAGAGAGCACGGGGGATAGACTCTTTAGTTTTTCCTTCCTTTCTTCTCCAAGACCCAATATATATTGAAGCTGCAATAAATGCTCAGAACGGCTGGTGGTTGGGGTTGCTATTCCCGAAATCCCAAATGGATTTAATGATAACCATGATGAGGAATGCTAGGGAGAGGGGAAAGTTAAAGAGAATATCAGTTCTAGTAACTGACATCTCTATCTACCACAACCCCCATGAAATGAGGAACCCACGTACAAAAGAAAAAGAGTGGGAAAATAAATACTACAACGTGCATGGGTGCATATACATTCCACGGACTACTCACCCGAACCACACATCATGTGTGATTCAGGTTCGGGGGGCTAAATGTAGAGGCCCATTTTTTTCAGTCCACGGTGGACCAAATCCAACATCTCAGTGATCCACCAGGGGCCCCAAAGCCCAACAACACCAGTGATCCACGGTAGACAAAACATGAATAAAAATGGCCCAAAAGCCATCCACCGAGCCCAAAGCCCAAAAGAGGAAGGGGAAGCCCAGCCCACCTGGTCATCAAATTCAGGTCTGCCGCACAAAAGAATCCTGAAATAATTTGAAAAAAGAGAGGGAAAATGGCTCTCAAGCATCATTCTTTCCTTCCTCTCTTGGCGCGGTGCTCGAGGCACTGAAGGGAGACATTTCCAAGGGAAGAATCAGATTTCCAAAGCTACCAAATCATGACAAAATGTTGGTTTTCTTCATTAACCAACAGATAAGCACCATGGTTCCAGAAAAAATGGTCCACGGTAGCATCAGCCAAAGCCCAGAAAAGTGGAAAAGAGCTGGTCCTCCACACCACCCAGTGGTCCACGGCGGATTACCCAGCGGTCCACAGCAAACTCAGTCACAAAAACGATCTGCGGCGGCGCTGGCTGCAGCAAATGACGGAGAAGATGACGAAGAGGATGAGGCAAGGGCTGAAAAGACCAAGAAATCTCCCATGGCCGCCCAAATCAGTACCAGCTGAAGTGAGTAATGATGAAAGGCAAGCTGGTTATTTCCTTTGTCCACTGGTCGCGGTGGACTTCATCACAAAGTAGTCCACGGCAGCATCAGCTGGAACAGAAAATGATAATCAAGGCTAAAAAAGGACTTGAGAAATCAGCCATAGCCACCACAACTCAAGGGCAACGACCACCACAGCCCAGCACTCCGGTGGTCCTTGCTCCTCCACATCATGGAACTTAGGAAGCAAGGTTTGGAGGTAGGGGAACCAATTTACTCAAATTTTATTTGGTCTGCCGCAACAGAAAATGGTATCAATCTTGCTGGGGAATGATACCAAAAATGGTAAGATCAAATCTAATTAATGCAAAACGTATGTGGGTCAAGTCATCTTAATTATTTCAGATCATTACCGAGCATTAAATGCTCGTCACTTCCTTCCTCATAAATAGCCTGAAATCCGCCGTTCACCGCAGATCAAATCAGATCTGCGGCGGATGAAAACCATCAGCTCAGCCCCAAACATTAAACTTTGTCAAATCTCAGCCCCTTTATCTCTTGGTTAAACAATGATTCTCATGATGAGGAGGATAACAAATAAAACCATTAGATACAAACACCATTATAAATAGGGGTGGGAAGAAGGAATAAGGGGTTGGTTGGCTGATCAGAAAACTCTTAGGCTGAAAATTATTCTCCATTAGAGCTGACTTCAAAAGCTCAAAGGAGACAGATAACCAACAGCAGTCCACGGGACACTTCCCGTAGGTCCACGGTAGACTAAAAGTACTTTTAGTCTGCCACAACAGAAAACTTACATCAAACACTTAGCCTAACTCTCACTACTGACTCATGTACGTTTTGCACAGTAAATGGTTCTCTTCCTACTCCCAAATCTCCCAAGTTCTATGATTTGTCATATTTCTACTATCTGCTTCTACTTCTTGCAAGCCACGAAGAAAGCAAAGTGTATTGTGCCCAACCTTGTGGTCCACAGCACTGATTCTTAACTTCTTTGTACTGCTTGTCATGTATTTGGCACTTATTTTCATTGATTAAGAGTTCTTGAAGAGTTGAGCTTATTGCATTAAGTCTCAGTCTTTGAAATTGATTTCATTTGATTGCAAGCAAATCTGTAATATACTCCACGTGTTATTACAACTGTATTTGTGATTACTGAATGTTCTGGTGGAAGTAAGATTATCAACTCATTTGATCTGCGGCATTGGTTTTATTAGTCCACCGTAACCCTTGTGTGAGCATTGCAGCCCGGTGGATCAGAAAGCACTAGAGGGAAATGCACCATCAGCCACCAAGTGGTCTACCACACTTGGTGTAGAGTTTTGGGCTCAACATCCCCCACACACAAACTCAGCCCGTGTTTAACCCGTCCGTGGACTGACACGAGGCCCATCCGGTGCAGAAATTTTGTGCATCCACAAAGTGTAACCTTTCCAATTTCCCTTGAAAGCACAGAATAGTGATAGCGCAGTTGCATATATTCAGATTTGTCGAGTGTAAAAAGAAAATAAAATAAAAAGCTACGATACCAATCAAAATTTTCTGAGAAGATCTGTCAAACTCCAAAGTCCACCAATATATTCAAGTGTGAACAAGATTTTTGCTTAGCAAAAGGTTTAAATTAGCTCAATACTTACTTAAGTCCACAAGGTTGTATCAATAAAATTAAATGCAAAATAATTTTGGGTAAATTGTACTTTTCCCAACTATATATGGTGCAATTGTCATATTTCCCTAAAGTTTAAAATCAAGCAGTATCCTCATAATTTTTTTTTAATAAATATTTTGCTCCTTATCATTACCTTTAGAATTTCAGTCAATTTTAACGAAAATTCAAATATCTACCATACACGTTTATTAAAATTTATTTTTTTTGAAATTTCCATCCAAATCATCCCAAGTGGCCATTCCTTTAAAAAGCCATGATTGTAGTAAACTTGGGATTGACATGGCGTAGGAGGAAATGGCATGAGAATAAATGGATGCTAGATAAGTATGAAAGCATCTCTCATATATATTGTAACCACATGGAGACAGTATATATAAATCCAAACACAAAGGCCATATATTCAGCAAAAAAAAACACACACACAGGCCATATATAGACAATCATTTAGTCATAATTACACTTTTAGAATTTGAAGGGTGGTGTTGAAAGAGCCCATCCAGCTGGAAAGAAGTTAGCCTCACCAGCCATGCTCTTTGGAGCAGACGTTCCCTGATCAGATGCAGCATAGTGATGGTACCTGTTTAAACAGTCATTATTCATTAGTTTTTTTTTTTTTTTTGAATTGAAACCATAGTATTCATTAGAAGTTTTAATTCTGTATTTTACTTGTAAATAACTTTATTTTAGGGTCGGTTTATTTTCAAAACTAGTCAATACAAATAAGCTATCCAAATAAGAGTGATCAATTTAAGAATTTGTTTAGAGGGACTCTTTTTAGGTCATTTCCAAATAGTTAGGAAAGATTATGGTAACTTCAAGCAACAACCTTGAAGTTATGAATATGTTTTGCAGCAATATAGAAATACTTATAAGCTGGACTTGTTCCAAACATGCATTGACCTAAGAATTATATATATCTATGTATCTGAAGAAGAGAAAATGAGTATACCCTAGTTGTAAGAAAGGTTCGGGTTGGCACGATCCATGTGGTTGACTTGATGTGATGGATGCAAATGAAAGTTGCTATTTCCAGCGGCTGAACTAGACCCCCATAAGTTTTGAATAGCCTTAAGAGAATGTCCTTCCTCGTTAAGCTGAAACATATATATTGGAAGCAAGAAGAGGTTAGCTTTACGTCTTTACCAACATAGGGCAATGAAGATATAAATTATGTCACGAGGATAGTAAAAAGTATGACCTTAATCTTAAGCTGTTGATTGATGTCTCCAAGGTGGCGCTTCTGCCAAATTGATCAGAAGGTCACAATAGTATATCAATCAAATATTACGAGAAATGAAAAGCACCATTGATGATTAGAATGATGCAACAGAATTTATGTACATTTGTAGGTGTGGATGCACAAAATTTCTGCACCGGATGGGCCACGTGTCAATCCACGGATGGGCTGAACACGGGCTGAGTTTGTGTGCGGGGATGTTAAGCCCAAAACTCTACACCAAGTGTGGTAGACCACTTGATGGCTGATGGTGCATTTCCCTCTATTGCTTTTTGATCCACCGGGCTGCAATGCTCACACAAGGGTTACGGTGGACTAATAAAACCAATGCCGCAGATCAAATGAGTTGATAATCTTACTTCCATCAGAACATTCAGTAATCACAAATACAGTTGTAATAACACATGTGGAGTATATTACAGATTTGCTTACAATCAAATGAAATCAATTTCAAAGACTGAGACTTAATGCAATAAGCTCAACTCTTTAAGAATTCATAATCAGTGAAAATAAATGCCAAACACATGACAAGCAGTACAAAGAGGTTAAGAATCAGTGCTGTGGACCAAAAGGTTGGGCACAATACACTTTGCTTTCTTCGTGGCTTGCAAGAAGTAGAAGCAGATAGTAGAAATATGACAAATCATAGAACTTGGGAGATTTGGGAGTAGGAAGAGAACCATTTACTGTGCAAAACAGTACCATTGAGTTGGGTTGAGTGTTTGATGTAAGTTTTCTGTTGTGGCAAACTAAAAGTATTTTTAGTCTACCGTGGACCTACGGGAAGTGTCCCGTGGACTATTGTTGGCTATCTGCCTCCTTTGAGCTTTTGAAGTCAGCTCTTATGGAGAATAAATTTCAGTCTGAAAGTTTTTTGATCAGCCAACCAACCAACCCCTTATTCCTTCTTCCCACCCCTATTTATAATGGTGTTTGTATTTAATGGTTTTATTTGTTATCCTCCTCATCATGAGAATCATTGTTTAACCAAGAGATAAAGGGGCTGAGATTTGACAAAGTTTAATGTTTGGGGCTGAGCTAATGGTTTTATCCGCCGCAGATCTAATTTGATCTACGGTGAACGGCGGATTTCAGGCTATTTATGAGGAAGGAAGTGACGAGCATTTAATGCTCGGTAATGATCTGAAATAATTAAGATGACTTGACCCACATACGTTTTGCATTAATTAGATTTGATCTTACCATTTTTGGTATCATTCCCCAGCAGATTGATACCTTTTCTATTGTGGCAGACCAAATAAAATTTGAGTAAATTGGTTCCCCTACCTCCAAACCTTGCTTCCTAAGTTCCATGATGTGGAAGAGCAAGGACCACCGGAGTGCTGGGCTGTGGTGGTCGTTGCCCTTGAGTTGTGGTGGCTATGGCAGATTTCTCAAGTCTTCTTTAGTCTTGATTATCATTTTCTGTTCCAGCTGGTGCTGCTGTGGACTACTTTGTGATGAAGTCCACCGCGACCAGTGGACAAAGGAAATAACCAGCTTGCCTTTCATTATTAATCACTTCAGCTGGTACTGATTTGGGCGGCCATGGGAGATTTCTTGGTCTTTTCAGCCCTTGCCTCATCCTCTTCGTCACTTGCTGCAGCTAGCGCCGCCGCAGATTGTTTTCGTGACTGAGTTTGCTGTGAACCGCTGGGTAATCCGCCGGGTGGACCATCCGCCGTGGACCACTGGGTGGTGTGGAGGACCAGCTCTTTTCCACTTTTCTGGGCTTTGGCTGATGCTACCGTGGACCATTTTTTCTGGAACCATGGTGCTTATCTGTTGGTTAATGAAGAAAACCAACATTTTGTCATGATTTTGGTAGCTTTGGAAATCTGATTCTACCTTGGAAATGTCTCCCTTCAGTGCCTCGAGCACCGCGCCAAGAGAGGAGGGAAAGAATGATGCTTGAGAGCCATTTTCCCTCTCTTTTTTCAAATTATTTCAGGATTCTTTTGTGCGGCAGACCTGAATTTGATGACCAGGTGGGCTGGGCTTCCCCTTCCTCTTTTGGGCTTTGGGCTCGGTGGATGACTTTTAGGCCATTTTTATTCATATTTTGTCCACCGTGGATCACTGGTGTTGTTGAGCTTTGGGCCCCTGGTGGATCATTGAGATGTTGGATTTGGTCCACCGTGGACTGAAAAAATGGGCCTCTACAGTAGGTCAACTTAAACTTGTAACATACTAAACCAAAAAGAAAAAAAGATGATAACTAGAAACGTAGTTCTCCCCCATGATACTACATGAGTTCAACCTAGTCAATGATAAGATTAATGGTAAAGCTTAATCTTCATGATGCTACATATAAGCTCAACAACATTCAAATAAGATCCTCATTCTTAGCAACTATTTGAAGAAAGTTATAAGACTTTGCTTACCTTTTTGCGAAGATCTTCCATTTCTTCTGTCAGAATTTGTGTCTGTAATCAAGAACAAAAGACAAGTGTACTTAATACAAATCGCATTTCTCTATATGATTAGTTGACATCATAACTTCTTTTTCTTATTGAAAGGAGTTAATTTTGTGATTTGTTTGTAACATTAGAAGTGACTTAATGTAGAAAATTCTAAGTTTTATTTGATATTTTGGAACTTGCAATTCAAAAATATTAAGAACATTGTATCTTATAGATGAAACACTAACATCCAAACAATAG
>OU015769.1:22863413-22920018 GCA_907173295.1 Fagus sylvatica | reverse complement strand
ATGATGCACAAAGAAATTGAAGATTACGTGGATGACATAGTGGTGAAGTCCAAGAAAAGGGAAGATCATCTTAGAATCTTAAGAAAGGTGTTTGACAGATGCCGACTCTACAAACTCAAGATGAACCCCCTTAAATGTGCCTTTGGGGTGTCTGCTGGAAAGTTTCTGGGCTTCTTGGTCCACAACCGTGGAATTGATGTTGATCCAGCCAAGGCATCCGCCATAGCAACCATGAAGGCACCAACCTCTCACAAGGAATTGAAGAGCTTCTTAGGGAAGATTGTCCTACATTAGGAGATTCATCCCTGGTTTGGCAGCAGTGACAGCCGTGTTCACACCTCTGATGAAGAAAGGAGTTCCTTTTGTTTGGTCCACGGCGTGCCAGCAGGCCTTTGAGAAGATCCAACTGATCATGACTAAGCTCCCCACCGTATGTGCTCCAGTCCCTGGCAGACCACTACGCTTGTACTTGGCTTCCAATAGTGAAGCAATTGGGGGCTTAGTGGCCCAAGAAGACGAAGATGGAACCGAAAAGCCAATCTACTATGTCAGCCGTGCACTTAGGGATGCTGAGACAAGATACTTGGGGGCTGAACGAGCATGTTTAGCCTTAATATATGCATCACAGCGTCTTCGGCACTACTTCTTGGCCCACAAAATTCAGCTGATGACTAAGTCCCATCCAATTAGAAGTCTACTGCACAAACCAATCCTATCTGGCAGATTGGCCCAGTGGCTCTTGCAATTATCTCAATATGAGATAATCACCGAAACGCCCACGGCAATCAAGAGTCAAGCCATAGCAGACCTCCTCGCACAATTCCCAGGAGAAGATAGCTCATCAATCTCGCACGAAGTACCTGGGGAAATAGGAGAAGTTCTGTTGGCAGGTCTGGTGGACTCAACATGGACGCTAAAATTTGATGGTTCTTCAACATCTAACTCAAGTGGGGCTGGGATTGTGCTGGTAAGAGAAGACGGAGAGACTATAGCTAAGTCTTTCAAACTTGACTTCTTATGCTCCAACAATGCCTCAGAATACGAAGCCTACATCACCGGGCTGGCCATTGCCCACGAAATGGGAATAAAGCATCTACGGGTGATTGGAGACTCCAACCTTATAATCTGCCAGACCAAGGGTGAGTTCTCCCTCAAAGAACCATCATTAGCACTGTACCGTGCCTTAGCCCAGAAATTAGAGGAAAAGTTCGACACTTTTGAAATCTCTCATGCCATGAGGTGCGAAAACCGGTACGCCGATGCTCTTGCAACCTTGGGCTCCCAAGTTTCATTTGAAGGATCAAAGGTAGATGTCACAATTGATAAGAGAAGCATGCCTATCATTGATCTGCTGAGAGAGAAATTCAAGGAACAAAACCTTGATGCGGAAGACTGGCGGATGCCTATAAAAGCCAAGCTTATGTCACCTGAAGGCGTGGCAGACCTGAAAGTGCTCAAAGATTATGTGCTGATTGCTGGTGATCTCTACCGTAGACTGCCTGGAGGAGTCTTAGCAAGATGTGTGAACCTCCAAGAGGCAGCAAAGAAATTAATAGAGGTCCACGAGAAGTGCTGTGAATTCAGAGATGGAGTAAGCCTCTACCGCAGACTCCAGCGCCTGGGTTATTTCTGGCCCAGCATGAGTAAAGAGGCAGCCAGTCTACAGGAGCAGTGCTCATTTTGCCAGCACCAACATGAGTCCGATTAGATCTACACAACATTTGTTTCTAGCGATTGGCGCACACCTTTTCTCGAATACCTCATTGAGAATATTCTGCCGCAGACCAGCCAAGCAGCAATTAGAATCAAGAAGTTGGCCACAAGGTACTTTGTTGAAGGAGGCATATTGTTCCGAAAGGGGTTCCACGGTGATCCCTTAAGATGCCTCAGTCTGGCAGAATCTCAAACCGTGATGAAAGAAGCCCATTCCGGAGAATGTGGAGAACATCAAGGCAAGAAAAGATTGTATCAGCTATTGTTGACTCTTGGCTACTATTGGCCAACCATGAAGAAAGACACGGCAGATTTCGTGAAATCTTGTCACACTTGCCAACTTCAAGCCAATCTCATCCACACACATCCAACTAGTCTGCAGAACATGGCAACACCATGGCCTTTTCACACTTGGGGGCTAGACCTCATTGGACCAATCAATCCATCTTCTGGTGGATACATCTGGATCTTGGTGGCCACCGAGTACTTCTCAAAGTGGGTTGAAGCCATTCCCCTTCGCAAGGCAACTGGTGCAGCCGTGGCTAATTTCATCCGCGAACACATTATCACAAGGTTTGGCATCCCTCACAAAATCATTAGTGATAATGGTACCCCTTTTGTTAATAAAAATGTTAGAGAAGTCTTGGAGCATTATCGAATCAAGCACCGCAGATCCACACCCTATTATCCTCAAGGAAATGGACAAGCGGAGGCAACTAATCGCATGTTGTTGCGTATTTTGAGTAAAATGGTTTTTGATTACGGAAAAGGCTGGAGTTCTCATCTGGCAGACACATTATGGGCCTACCGTGGATCAACCAAAATAGCAACAGGCTTCACCCCATTTTCCCTAGTCTACGGCACTGATGCTATCTCCCCCACAGAATTACTAGTGCCTAGCCCAAGAATTTTGCATGGGATGGACCTGGAAGCTGATGCTGATATTTGTGCTGAAGCAAGAGTGGCAGACTTGGAAAGTTTGGAAGAAGCAAGAGAGCTGGCTCAAGTCCGTAGTCTACGGTACCACCAAGAAGCTTGCTGATGCTTATGAGAAAACGCTCCAGACCAGAATTTTTGCTAAGGGTCAAATGGTGCTGAGAACGGTGGACCATGTGAGAAGAGGTCTCCCCTCACCGTCTAAATTTGCACCAAATTGGGAGGGGCCATACTTGATCCGCGAAGCATATGATAGTGGCTACTATAAGCTATCCACCGCAGACGGCACGACCCTAGTGGATCCCATCAACGGAAAATGGCTGAAGTGTTATTACTCGTAAGACTACCACTCTTATTAGCCAAGTATTTTAAATCTTTTGTTTTTGGAACAATTTGAATCGTGTTGTACTATTAACGAATCATGACATGCAATGTCTATATTTTGCCAAGAAATCAAAGAATTACCACATGCTCAAGATTTTCATTACAAAAAGGCAATAGATTAGATATATCATGATTGAATAAAGTATGAACATAAGCATTCAAAGAGACCAAAAACCTGGTCATTTGTCCAAAAGAAAAGAAAAGAGACCAAAACTTGGTCATTTGTCCAAAAAGAAAAGCCAAGACTTGGCCACCACAAAACATACATACAAATGTTTCGAAATAAGACCAAGAACATAGTCACAACAGAAGGATAAGCATAAGAGCTACAAAAGTCAATCGAGGAGGCTGTCAAGGAATGATCCACCGCGTCCAGACCTGGGAACCATCCTTCCCGTGGACATTATTTCATTCTGGTAGGCAGTCAACTCAGCCAAGGAGTCCTGTAGAAGGGCAATCTGGTGTTGAAGTGCTTTTATCTCATCTGCAAGCCTTTTGCCAAATAAACATTGGGCCGTCTGCCGCAGACGCTCAATCATGAACCCCAAATCAAATCCAACATCCATGAGGTCTTGAATCACACTCCTCCATGCAAGAATCCGAGTTGTGGTCACATCTTCAAGACTGGATTCGCTCATAGCAGCCAACACGCTACCAAGCAGGGATAACATGGGTCCACCAAGTCCAATGCTGAGCTTGAAGCCTTTGGTAAAGTCACCATGTCCAGCAGACAGCCGCGACAAATAAGGCGAGCAATCATTGGGAACCCAGAAATCACCAAAGGGCACCAGAGGCCCATTGAAAGACCAGAAATACTGCTCGGGGTGAGGATTTGGGTGCCTTCGCATCAAACTCTTTCAAAAAGTCAGCAACTTCACTGGACAAACCGCCAACACCAACACTTGAACCAGCCTCAACAGTGGGCCTTGGTGGTGGACTAACAGCAGTAACCTCACCGGTGATTCTTACCTCACCAACATCTTCCGACACATGTACGGTATCATCCATGCCTACAAAAAGGAAGAAGCAAAAATCAATCAATCAAATCAGGTATGAAATCGCAACAAGCAATCTCAGGAGGAGATTAAGTCTATGGGACGACCCCCACGACTTAATCAAATCCAGAAATTTTCCATAGGACGACAACAAAGTCCATGGGAACAAAAATTCCTCCGTCCATAGGACGATAACCAAGTCCATAGGAACAGAAATTCCTCCGTGGGACGACAACCAAGTCCATGGGGGCAGAAAATCTTCCATAGGACAACAACCAAGTCCATGGGAGCAGAAAACCTTCCATAGGACAACAACCAAGTCCATAAGAGCAGAAATTCTCCATAGGGCAATAACTGAGTCCATGGAAACGAAAACAACCATAAGACAACAATCAAGTCTATGGCAAAACATATACATACAAATCCATAAGACAACAATCAAGTCTATGGTAACCCAAAAAAAAAAAGAATTTCTCCATAGGACGACAATCAAGTCCATTGGGACAGAAATTTTCCATAGGATGACAACCAAGTCCATGGAAACAGAATTTTCCATAAGACAGCAATCAGGTCTATGGGAACAAGAAAATCTTTCATCAAGACGACAACCAAGTTTAGGGAAGCAGAAATCAACCATCAAGACAATAACCAAGTCTATGGGAGCAAAATATTTCATAAGACAACAACCAATTCTATGAAGTAAAAAATATTTCATAAGACGACAACCAAGTCTATGAAATCAAAACATTTCATAAGACAACACCCAAGTCTATGAAGTCAAAATATTCCAAGTGACAACAACCAAGTCCATGGAACAAAAATTTTTTTTCATAAGACGACAGCCAAGTCTATGAAAAACAGAATTTTTCCAGAATAACAATAATGACAATCAAGTCTACGAGAACAGAAATATCCATATGAAATGGAATTTTTTCCATATATGGCACTCAACTACTAAAAAGAAGAAAGAATAGGTTGGGAATTCAAACTTACCTATGTTTTCTAAGTGATCACTGCCAGCAAGTATGTCTACCGCAGAAGCGCCAGCACCCTCAGCAGGAACGTCACGGTCTGCAGTACCAGCTCCCAGGTCCACCACGGACCCACTTTCTACAAAACCTTGTGCATGGGTCTCCTCAAGCATAAGGGCACCACCAACAACGGGAGGAGTCTCACTGGTGAGGTGACTGGCTGATATAACGAAGCCACCAGCCGGAATGGCTCTAAGGCTAGGGGTAACACCAAAAAGAGAAATCCCCTCCATGATGTGAGCTATGGAAGCATCAGGGCCTGCGGCAGATCAACATGCAACTCATGTGATACGCATAAGTATACTTCTCATTTGCACAACTCAAAGAGATAAGGACAGGATAAATCATACCTGTGACTCTGCTGCTCAAAACTGTCTGGGGCACTGAAAAAGATATGGGGTCAACATCAGCATCCACGGTGCTGTCATCGTCACATCCATGGCCAGCGTGGGGGATGATAGCTAAGTCTTCCTCCATTGATTCAGCAGGCCCCATACTTGAATCATCTGCTCCAAGCATGTCATCATCATCTACGGTGGACTCCGCAGACACTATTTATTCTTCAAGTGCAGAATCTGGGGCACTATCAAAGAAGGAGTCATCCGAGGAAGAATGATCCTCTCCCGTGGACTCAGCACCAACTTCAGAACTGTCTGCCACACTCTTTCTTAACTCTTCATCTTGATCCACGGCAGCAGTCTGTGGAGCACCTTTCTTCAAAGGACTTGCAATAACGTCATCATCAGCCACATCTGAGTCTTGGAGGAGAAACAAATGATAGAAGTAAGAAATCATGAACGCAACTTTAAAGAAAACACAAAGAAAAGAGAGAAGAGATAACCCCAACCTCAACCACACCACCACCAGATCTGCCAGATGCACGTGTCACCTGCCGCAGACTGAAATATGAGAAAAAACAAGAACAAGGCAAAGTGAAGGCTATAAAGAAAAGAAGAACAACAAAACTCACCTTGGGACCACTCTTACTCCTCGTACGGCTAGCAGCGCCAAGAGGAAACTGGGGAGCAACAAACTTCTTTTTCTTAGAAGGTGAAGGAGCTGATACCGCAGATGGTTCTTCCTCATCTGGAGATGAAGAAGATATGCTGATTCTTTTCTGGCCCTTCGGTGGACGAGAGGCAACACTCTTTTTACTTGACTTTTTAGAAGGGCTTGCACTCGCACTCTTGAGCTTAGAAGGAGCCACGGTGGACTTAGCCGGTTCTTCCATAGGAACTGTGGTGGACTCCTTCGCAGCAGATGGCACTAAGGGAGTGGACTTACCTTCTTTCCTAGCCTTTGTTTTCTTAGAAGGAGCCACGGTGGACTTAGCTAGTTCTTTCGTAGGAATTGTGGTGGACTCCTTCGCAGCAGACGGCGCAAAGAGGGGGGATTTACTCTTCTTACCAGCCTTTGTCTTTTTGGAAGGGGCTTTCTTAGAAGAAGGAACAGAGGGAGCTGGCTTCTTGGATGTCTTTTCAATGGCTTGATCCACGGGAGCCTCTCTCTTGCCCCCCTTGCCACGCTTCGAAAGCATGATAAGTCGGTCCTCCACAACATTAACAGAGCTCCTCCAGCCCTCTGGCAGATGTATGGTATAGGCAATCCAACCTCCTCTGACTCCATCCCATTCAGCAAATCCAAGCTTCTGACTATTGGCATAAGATATGGCAGACTGGGAAGGAAGAGTGAGATAAGGGTTAGAAACCAATGGCTTGCGGTGGACTGACAAAGGAGTCTTGTCACTCCTACCAGCGATCACAAATTCCACCATGGACTGAGTGAATCGCTGCCAGTAAGCACCCATGGATGGAGTGTTGAAGCCAAGCCTGTGTCCACCAGGAATCAATACACGGGTAGTCTCACCTCCCCAACGAGCAAACGCACGACTCTTGAGGAAGGCTGTCAAATCTGCAACACAAGTGGTGGTCTCCTGTGGACCAACCGGAATACCCTGATCAAGCCCAAACTGTCTCTGCACTCGCTGTGGACAATAAGGGATGAAGGAAACCCCTGTGGCAGACAAGGTTGGCAGAAAACCTGGGTTCACGGTGGACAAGTATGACAAACTCCGATAATCATCAACCTTCAAATCACGGATCAAAGGAGATGGCTGGTAGAACTTCCTGAAAATGGAGGCACAAGTGAAACCGGGGTGATCATCCCTATACGGTCTGAACAACACATTTTCTTCATGATCCAGAGCATCCACCAGATCATAATCACGAGTCTTCAAGCCCACCCAGCGATAGACCAAGGGCAAGTTATCCTTGAAATCTGGAAAGCGGTCTAAGAACTCCTGTGGCAGATCAGAGAACCTACTCCAAGCTGCTGACTTCTCTCTCGCAGCAAAGAGGTAACTGATAGAATGTTCCCAAAAGAACGTCTGCAACGCCGAAGTATTGAAAGCAGCAGACAAGATGTAACAAGAGTCACCCTCGACCTCGCAATCATGGAGCAAGTCCAATTGCGAGTACAAGTGACCCAAAAACAAGGGTGCGAGGGGAAAACAGTGTCTGGTGGATATCCTAATAGCTAATGGAATAAAAGTGGTATTTACTGAATAGCAAGGAAAATTGCCAAAGGTGCACTTACAAAGCCAGTACAGCACAAAAGCAGCCCGACGGACTGGAGTCCCCTTGAGTTGGGTAAAGTGTGAAGGCCAACCACTCAGTCTGGTGGACGATCGTTTCCTCAGAGCTGCTGCAATCTCCTCCTCCTCTGCAGACAGTTTGATATTAGAGAGCGAATGCTCGCCAAGGATGAGGAGCATCCAATGGTTGGCCACATCTTCCAGAGTGGGTGTGAGCTCCCCCTAAGAGAAAAGGAAAGTATGCATTGAAGGACACCATTTCCTCAGCAACCCACGGAGTGGCTCAGTGTCTCTAAACATGTTGCAGCTCCTGGAGATCAAGATGGACCAATGGATACCAGTGTCCACCAGACTGTCCCAGAAATCAGCATCAAGGATTTCCCGGTCCACCCAATGGGACCAATCTTTGGAGGCGGCACAGAGGAAATCGAAGTTGATGGGGACTGCCTGAAGGTCTCCCTTTTGAATCAGCAACTCAGAAACTTCATCAAGATTTGGGACCCAAGCTTGATCCACCGTAGGCTCCAGCCCTGACACCGTCCAATCCCAATCCTCCACAGGGAAAGAGAAATCCACAGACCTAGGGGGGAACAAAGGGGAACTCGAATACCAGGGGTCAATTAAGGGGTAGGCGAACCCCTCCTTTAGGTCCTCGACCTCGCCAGGGACGGAGGAAGGAGCTGCCGGCGTGGATTCACCTGGAACGGGTGGAGGAGCTACTGGGGCGTCCACCATTGCTTCGGTGGACGCCGCTGGTACCACCAACGGGGTCTCCAACCCCTCACCTGTATCGGGTTGAAGAGGAGGGCTCACCGGAGCTGTGGAGGAAGAAGCCATAAATGCCGTGAACAGCCAACAAGAAAAGAAAAGAAAATTTTTCTTCTGTAATGGGGAAGAAGAGAGAGCACGGGGGATAGACTCTTTAGTTTTTCCTTCCTTTCTTCTCCAAGACCCAATATATAAAGCTGCAATAAATGCTCAGACGGCTGGTGGTTGGGGTTGCTATTCCCGAAATCCCAAATGGATTTAATGATAACCATGATGAGGAATGCTAGGGAGAGGGGAAGTTAAAGAGAATATCAGTTCTAGTAACTGACATCCCTATTTGCCACAACCCCCATGAAATGAGGAACCCACGTACAAAAGAAAAAGAGTGGGAAAAGAAATACTACAACGTGCATGGGTGCATATACATTCCACGGACTACTCACCCGAACCACACATCATGTGTGATTCAGGTTCGGGGGGCTAAATGTAGAGGCCCATTTTTTTCAGTCCACGGTGGACCAAATCCAACATCTCAGTGATCCACCAGGGGCCCCAAAGCCCAACAACACCAGTGATCCACGGTAGACAAAACATGAATAAAAATGGCCCAAAAGCCATCCACCGAGCCCAAAGCCCAAAAGAGGAAGGGGAAGCCCAGCCCACCTGGTCATCAAATTCAGGTCTTCCGCACAAAAGAATCCTGAAATAATTTGAAAAAAGAGAGGGAAAATGGCTCTCAAGCATCATTCTTTCCTTCCTCTCTTGGCGCGGTGCTCGAGGCACTGAAGGGAGACATTTCCAAGGGAAAATCAGATTTCCAAAGCTACCAAATCATGACAAAATGTCGGTTTTCTTCATTAACCAACAGATAAGCACCATGGTTCCAGAAAAAATGGTCCACGGTAGCATCAGCCAAAGCCCAGAAAAGTGGAAAAGAGCTGGTCATCCACACCACCCAGTGGTCCACGGCGGATTACCCAGCGGTCCACAGCAAACTCAGTCACAAAAACGATCTGCGGCGGCGCTGGCTGCAGCAAATGACGGAGAAGATGACGAAGAGGATGAGGCAAGGGCTGAAAAGACCAAGAAATCTCCCATGGCCGCCCAAATCAGTACCAGCTGAAGTGAGTAATGATGAAAGGCAAGCTGGTTATTTCCTTTGTCCACTGGTCGCGGTGGACTTCATCACAAAGTAGTCCACGGCAGCATCAGCTGGAACAGAAAATGATAATCAAGGCTAAAAAAGGACTTGAGAAATCAGCCATAGCCACCACAACTCAAGGGCAACGACCACCACAGCCCAGCACTCCGATGGTCCTTGCTCCTCCACATCATGGAACTTAGGAAGCAAGGTTTGGAGGTAGGGGAACCAATTTACTCAAATTTTATTTGGTCTGCCGCAACAGAAAATGTATCAATTTGCTGGGGAATGATACCAAAAATGGTAAGATCAAATCTAATTAATGCAAAACGTATGTGGGTCAAGTCATCTTAATTATTTCAGATCATTACCGAGCATTAAATGCTCGTCACTTCCTCCCTCATAAATAGCCTGAAATCTGCCGTTCACCGCAGATCAAATCAGATCTGCGGCGGATGAAAACCATCAGCTCAGCCCCAAACATTAAACTTTGTCAAATCTCAGCCCCTTTATCTCTTGGTTAAACAATGATTCTCATGATGAGGAGGATAACAAATAAAACCATTAGATACAAACACCATTATAAATAGGGGTGGGGAGAAGGAATAAGGGGTTGGTTGGCTGATCAGAAAACTCTTAGGCTGAAAATTATTCTCCATTAGAGCTGACTTCAAAAGCTCAAAGGAGACAGATAACCAACAGCAGTCCACGGGACACTTCCCGTAGGTCCACGGTAGACTAAAAGTACTTTTAGTCTGCCACAACAGAAAACTTACATCAAACACTTAGCCCAACTCTCACTACTGACTCATGTACGTTTTGCACAGTAAATGGTTCTCTTCCTACTCCCAAATCTCCCAAGTTCTATGATTTGTCATATTTCTACTATCTGCTTCTACTTCTTGCAAGCCACGAAGAAAGCAAAGTGTATTGTGCCCAACCTTGTGGTCCACAGCACTGATTCTTAACTTCTTTGTACTGCTTGTCATGTATTTGGCACTTATTTTCATTGATTACGAATTCTTGAAGAGTTGAGCTTATTGCATTAAGTCTCAGTCTTTGAAATTGATTTCATTTGATTGCAAGCAAATCTGTAATATACTCCACGTGTTATTACAACTGTATTTGTGATTACTGAATGTTCTGGTGGAAGTAAGATTATCAACTCATTTGATCTGCGGCATTGGTTTTATTAGTCCACCGTAACCCTTGTGTGAGCATTGCAGCCCGGTGGATCAGAAAGCACTAGAGGGAAATGCACCATCAGCCACCAAGTGGTCTACCACACTTGGTGTAGAGTTTTGGGCTCAACATCCCCCACACACAAACTCAGCCCGTGTTTAACCCATCCGTGGACTGACACGAGGCCCATCCGGTGCAGAAATTTTGTGCATCCACAAAGTGTAACCTTTCCAATTTCCCTTGAAAGCACAGAATAGTGATAGCGCAGTTGCATATATTCAGATTTGTCAAGTGTAAAAAGAAAATAAAATAAAAAGCTACGATACCAATCAAAATTTTCTGAGAAGATCTGTCAAACTCCAAAGTCCACCAATATATTCAAGTGTGAACAAGATTTTTGCTTAGCAAAAGGTTTAAATTAGCTCAATACTTACTTAAGTCCACAAGGTTGTATCAATAAAATTAAATGCAAAATAATTTTGGGTAAATTGTACTTTTCCCAACTATATATGGTGCAATTGTCATATTTCCCTAAAGTTTAAAATCAAGCAGTATCCTCATAATTTTTTTTTAATAAATATTTTGCTCCTTATCATTACCTTTAGAATTTCAGTCAATTTTAACGAAAATTCAAATATCTACCATACACGTTTATTAAAATTTTTTTTTTTTGAAATTTCCATCCAAATCATCCCAAGTGGCCATTCCTTTAGAAAGCCATGATTGTAGTAAACTTGGGATTGACATGGCGTAGGAGGAAATGGCATGAGAATAAATGGATGCTAGATAAGTATGAAAGCATCTCTCATATATATTGTAACCACATGGAGACAGTATATATAAATCCAAACACAAAGGCCATATATTCAGCAAAAAAAAACACACACACAGGCCATATATAGACAATCATTTAGTCATAATTACACTTTTAGAATTTGAAGGGTGGTGTTGAAAGAGCCCATCCAGCTGGAAAGAAGTTAGCCTCACCAGCCATGCTCTTTGGAGCAGACGTTCCCTGATCAGATGCAGCATAGTGATGGTACCTGTTTAAACAGTCATTATTCATTAGTTTTTTTTTTTTTTTTGAATTGAAACCATAGTATTCATTAGAAGTTTTAATTCTGTATTTTACTTGTAAATAACTTTATTTTAGGGTCGGTTTATTTTCAAAACTAGTCAATACAAATAAGCTCATCCAAATAAGAGTGATCAATTTAAGAATTTGTTTAGAGGGACTCTTTTTAGGTCATTTCCAAATAGTTAGGAAAGATTATGGTAACTTCAAGCAACAACCTTGAAGTTATGAATATGTTTTGCAGCAATATAGAAATACTTATAAGCTGGACTTGTTCCAAACATGCATTGACCTAAGAATTATATATATCTATGTATCTGAAGAAGAGAAAATGAGTATACCCTAGTTGTAAGAAAGGTTCGGGTTGGCACGATCCATGTGGTTGACTTGATGTGATGGATGCAAATGAAAGTTGCTATTTCCAGCGGCTGAACTAGACCCCCATAAGTTTTGAATAGCCTTAAGAGAATGTCCTTCCTCGTTAAGCTGAAACATATATATTGGAAGCAAGAAGAGGTTAGCTTTACGTCTTTACCAACATAGGGCAATGAAGATATAAATTATGTCACGAGGATAGTAAAAAGTATGACCTTAATCTTAAGCTGTTGATTGATGTCTCCAAGGTGGCGCTTCTGCCAAATTGATCAGAAGGTCACAATAGTATATCAATCAAATATTACGAGAAATGAAAAGCACCATTGATGATTAGAATGATGCAACAGAATTTATGTACATTTGTAGGTGTGGATGCACAAAATTTCTGCACCGGATGGGCCACGTGTCAATCCACGGATGGGCTGAACACGGGCTGAGTTTGTGTGCGGGGATGTTAAGCCCAAAACTCTACACCAAGTGTGGTAGACCACTTGATGGCTGATGGTGCATTTCCCTCTATTGCTTTTTGATCCACCGGGCTGCAATGCTCACACAAGGGTTACGGTGGACTAATAAAACCAATGCCGCAGATCAAATGAGTTGATAATCTTACTTCCATCAGAACATTCAGTAATCACAAATACAGTTGTAATAACACATGTGGAGTATATTACAGATTTGCTTACAATCAAATGAAATCAATTTCAAAGACTGAGACTTAATGCAATAAGCTCAACTCTTTAAGAATTCATAATCAGTGAAAATAAATGCCAAACACATGACAAGCAGTACAAAGAGGTTAAGAATCAGTGCTGTGGACCAAAAGGTTGGGCACAATACACTTTGCTTTCTTCGTGGCTTGCAAGAAGTAGAAGCAGATAGTAGAAATATGACAAATCATAGAACTTGGGAGATTTGGGAGTAGGAAGAGAACCATTTACTGTGCAAAACAGTACCATTGAGTTGGGTTGAGTGTTTGATGTAAGTTTTCTGTTGTGGCAAACTAAAAGTATTTTTAGTCTACCGTGGACCTACGGGAAGTGTCCCGTGGACTATTGTTGGCTATCTGCCTCCTTTGAGCTTTTGAAGTCAGCTCTTATGGAGAATAAATTTCAGTCTGAAAGTTTTTTGATCAGCCAACCAACCAACCCCTTATTCCTTCTTCCCACCCCTATTTATAATGGTGTTTGTATTCTAATGGTTTTATTTGTTATCCTCCTCATCATGAGAATCATTGTTTAACCAAGAGATAAAGGGGCTGAGATTTGACAAAGTTTAATGTTTGGGGCTGAGCTAATGGTTTTATCCGCCGCAGATCTAATTTGATCTGCGGTGAACGGCGGATTTCAGGCTATTTATGAGGAAGGAAGTGACGAGCATTTAATGCTCGGTAATGATCTGAAATAATTAAGATGACTTGACCCACATACGTTTTGCATTAATTAGATTTGATCTTACCATTTTTGGTATCATTCCCCAGCAGATTGATACCTTTTCTATTGCGGCAGACCAAATAAAATTTGAGTAAATTGGTTCCCCTACCTCCAAACCTTGCTTCCTAAGTTCCATGATGTGGAGGAGCAAGGACCACCGGAGTGCTGGGCTGTGGTGGTCGTTGCCCTTGAGTTGTGGTGGCTATGGCAGATTTCTCAAGTCTTCTTTAGTCTTGATTATCATTTTCTGTTCCAGCTGGTGCTGCCGTGGACTACTTTGTGATGAAGTCCACCGCGACCAGTGGACAAAGGAAATAACCAGCTTGCCTTTCATTATTAATCACTTCAGCTGGTACTGATTTGGGCGGCCATGGGAGATTTCTTGGTCTTTTCAGCCCTTGCCTCATCCTCTTCGTCATCTTCTTCGTCACTTGCTGCAGCTAGCGCCGCCGCAGATTGTTTTCGTGACTGAGTTTGCTGTGGACCGCTGGGTAATCCGCCGTGGACCACTGGGTGGTGTGGAGGACCAGCTCTTTTCCACTTTTCTGGGCTTTGGCTGATGCTACCGTGGACCATTTTTTCTGGAACCATGGTGCTTATCTGTTGGTTAATGAAGAAAACCAACATTTTGTCATGATTTTGGTAGCTTTGGAAATCTGATTCTACCTTGGAAATGTCTCCCTTCAGTGCCTCGAGCACCGCGCCAAGAGAGGAGGGAAAGAATGATGCTTGAGAGCCATTTTCCCTCTCTTTTTTCAAATTATTTCAGGATTCTTTTGTGCGGCAGACCTGAATTTGATGACCAGGTGGGCTGGGCTTCCCCTTCCTCTTTTGGGCTTTGGGCTCGGTGGATGGCTTTTAGGCCATTTTTATTCATGTTTTGTCTACCGTGGATCACTGGTGTTGTTGGCTTTGGGCCCCTGGTGGATCACTGAGATGTTGGATTTGGTCCACCGTGGACTGAAAAAATGGGCCTCTACAGTAGGTCAACTTAAACTTGTAACATACTAAACCAAAAAGAAAAAAAGATGATAACTAGAAACGTAGTTCTCCCCCATGATACTACATGAGTTCAACCTAGTCAATGATAAGATTAATGGTAAAGCTTAATCTTCATGATGCTACATATAAGCTCAACAACATTCAAATAAGATCCTCATTCTTAGCAACTATTTGAAGAAAGTTATAAGACTTTGCTTACCTTTTTGCGAAGATCTTCCATTTCTTCTGTCAGAATTTGTGTCTGTAATCAAGAACAAAAGACAAGTGTACTTAATACAAATCGCATTTCTCTATATGATTAGTTGACATCATAACTTCTTTTTCTTATTGAAAGGAGTTAATTTTGTGATTTGTTTGTAACATTAGAAGTGACTTAATGTAGAAAATTCTAAGTTTTATTTGATATTTTGGAACTTGCAATTCAAAAATATTAAGAACATTGTATCTTATAGATGAAACACTAACATCCAAACAATAGGAATGGTTAGAACAATTGCTTTCATTTATTTTCTATCATTGACTTTGCAACAACATTGATTGCAAAGCAAAATAAATATGGATTTTTAAACAGAAGTCATTAAAATATAAACAGTATGGAAAGGGCTATAGGTGCTACCAATTTTATTAAAAAATATTTACAAAGTGATATGATGTCTCATGTGATAGGTGTCACATCAATATTATTGATAAATAAATTTCTTAATTACTTTTTAATTTTTATGTTTAAAAGTTGATATATCAATTTATAAAATTTATGTAATAAAGCTTATAATATCCTTAGTCCCTTCACATATATCGCTCATAAACTGTATTTACCCAAATAAGAATTTTCAATGACAATAAAAAGAAATTTGGTAAGGATATATACTGTTTCCATAATCCATATGGACAACATGAAGGATAGTATGATAGAATATATATTTCATGAATGAAATATTGAAATATCTCATATTTAACAATATCATCAACCCATAAATTATTTGAAGATTTCTTTACTTTATATATGTCTGCCATTATTGTAACTTTTGTACTCTTTATTGGAAAGAAATTGTGACTTGTGAATACCTTTTGTATTCTTATATGTGATTGAAAAGACGCTAGGAAGTAGAAGCATATTTGTTTATATTACGAATTGTTCATGCATAGACGAAATACTCTCCAGTTTGAAAAGCCCTACATCGTTGATTGAGCAAATGGAGACTTAAAATTTGTCCTACTGACAATGCTGAGATGAGACTTCCAACCAATGGAGACAAGACATAAAAAGAGAGAAAATCTAAATATAAGGGAGAATTTTGGTGAAAACTTTTTATTTATTGGCTGAATGTAAAGACATTGGTTGTCTATTATGGTGTTTGAACTTGGAAACCTTCTCCGAGACACAGGGTTTCCACTACACGGTCCACACCTTTTGCATATCTTACGATTAGAAATTGTATTTAAAAAAAAAGAAAAGAAAAGAAGAAGAGATATATCCAAATGAAGGTACTGCATTCATATAGTTGGATAATTGTACTAACAAAAAAAATTCTCTCCATGCTCTGTTGGAAACTTTACTAATGATGATATGTAAGGGCGGATCCAGGAATTCAATCTAGGATGGGCATCTTTTAATCCAAAAGTTTAATAGACATAATTCAAAAATGTCAAAAGCCGATATACATTATTTATATAGCCAAAAAGTAATAAACAAGAAATTCATTATAGCCTTTTACAATTGATTTCGACCTATGTTTCATATTTTGAAACTGTTACATTATAACTTTATTATTAATACTACGAGAAATGTATTTCCCTATACATATAATCAAGTTGTCATCCATCCATTAATCATTCCTTTGAATCAATCGATTATTCACAATGGCAGTCACAACTGGTAAGTTTGAAATAAGTTATATATATATATATATACCTAGAAAAATTTAACAAAAAAATTAGGGTCATTCTACAATACTCACTCTTTTTGTGAGTAACCCACTCAATTATTATCATCAAATATGATGTAGTTGCCATCATATGTGATGGTAGTGCTATCCAATGTGATGTTGGTACTCTCTAATTTTATATATATTAAATTTAAATAAATAAATAAAAATTTAGGGTATCAAGCAATGTGATCATAGGTACCAACATATGTGAGGTAATTATCATCATGTGTAACACTAATTCCATCAATTAGACATTTTATTTATTAAAAGTATATACACAAAAAAAAAAAATGTGGATATTGTTGAATTATTCAAAAAATTAAGGATGGACACTTTATAAAATCCAATTATTTTTTATATATTATACCTAATAATTAAAAAAAAAAAAAATTGAGGGCACGTGCCCACCCTGGCCCTATACTATATCCGCCCTTGATGATATGTTACCTTCCTTTGCCTAGCTAGCTGCAGAGCTCCTTCAAGCTGCTTCTCAAGGCTTTGCAACTCTTTCACGCTCAATGGTCCAAGATCTTCTCCAAGCAAATGCCTTTAAAAGGAGAACATAACCAAGTAAACGTTAGCAAGGTGGCATTGCCATTAAAAATTTGGTGAATGGAATAAATGCTAACATCATTACCAATTTTACTACAAAATGCTTAAAACTTATATGACAATGAATGTGAATAGTACCACTTCAACAACATAATAAATAAATATTTTAATTACTTTTTCGTAATTCGTAACACATCAGTTTATAAAATTTATATAGTAAAGTTTGTAGTATCCCATGACAATCCAAATTACACTAATAAAAAGCAAACTAACAACAACAATTGTAGAAAAGAACTATAGTTGTAACTGAGTATGTGTACACATCTATAGGTACATACATACATATATACATATCTGTGTGTGTGTTTTTGCATGCGCGCACGCATGTGTGTGTGAGTGTGCTAGAACCTAGGGTTAGTGAAATTGTATTCACACAACACACAAGAAATAAGAACAAACACATTTAAAACCTCCTATAAAGACAAATTTGCCCAAATCCCAACACATTCAAAACAAAATTTCAATAGTAACTCATAAACTTAACATTTTCACAGTTCCAAAACCCTAATACACTTAGTAGTGCTCTCACATTAACGCAATGAGCAACAAGTTCTAGTCCGTGTTGTCGTTGGAGATTGTGGTTTGTCTCTTCAACCTCGCCAATGTTGTGATCCTGTTAAAAAATTCTTCACTCTGACTTGAGAATTTTCACCAATGCTTCTTTGACTTCCATGTTCTTCTATGCTGACATGGTGCCATGCTTCAGTTGCAACCAATTTGAGTTATGGAGTGGGTTTGTCGTGGGTGTGTCTTACAAGTGAGTTTGAAGGGTTTGTTGGGATATTCCAAGTTACATGTGGGTTTTTGTGTTTTCCTTTATAACGATTTAGCGGCGAAAAACAGAAGAATAGAAACGCATTGCAAACAAGTTTTTAAGGGAGAAAACAATTATGAGAATAAATTCTCAAAACATATATATATTTTTTTATTAAAATCTAAAAACACAATACAAACAACCTCTCACAGTCCCAAAATCTTAATACACCTAATGATGCTCTCACACTAACACACACACAAAATTCACAGGTGGATATCCTTCAACCTGTTTAGCAAAAAAAAAGGATATCCTTCAACCCTAAAAGAAATACAAAACTACTATTTGAAGAAATCTATTCATATTCATCTAGAAGTCTTCTCTTCTCCATATATAAGAGGAACTCTTAGATCAATTTAATTTACCAAACCCTTTATTAATTTTATAAAACTCTAATTCCAAGCAATATTAAAATTACTTATTTAACAAGTACTGCCATATACTTCTTTGACAATGAATAGATTTTTCTTTCACACCAAAAAAATGAAAATAAGTAACCAAACCAAAATAGAAATTTGAGGAAATTTTTCTCTCATATACATATATGTGTGTATATATTCGGAATAACATAACCTTTGAGTGCTCTGAAGGGATTCATATTTAGCCTTCAATTTTGCAAACTCTTGGTACCAACTCTGCATTAACAAACAAAAACCAAAAAGAATGTATAAGAAACGAATGTTATATATTTGATTGAGATCAAACAGTGTTAAGAGCCAATTCAAAATGCTTCTAAAGTAAATTTTGTAAATTTCTGAGAATGAAAAAGCAACACCCACACAAAGATATGTATGGAAATTTAAGCCAAATAGGGGGTTAATCAAATAAGATCTCCAATTCAGTAATTGTTGCTTGTTCATTCTCAGCAACCACAAAAAACGAAAATACTATTGAATATAAAGCAGTCATCAAAAAATAAAAAAAATTTCACCTTCCTAAATTTTATTGAAAAACTCACAAAGGCCAGGAATTTTAGAAAAATAATTAAATTGAAGTCAGTTCCACCAAAACACTATGGTGACATGGAAATTGAAAGGATGGACTGGGTTCAAGGGTTCAGTCATCATTAATCCACAAAATAAATAATTGAACAAACTAAAGATGAAAATTCCAAAGCTTTAACCAATCCGAATCGTTAATTAGTTGATTGCAAAATACCTTTTTACTTAAATAATCTTCAAATTTTTATCATAGTCTTGTAATCAGTAGTATGCTAAATAAAAGATGATATAGGAGATTTTAAAAATAAAATAAAAAAATCTAAAAAATCTAATGATGTATCAACTTAAACCTGGAGTAACACTTCATAATCTTATTGAGAGATTACAAGAAATATAGGTAGAAAATGATAGGGATAGAAGAATGATCGTGAATAATACTGCTTGATTAATCAGAATACTTTGATCAAGTATTTATACAATGAGGGGGAGAGATTAAATTAGTTACAAATAACAAACTCCAACTTATATGTAAACACGTGCTTATTGCTGGACTCATTACTGGACTCCAACTTATGCGCAGAGCCCACTGGACTTGGGCCTGAATCCACTGCATGCGGAGAGTATGTGAGTGTAAGTGAAGCTTCCAAATTCATTTGGAACCTTACACTTACAAACCCACCTAAGCTACTGCTGTTTGAACACTTCACTTAAGCTAGGTGTCGTTTACTTCATCATCTCCCCTCAAACAAATGGTGTCCACTGGAACCAGAAGTTTGGATTGAAGATCTTGAAACCTTGGAAAAGGAAGACCCTTGGTAAAGATGTCAACCAATTGATCAACAGTAGAAACAAATTTGACTTGAATATCTTTGCGGAGCACTCGTTCCCGGATAAAATGGAAGTCCACCTCAATGTGCTTGGTTCGAGCGTGAAAAACAGGATTATAGGCTATGGCGAGGGCAGGGACATTGTCACACCATAAAATGGGGGGATCATAAAGATAGAGACCAAGGTCCTTGATCAGAGTGCGAAGCCAGCATAACTCAGCAGAGGCAGAGGCTAGAGCTCTGTATTCTGCTTCAGTAGAGGATCGGGAAACTGTAAGTTGTTTCTTAGCTGACCAGGTGATAGGATTGTTGCCAAGAAACACGGGCAGACCTGAGGTGGAACGCCTATCATTGGGATCCCCTAGCCCAATCAGCATCAGAGAAAGCTGAAAGTGAAATAGGACCTGGAGTGTAGAACAGACCATGATCAATGGTACCCCTGACATAGCATAGGATGCGTTTGGCAGCAGTAAGGTGAATGTCAGTAGGAGCATGCATGAACTGACATACTTGATGGACTGCAAAAGAGAGATCTGGCCTGGTGAAAGTAAGATAATGAAGAGCTCCCACAAGGCTATGATAAGCATGAACATCAGTGAGAGGTTTGCCACAAGTAGTTGATAGGCGAGTGTTGGGAACACAGGGAGTTTTGCAAGGACTACAATGGAGCATATTATGCTTGATCAGAAGATCTATAGCATATTTGGTCTGTGTGAGAGTGAGCCCTTTGGATGATCTCTGAATCTGCAGACCAAGAAATTAAGTAATGCAGTGTGCCCATGTCTTTTAGTTCAAAAACCTTGCTTAGACTGGATATCAATTGGGTGAGAAATGAGGGATTGTTGCCTGTAAGAACAATATCATCAACATATAATAGTAAATATGCAATGACTGAACCATCCCTGTATAGAAATAGAGAAGAATCTGTTGAGGCTGAGTGAAATCCCAAATTGAGCAACTGAGTGGAGAAGCTTTCAAACCAGGCTCTGGGAGCCTGTTTAAGTCCATAAATGGATTTGTGCAGCTTGCATACATGATGAGGATGATTGGAATCAACATAACCAGTGGGTTGTTGCATATAAACCTCCTCTTTCAGAATGCCATGTAAGAAGGCATTTCAAACATCAAGCTGCCTGAGTGGCCAATTATATGTGACAGTTAGAGCAAGAATCAACCTGACTGTAGGAGGCTTAACCACTAGACTGAATGTCTCTGCAAAGTCAATTCCATACTGCTGGTGAAAGCCTTTTGCCACTAGCCTGGCTTTATATCTGGAGATGGTACCATCACTATTTTTCTTGAGTTTAAAAACCCACTTGCAGCCAACTATATTCTTGCCTGGAGGTGAGGGAATAAGAGACCAAGTTTGCTGTCTTTGAAGAGCTGAGAACTCTTCATCCATGGCAGTACACGATTGGAGATATTTGGAAGCTGTGAGATAGGTAGGAGGTTCTGTATGGGTGTAGTCTGTGATGGTGGTATGATAAAGTTTGGGTTTGAATATCCCATTTTTGGCTCGAGTATGCATAGGGTGGGTGTTAACAGGTGGTGGAACTGCAGGTTGTGGTGAAGGTATTAGGTGGAGCTGGTGGAACCGCAGGTTGTGATGCAGAGATAGGTGTATGAGAGGTTGCTTGTGGTGGAGAAACAGATGTAGGTGACTCTGGAAGGGAATGTGACTCAGAGAGAGAGGTTGGATGTGTTTCTGCAGATATAGGTGTATGAGAAGTGGTATGAAGCTCAAAAGTACAAAGAGTAGTAGGATGTAAGTATGATGTAGTGTTTAGAGATGGTGTAGAAGTGATTAACTCGGTATGTGTGAGAAGAGATTGTGCAGAACAAGTGTGCAGCATGACCAACAACCAAGGTAAGGAGTCAAAAGTGGATGTGACTGGTGAATGATGGGAAGCAGCTTGTGAGGGCAGATCAGGCAGAAACTCAGTTTCATTAAAGACAACATGTCTTGAGATATAGATCCTGTGGGTTTTTGGGTCAAGGCAGATATATCCTTTGGAAAATGCAGGATAACCAAGAAAGATACAAGGTGTGGTTCTTGGTTGTAACTTGTGAGTATTATAAGGTCTTAGTAAGGGAAAGCATATGCACCCAAATGTTTTGAGATGAGAAATGTCTGGGGATTTGTGAAAGAGTTTTTCCCATGGAGATTTGTGAGAGAGCTTTGGTGTAGGGAGTCTGTTAATAAGGTGAATGGCAATAGTGATGGCATAAGTCCAATGGACAGTAGGAAGGCTAGCATGAGATAAGAGAGTGAGAGCGCATTCAATTATATGTCTATGTTTCCTCTCAACAATGCCATTCTGTTGAGAGGTGTGAGGACATTAAAGATGATGAGTAATTCCATTTGAAGCACAAAAAGCATTGAATTCATTGGAGGTATATTCACCACCACAGTCGGTTCTAAGGAACTTAATCTGTTTGGAGAATTGTTTTTCAACTGTGGCTTTGAAGTTTTTAAAGGTAGTGAAGACATCAGATTTATGTTTCAACAAATACAACCAACTGAATCTAGTATAGTCATCAACAAACAAGATGTAATATCTATATCCATTGAAAGAAGTAATTGGAGCTGGCCCCCATACATCACTGTGTATCAACTCTAGAGGTTGAGTACTTTGAAACTTAGAAGGTTCAAAAGGTAGTTTGTGCATTTTACCAATTAAAAAATGTTTACAATAATGTTGCACATGCTTATTTTGAACAGAAATACAAGAAGACAGATTAGGTAAAGCTGAAACTAAAACTCGATCACTTGGATGACCTAGCCTGTGGTGCCAAAGCTGCCATTTATTTTTGGAAGACAGAAATGCTGAAACAGAAGGGGATGCAGTGTTGGTTTGTACAGAGGGATGAGTTGTGTGAATAGGATACAATCCATTTTCACTCAAACCCTTGTAGAGAACCTTCCCCGAAGGTAAATCCTGAATGAGGAATTTGTTAGAGTCAAAGTAACAACAACAATTGTTATCTTTGCAGAGTTTATGGACTGAAAGTAAGTTGGATGAAATTTTGGATGAATGTAAAAGGTTTAGAAGCCTAAAGTTATAGAGTTTAGTGCATAACTGACCAGTGCCAATGTTGTTGATAGGAATGGATTGGCCATTGCCCACAGCTACTTGATCAGTCCCTTTGTAAGGTGTATGAGCATTCAGATTGGTCATGTTGGCAGTAAGATGATCAGTAGCTCCAGTGTCTGTAAGCCATGATTCTCCAGCTTGAGCACCATTAGAGGTAGAGGCCATTGCAGCTAATTTTGCAGGTGGATGTCTACCTTGATAGGCAAAGTCCATCCTGTGATAGCAATCCAGTGCTTGATGTCCAAGTTTTCCACAGATTTGGCATTAAGGCCTGGAACCCTCTGACTTGTTTTGAGAATGCTGTGAAGGTGTGGACTGACCTTGATTAGGTGAATTGGATTGTGAAGAGTACTGAGAGTACTGATTGTTGTTGTTAAATCTTCCACCTCTGCCTCTAGAATGAGAGTTGTTGACATAAAATGAGGGCTGAGAATTGAAGTTTCTGTTGTTTGGTGCTGCAGAAGCAAATAATGCCATTGCTTGTAGATCTTTGCCCGAATCTGAACACTCTACTAGTGATAGCTCCTCAGTCTGTAACAGCACCATGATTTCTTCAAAGCTCACAGGGTCATTTCTAGTTCTGATTGCAGAACAAAAAGGACTATATTCTCTAGGCAAGCCTTTGAGAATTATATGAAGTAATTCTTCATTATCAATCAGTATGCCAATTGCAATTAGCTTATCTCTGGTGTTCTTAACTTTCTGAAGGTAAGAACTTATAGATTCTCCACCTTTCTTGAGATTGTGTAATTCAATCTTGAGATTCAGTACATTTGCTCGAGAGGTTGAAGTAAACCTCTGCTCAAGTGTTTTCCACACAGCCTGTGCTGAGTTTTGTCTAACCACCATGGACAAAACTGGAGGAGAAAGTGTTGAATTGATCAAGGTCAGAAGTGCCTGATCTCTTGTATTCCAGAGTTTGAATTCTGGATTTGCATTAGAGATGAGATTACCTTCTGCATCAGTGAGGAATCGAGATGGAGATGGAACAGTTCCATCAACAAAGTCAATCATGGAATAGGCTATCAGTATTGAAGAGAGTTGGTGCTTCCAAACTATGAAGTTTGTACTGTCAAGTTTGACTGACATCAAATTCGACATGTTTGACAAGACTAACAGAGGAGCTTGCATTGAAGAAGAAGATTGCAATGGATTATTGGAGAAAGCAGTATGATTTTGAGTGTTTGAGGAAGCCATGAATGGCTCTGATACCATGAGAGATTACAAGAAATATAGGTAGAAAATGATAGGAATAGAAGAATGATCGTGAATAATACTGCTTAATTAATCAGAATACTTTGATCAAGTATTTATACAATGAGGGGGAGAGATTAAGTTAGTTACAGCTTACAAATAACAAACTCCAACTTATATGTAAACACGTGCTTATTGCTGGACTCATTACTGAACTCCAACTTATGCGCAGAGCCCACTGGACTTGGGCCTGAATCCACTGCATGCGGAGAGTACGTGAGTGTAAGTGAAGCTTCCAGATTCATCTGGAACCTTACACTTACAAACCCACCTAAGCTACTGCCGTTTGAACACTTCACTTAAGCTAGGTGTCGTTTACTTCATCACTTATACCATAATTTTGAACCCTTAGTTCTCACAACTTGGGAAATAAGGATCACACCAACTCCTATTATGGTTTATCTTAGTATGTTAATATAATCATGGAATTGACTCTATCATTCGGATTATAAATTATAAGTTGAGCAAATTAGTATGTTGAGAAAATTAAAATTAATCTATGTCTAAAACAACATAAAAAATATTGATGAATTAAAAAGAATATTAGAAGTTTAAGGAGGAACTTCAACAAACACAAACCTGTGTTTCACGTTGAAAACTGTTTTCCTGAGGAGTGGAGGAAGATTGCTGGTATCGCTCTAGTGTTTTGGCTATACTGCAAAATTCGAATACTAGTAATTAGCAACCTATCTTAGACAAGCATGAGTACAGTGGTAAACCTCACTACTGAGTTTTCATATTTCAGCCTAACCCAATAGCAACTTGCATTTAGAGACAAGAACAACAGAAAATGGGCCTTACCACAAATATTATTGTGGAAACAAGCAGCCTTGTAGTAGGATTATACTGTATTTACTTTTTTTTTGGTATGTACCATACTTATAAAATTTTAACCGCTAACATAATATATTACTTTATTGAATGATAAATAAACAATTAAGATTAGATAGATATAATACATATAAAAAAAAAGTACAGTAGAATAACATATATGTTCGTATATTACTTTAACTTTAGCTGTCAAATATAAGTAGAATGCCTTACTTTTTAATTTTTATGTTTAAAAATTAGAAACATTAATTAATTTCTTTTTGACTAATTGTTTTCAAACGTATTTTCAAAACTTATATAAGAAGAATTTAAAAAAAAGTATTAGCAAAAAATAATCCTATTTAATTCTTCAAGTACAAAACATAATTTCATAAAAAAAAAAAAAAAAACTAATAATCTCAAATTTTCACATTGAATCATGGTAAGTAAATAGAATCACAATTAGTGGTGGTGCTATACTTTTGTTTAGGGGAGCCAAGATCTAAAAAATAACCTATCATATATATAATTTCTATATTACTAATTTTCATGAAATTTGTAATTGTTCTTTATTCTAAAAAATAAAATAAAAAATAGTGTTTATATTACTAATTCTCTAAATATAATAATAATAATAATAATAATAATAATTTTTTTTTAAATAAATAAAACTTCGATTAAAGAGATTTACTTATCTATAGCAACATATATCTTAAAACAAAATGTTTTGATTTGATAAGAAATGAAAAAAGAATGCATTAATCATTTATTTAAAGTTGTCTATTTTTTAGAAAATATACTTTGGATATATTTTGATTTTATGATTTACATATAAATGATGTGTTAGCCTGTGTTTGGATTCTTTACTTAAAAGTGATTTCACAGATTTTTTTGCATAGAATTCTGCAAAAAATCTGAGGGGTTTGGTTGAGATTTTGGAAAATGTAAAATGTATTCTAGGCAGAATGTCTTTTACAAATTCTCATTTTTATAGCAGAAGTCAGAATCCAAAATATTTTGAATTCTGATTCTAGCTTCTACTTTTAATTTTTGCTAAAGTAAATAAGACCCACTCACAACAGTTTAGTACTCGAACAACTCTTTTTTCCCTCGCTTAATTTTTCTCTTTTTTTCTTTTATTTTCCTTCCCTCTCTTTTTTTCCCTACTTTTTCTCTTTTTATTGATGTGTTCCCTATTTTTTCTCTTTCTTTCTTTTATCTTTGTAAAAGTATTCTCATTTTCTCATTTTGTATCAAAAAACCAGGGAGATGTACACAAATCATGACCAACTCATTTCTCTATATTTTTTTATTACATTGTTCAAATTTTATAAAAATGTGTGTAAGGAGATGTGCACAAATCATGACCTTTTTTTTTATTAGTAGACATTAATTTAAATCACAACGTAATACTTTATTTCTTTATTACATTGTTAATTTTGTATTAGTAGTAAATGTATTTTTAGCCTTGTATTGAGATATTTAAAAAAAAAAATGTTAATTACATAATGCATACTAATAATATATTATTTAATATGAAGAATGTATTCTTTAAAATACCAACCAAACACAATTCCTTTCAACATAATTACTTCTTATAAATAATTTCAATATTTTACCAAACGCATTATTTTTAGCAAAATGCATTTTTAGCAAATCAATAAGGCCCATAATTACAGCAAGTCCTATTGTTAACAACTTCTTCAACGATTGGATGTTATCACGATGTACTGGTTGGACCATATCATGCATGCCACGCATTTCTGACTGAAGTTGATGCAAGTCCAGTAACAGTTGTGATGCATCAAGCAATTGTGATGCATCAACCATGGATTTAGAACTTGTTGCTTGTGATACCTCATTCATTCTTTCACAGCCAGCTCGTTGGTTGATGGGCAAACAGCAAGAAAAGAAACCGCATCAGTTGGCAGCACAACAATAATACAATTTGTTTTTGTTTAAACTTGATTCCGAAATCCTAACTGATGCTCTTTTGCCACAATCACAGTCTATATTTCTAAATTTCAGCCCATCTTTAATTACACTATTTACTGATGAGGAAGATATCTTTGCTGCAAAGGTATTAAAAATTCATATAATATATTAGGTTATTAAAAAATCATATAATATATTAGTTTATGTCAAAAAGTTTAGGGTTTTGAATATTAAGGGTTTGAATATTATTTAAGTTGAATAAATCATAATTAGGGTTTTGAATATTAAAATTTTCAATATGATTTAATTTGAATATGATGTAATTAGGGTTTTGAATATTAATTAAGGTTAATTGAGGAATTAAATCAAGAACAGAGAGAGAGAGAGAGAGAGAGAGAGAGATAGCATACCGAGCCCTGAAGGAAGAACAAAGTTGAACAAATAAAGAGGAAAATTGAAAACAAACAGCACCCCCACTAAATTTCGGTCACAGCAAGCAACAAATTTGGTCACAGCCCAGTAAGAAAATCACATCCCACTGTTCAGACACCTAACACGCAGAGGAGATGGAGTGAGATTGAGAAGTCTTATAAGCATTTAATGCTCTCTGCCAACCCAAAGACAGCTAACCCGAATTGAGAATGGAAGAAAGATGAAGAAAACGTAGAGGCAGAAAGCTAAGAAGAAGAAGAAGAAGGAAGATCGGGTTTTGTAGCTGAAACAACTTGAGGACTCTACCTTTTAGCCCAAGAACACAACAGCAGGTTGCGCAGCAGTAGTGACGTGCAGCTCCAAGAAGAGGACAGTTCAGCTGATGGGATTGCCATGTCCTTGTGTTGAGAAGATCACATCAGCTCGTGTTTAACCAGCTAAGATTGGGCTGTTAGAGTGATACTGTGTAAAAAATCAACTCAAGGAAGCACATGCCGTGTAAGTATGATAAGTTAATTTAATATTCTTTTTATTTATTTAATGGACCCACATTGATGTGTTCTTGTGTTAAGAAGATCACATCAAGCCGTGTTTTTAATCAGCTAAGACTACTTGCATTTAAAGTGGTACTGTGTAAAAAATCTGCTCCTTCAAAGGAAGTATCTGCCATGTAATAACAAACAAATTGTTAGTGCAATTGCAAATGCAAATTTAGATTAGATAAGTGTGTAAAATTAAAACATGATAAGTTGATTTAATATTTTTTTTATTTATTTAATGGATAAGATTAAAAGTGAATGTTGAAACTTTTAATCTTAACCATTCAAACCAATTGCATAGGTGCAATCATGCAAATCCATGATCTCAATTCAGGTTTTTTATGCAATTGCATAGGTTGTTTAAAAAACTTTGCTGGTATTAATACAGTTCATACAAGGATTATGAATACATTTTATATGGTTTGTTTTTGTGGTTATAAACACAAATTTATGTTAGTATTATAAAAAGAACATTAGTATAAGATACATTTAATAATACATTTAATAAAAATATTGCAAATAATACAGTTAATAATTATTGACATAAAACGTAAAAAAAAAAAATTAAGAAAATGTGACTTTAGAAAGTATGTACAAGTTAGATTCAGAAGTTGTAATTTTAAAATATGTCAAAAAAATATTATGAAAATTAGAAAACGAAAAAATATTTTAAAAAAAGGTACAATAATGTATTTTACGTATGTTAGATTCAGAAATTGTAATAATCATGGTTAAATATGTTAGATCAATATTTGTTGTTAACTAATTTATGAATTTCTTCATTACAATATATAACTTTTTTTAACAATGATAAAACGTAAACTTCAATTAAAAATGGAACTTTAGAAAGTATTCTTAACTTATACAAATAATATAATGTAATTTAGCAAAAATAATAATAACATAACAATTTTTTTTTTCAGTTATGTGTTGTATAATTGGAAAACATTAGTCATCTTAGTCATCCACCTCTTCCCCATTAGGATAACCTCCTATCATATGTCGTCATCATCAATTATATCTCATATATTCAATGGTTAAGTTATAGTTAGATACAAGGAAAGGTATAGATCGTGTGTTGGTCTCTTCCTCGGATCAACCCTAAGTATATCATCCACTATAGATCATATGTTGATTGGAACCATTCTAATCATCCAACACTTTCCTGTTTGGATCAGATTTGCTGTTCACATAGAAGATGACCATTAGTATACTGTCGTATACTTTAACTATACGGGTTTGTTCAAAAACATATATGGTGAGCCAAAACAAAGTAGTACTAGTGTATAGACCATTCTTAGTTATATAGTACTGTATGGAGCATTACTGTATGGAGCATTCTTAGTAGAAAAACATTACAATTTGTTGTTTAAATATGTCACTCAAATGTAATCGTTGTATCAAGGTGGTTATCAAATGTAAACACGAATACCAACAACATTGTATGACATACGTTTTTAATACGTTAGTTTGTATAATTACATTACATAAAATATCAATGTTACTTTTTGATAACTAAGATCTAAATTACTCAATTCCAATGTTCTACTTATATTTTTTGAATTTAAATATTTTTATTATAATCTTTTAATTTTTTGTCTTTACTGATTTTAATATAAAAAAAGTTATTAGATCTTATTATATGTATGTATGTTAGTGTCGAATTATAATTTTTAACTAAATTATAGGGTAAATTACACTTTTCCACCCTGAACTATCACCCATTTTTCACTTCACCCCCTAAACTTTAAAAAGTAACAATTGACCCCCTAAACTATTAAAATTGCACGGCCGTTACACCCCGATGCCAAAATCCAGTTAAAATAGACGGAATTGAGTCACACGTGACACGCACGTGCTCTCGGGCCCACCAAATTAACTTTACCAACTTATATTTTTTAAAATCCCCGAATTACCCCTTACCCCCTTTACTGATCTGAGATAAAAAAACCCAAATATGCCGTGTAACAAATTTGCCCCAAAACCAAACCCTCGGTCAATAACCCCCCAAAACCGGCGTTGACCCACGATCTCCATAGCCAAGTCCAGCTGAAGCTCCGATCTCCATAGCCAAGTCCAACTGATTCCACTTTTGGCCCCATAGCTTTACTAATGTTATTGCTAGAGAGGCCTGAAAGTGTTTTGCTTATGTAATTGCTGTTCTGGTAGTTTTAATAAAATCTTTGATGCTTTATCCAAAAAAAAAAATGGTATCAGAATCATACAAAAATTTTAGAAGAATTCCTATTAAGAGCAATTACAAGAGAGATAATATCGGGGGAAATATTGTCAACCCAGACTAAACCAAAACAAATAGAACAAACTTTCTTTAATTGCAGGAGCATGGGGACCCATGTTGCCGTTTCAATCATACATTGTTAATGCCGTTTCGTTTCCGCCGGTACAAGATTATTGAGGTCAACGTGTTCGGGTTGGGATTTTCTGCAAAATACGGGTTGACGGTGGGTGGAGCCGTGTGACGGTGGCTTTTGGCTTGGGTTTTGGTTTCCATTTCTCTTCGGTGTGCTCTCTCACCGTCTCGGGCTTGGGATTTTCTGGTGGCTTTTGGGTTGACGGTGGGTGGAGCCGTGGGTCTTGGGTTGACGGTGGCTTTTGGCTTGGGTTTTGGTCTCGGCGTGGTGGTGGAGCCGTGGGTCTTGGGTTTGGCGTGGGTCTTCATCCCGTGGGTCACCGGTTTGCCGTGGGTTTGAGGTGGGTCTTGGGTTTTGGGGTTGCCGTGGGTCTACCGTGGGGTTGCCGTGGGTTTGGGTGGGTTTGAGGTGGGTCTTGGGTTTTGGGGCTGCCGTGGGGTTGCCGTGGGTTTGGGGTTGCCGTGGGTCTGCCGTGGGGTTGCCGTGGGTCTGCCGTGGGGTTGCCATGGGGTTGCCGTGGGTTTGGGAGAGCACAGCGAAGAAGAAGAAGAAAAAAAAAATGAGGAAAGAGAAAAGGAAAATGAAGAGAGAGAAAAAAAAAGTTAAAATAAAATAATAAAAATATTATTTTAATAAAAATGAAGATAAAATAAAGAGTAGTGTTGGAGTGAAGTTGTAAAAATGACTATCCACGTGTGAAGAATTGTCCACATGTGGAGATAAAATGAATAACAGTGTTGGAGATGCTCTTACACGGCATATTTGGGTTTTTTATCTCAGATCAGTAAAGGGGGTAAGGGGTAATTCGGGGATTTAAAAAAATATAAGTTGGTAAAGTTAATTTGGTGGGCCCAAGAGCACGTGTGTGTCACGTGTAACTCAATTCCGTCCATTTTAACTGGATTTTGGCATCGGGGTGTAACGGCCGTGCAATTTTAATAGTTTAGGGGGTCAATTGTTACTTTTTAAAGTTTAGGGGGTAAAGTGAAAAATGGGTGATAGTTCAGGGTGGAAAAGTGTAATTTACCCAAATAATATTATATATTTTGTCTTCCTTTTTCTTTTTTCCTTTTTATTTTATTTTTTTTAATTTAAAACAGTTTAATAACTATAACTTATTGATTTATTGATTATATATTTACAAACTTTTCTAATATTTTTATTATAATCTTTTAATTTTTTGTCTTTACTGATTTTAATATAAAAAAGTTATTAGATCTTATTATATGTATGTATGTTAGTGTCGAATTATAATTTTGCCCCCCTAACTAAATTTCAGATATTATATATTTTGTCTTCCTTTTTTTTTCTTTTCTTAATTTAAAATAGTTTAATAACTATTTTATTCATTAATATGTACATTTTTCTGGTAATTTATTGATTAATATTTACATTTAAATTAATTTAGTTGATTAAATATTTAATTACTTAAAATTTTAATACATTAATATCTGAGGTTGCAAAAAAAGCTCAAACCCATTAATCCACTTAAACCAAAATAAGAAAACAAAAAAGAAAGAAAGAATGGGCCGGTCCAAGTGGGTAATTTCGTGGGAAACGTGGTCCTCAAAACGGTACGTGTTGGGCTTTTAGGGGGAAATATTAATCCCCAAAACGGTGCCGTATTGGGCTTTTGGGGGGAAAGTGGTCCCCAAAACGATGCCGTGTTGAGCTTTTGGGGGGAAAGTTGTCCCTAAAACGACGTCGTCTTGGGCTTTTGTTTGGGGAAAGTGGTCCCCAAACGGCGTCGTTTTTACAAACTTGCATGTCAGAAGCTTCCTCAACACGACGCCCTCTCTTCTGTTTCTTCGAAACTGAAACTGTTTGAAACTGAAACTGAAACTCTCTATCTGACAGTCTTTCCTCTCACTCTCTTCACGGTTTCCTTTTGCAAACATCCCCAAGAAAAAAAGTCCACTCCTCTCAAACACTCAAACTGAAGCCAACGTGACCCATTCCCTTGCACCCGTAGACACAACAGCACAAGGAACTAAGAAACCTCCTACCAAAGAGAAAGGTGAGTTTACATTTCGATTTTCTTCTGTGAATTTTAATGTTTTTTGAGTTGATACTATGATTGGACAATGTGTGGGTATTCTGGACAATTGTTCGGTTTTGTGGACAAATTTAGGGAATTCTGTACAATGTTGGTCTTTATTTGTTGGTTTTCTGTGATTGTTGGGCTTCCTATGGACAATGATCTTTTAGTGCATTATAGGCAAATGATATATATAAATCTGCAGTACTTGAAATAAATTATAATGATTAGATGTATATAACAAGTCTGAACTGGATGAGAAAGATGATGAGGGTTGCAAATCTTGTGAAGACAATGGTAATGGAATAGAATATAATCTAAAACTTCTATTTTTATTTTTATTGTTACATGGTCTTGTTTGTTGTAGGGGGAAAATCAGGTCTATGGTTATGGTATATATAGAAGGAAGCTGATGAAAGTGGGCTATTGAGTTGTAGAGTAGCTATTGAGTTGTGGGCTCTCATTTAAACTAACTTTGAATATGGTGGGTGGTGCCAAAGAGAGTGATCAAGGTCTTGTTTGATCCTCATTTAGTCATAGGTTCCAGTGGTTTGAATTTTATTGATTCATTCTCTTTTCAATAAGTAAGGATTGGGGTGTGTATTCTTTCGGAATATTTTGTATACACACTCTGTGCATAATGTATTTTCTATTTTATCAACGAAATATTATTGCCTATAAAAAGAAAAAGAAAAACATTATTGATGGATTCCTGAATTGGGTTTGATGTTTAAGGATTTAGGGATGGTTAGATCATAAAACAGTTGAATCCTGAGTGAATCTTCAAGGAATATGATTGTGGTTTGGTGTTGAAATATTGTATTGAATGAGAAAAAATGGAAGGTAATCCTTAGGCAACAACATGTGAATTCTCTAAGTGATATCTGTGGGTTTTACTAAGTTGTTCAATGCATTTTTGTATCTAAACCATCTAAGCTTTTGGGTGTGTATATTTGCATTGGTTCTTTATAGGATTTTTGATTTGGGTGTTTTCTTTGTCTTTATTTGTTGAAAAATTGATTGGAATTCATTGGTTGGTTGGATTCTTGGTCCAGTAAGATTGACACTTCTTGATGCACAGCGCTTGGTTAATTGTTTGTTACAGTTTATTACAGTATAGGTAATATGACTATGGTTTTGAAGTGATGATGGTTTGTAATGTGAGACAATACTTGTCTTATATATTGTATTGGTAACGTGATTGTTGTGTTTTTGCTAAATAAATAACGTGATTATGGATTATGATTGGTAATACAAGAAATTTTTTTTTAATGATTTTATAAATTTCAGATTAATATCTTTTGATTGTAGATCTAAGCTCAAATGAAGATTATTGTAACTAGCATTTGTCCTTAAATTGCTTTATGGAATCACATAACAAAATTGAGAAACTTTCTTTGACATAATGAATGATTGTGTACAAGAAGAATTACAGCAGCAAAAACTGTGTATCATATGTGTGTCAACTATGTAACATGCAGTGGCTGCAATCCCAGAGGCCAGCCTTCTTCCTATTAATCAAATCAGTCAGAAAAAGCAATTCATTGACAAATATAGACAAAAAAATGAATAAGGAAACTCTATAATAAGAAACAACAAAGACAATGTTACAAAAAGTTGTAACATAGAGTCATACCACTATATATATTGGAAAAAAAAAAAAACTATAGAAAATTACTATAGAACCAGCTGAGAAACATGGAAAGAAAAACAAACCCAAATGAGTTAACCAAGAGAGAAGACAAATGAATACTTGTCCAGCCATGTGTGTCAAGTACTTGTATAGTAAATATAGTACTAGTGATGACTGACTATGTTTAAAACAACAAGGTCCAAATGAGGTCAAGTAGATAGGGACCTCAAATTTGGATAAATTGATTCTGCATTTCAATTAAAACTATTATAAAGTTAGTTCTATTATAGTTCAAATCAAGTACTTTGTAGTCAACATTTTCTTTCAATTCTTCCTCCATCTCTTCCATCTTTTTCTTTACTGCCTTGTCATTTTCACCTCCCATGCACTCCGTGTTATTAATTTATTAACTTAGACTCTTTTGGATGTTTCTTTGCTAGCAGGAAGTGCTTGTGGGTCCTGAAAACAGAACAGCAACATCTAACAGAAGTTTTCTTAAGGGTTAATCTTATTGGTGATTTTGTTGGATACACAAATATACCGACATTTGAGGACTTCTAACTTGTTATACCCAGACAGGTAAACTTGGTTCATGGATATATTTATTATAAATATATCCATTCACTTTAATTGATGAAAGCAAACATATTGACTGAAAATTATTGTTAGTCTATCTAGTGTGTGTGTGTTTAAATTATAATAATGGCACCTGCATTATACAAAATTATTACAATAGCTTTTAAAGTGAGCCAAGGTAGATTGAGTTTAACAAAGTACTTTATGGAATGACATCTGTTTTGTTTTATATTTTTTATTTTTTTTTTGTGTGTGTGTGGTCATAGGTTGACTTAAATGTGACAAATATGTTTTAAATGGTCACATGTTTAAATTGTGATTAAAATGTGGACAATGTTAGGGTTTTCTGGACAATTTAAGGGTATTCTGGACAATTTTCACATTTTCTGTACAATAGTGCTTGAATTGGCATACTTTTTTAATCCTTGTCTTGACATTACAGCAGAAACATATAATGATGATTTTTCTTCTTCTTTAAACTTGTTAAAAGAGCTGTAACATGTTTCAAATATGAGATTATCCTCATTGTAATAAAAAGGTAGACAGTTAGGTCTTGAGTTCAAAACCCATTGGGTCCTTGTGTAACTTAAAAAAAAAAATAAATTTGTATGACTGAAATGCTTGTGTGACATGTTGGCTTCAAGACATAGTGTCTTTGGATGAGCTTATTCTTACCGACTCAATTTGTTTATAAAATAAGTTGTGTAAAAGTTTTTTTTTTTTTTTGAAAAAGTGAAGTTTCCAAAAGTTGTACATAAGCTGAAGGTGAAAATAAGCAAGCATTTTAAGCTTAAACAACTAGGCTTTATTAATGTGTTTATGGATGGAATATGGGAAGTTACCTTTTCCCATTGTTAGCATCTATCCTCTATATCTTGTTATTTCTTTTAATGATCAATGATTTTATGAGATATTCTAATTTTATGGATTTCCATTTTGCATGTGGCCAAGGCAATGGCGAGTATTGATGTCAACACACCCGCAGTCAACACAGAAGTTCAACCCCATATTCGCCATCATTGCATTGTCAGCAAGTTGAAGGATGTTAACAAGAGCTTATCTGAACCATGTTAAAGGCAGCTGCAAACCACTCCATTTAGGTGGTTGTTGAATCTCCACTGCAACATCGAGGTCAATGGACGAATGTTTGAAGTGATGGTTGCAAGTTGGAATGTCGATAAACATGCATTCCAAGTGGGTGATAGGCTTATACCCTTCACCCTATATGACGTTACCCATATATTGGGGTTGCCTGTGAAGGGGGAGCTAATTGATTGCAACTAGTCTCATTCTGGGGGGTCTCTGGTGGAGAAATTGTTAAATACCCATTTGAAGACAACTTCACCAGAACGGACTAAATTGGTGACATTGCTCACCAAACCTTCCATAAAAGTCCTCAGATAAGGTTAGGTTGTATATTGCCCTAATCTTAAGCTATTTTTTGTTTCCTACCACCTCCCAAAAAGTCAACACAAACCTCCTACCATTGCTTGATGATAGAGCCAACCTAGGTAGATATGCATGGGGGAAGGCAGTGTATGAGTTCTTGGTTAGTGGTTTAAACCGCGCAGCTGCATTGAAGCAAGCGAAAAAAGGTAGAAGCAACTTGCACATTCAAGGTTGCACTGCCTTGCTTCAGGTAATTTTTTTTTATCCTCATTGTTTACTCCACAACCATTCTAAATTTTGTTTTAGTCTTAAACTTACCATTGATGTCATCATTTATGCAGATATGGGCATGCGAGCACTTGGGGATTGGTCAGAAGAATGCTGAAATTAACCAACCTTTTCCAAGATTCTTAGCATGGACCCACCAAAGAATGTTTACTAAGAAGACAATGGAGGTCTTTAGTAACAGTGCCAATGTAAGTATCTTACACTAAAGTTGCGTACTAATTTAATATCAATGTTAGTTTCTTATAAAGATATTGTATGTTAGTATTTCAGTGTTCTAATTCATATAGTGCAATTTGCAGGTGCTACAGCGATGCCATGGGAGTAAGAGCAATCCGTGGTACAAGCAGCCATGGAGACCTTGCAAGAAACCCATGGCAGCTCACACAGAGCCATATTAGGGAATGATGGGGCTGGATCAAGCAATACAACTCAAACGCCGTCCAATCAATGGTAGCTAGAGCTCCAAGCTAAGGTGACTAAACGGGAAGCTGTAGAACGCCATGTTAAGTGCTTGGAGGATGAGCTGAACCGTGTCAAGGTCTGGTGGCCACGGTGTTAGAGTCTAGCCCCACTATTCAACAAAACCAGCCCCCACCCTCACAAAACATAGAACAAAACCAGTCACCTGTTCAAACCTAGCTGCCCATTCAAACCCCTATTGTGGACTTGCCAAACTCACCGTCCAAGGCTGCGAAGAGAGGCAAACCTGCCAAAAAGAATGCTAAGGTAGCTATGGTGGACTTGGCAAGCTCACCATCAAAGCGGGACAATGAAGGGGAGGCAGCAGCAGCTGTGGTGAATTTGGTGAGTTCACCATAGAAGGGGACTACTACTGTGAGGTATACAAGGGCGGCGAAAACACGAGCCCAAAAGAAGGTTCAAATAGTGCCTCCCCAATAGGAACAGGTCAGAAATGAGGTACGTGTGTTGTTTAAGAATAAAGTAATTAAGAAATGCAAGTCTACTTTATGTTGGGTTCATGCTTTAACTTTTTTTTGTTTAAAAATCACATATGAAATAACTTTATGTACTCCTTGTTTAAAAATCATATAAGCAGTGGGTGGATGCTCATTTCCTGTACTAGCCAACAGCTGATGACGAGATTATCTTGGCTAATTTTAGGAAGAAATGGTCGTTCGCGACAAGGCGGGCCACTAGGACAAGGTTGTAACAACTCATTTCTTTCAATTATTTAATGATTTATGAAGTGATTAGATATATTACCTCATACTGGTTTATAACACGTTTAAAATTTTCTAGGCCCAGCGGGGTTGATAGCAATGAGATTGAAATCTCGACCGAAACATATGAGATCACGGGTCAAGATGTTTCATCATTGTTAGGCGATTAAGCTCAGGACGAAAGTTCTAGGTGGATATCCACCGCGGTAATTACATACTCATTTTGCATTTTAGATCCTTTCTTTATTGTACATATTTGAGACATGAGTTTTACAATTCCACATTGTTTACTAAGCAAGTGTGACACACGCAGGTGGTGGACACTTTCAAGAATGTACTTATGGAAAAACTCATTGAAAGCGGCCACCCTCCACCATACATAAACTTTATAATAAGCGTACTTGACGGGATAAAATAACAAAATTTCAACCTTGGCAAATACTTGTTCATACTTTTACACTATGAATGATGTCAATACAATGAGCTCTTTTGTCGAAATAACTAACTATGATTTATGCAGACTACGATCCTGGGTTCAGCTCAGTCAACTTTAACACAAAGAGGCAAAAGAACAAAAAAGGTGTAAACAACCCATTCAGGATGACCAGCCTAGACCAGAATCTGTGTTCCGCCCTAGTTGGGTACGCACAATGTCGGGAAATTGCAACCGGGTAATTAGAGACCTTTTCCAACTTCATTTTGTCAAAAACTGTCGTTTCATTTCTATAGTGGCCATTTTGTTATGCTGGTTGTAGATTGTCGAGAAAAAGTTTTCTATTTTTTTTATTCTTTACCTAGTGCGACCCATAGAGCTTCGGCGCCAGTATTGGTAAACACTTGTTTTTCATTTCAATTTTCTTGCTAACCCAGTATTAACTTAGTTAATTCCACTGATACTACTTTCTGCTACTTGTATCATAGCGAAAAGTTTTGGAGCAGATATGCATAGAGAAGTTGGGCCATCAGGATGTCCATATGGCTCCTAGAATACAAGAATGACATACCAAAACAAGATAAATACGCGTAAGTACCAATATCTATCATAACCCCAAATATATTGAGACAAATTTGAGTGTAGACTATGTAAGTAAGTTCATATTCTTTTTTAATGTGTTTTGATAATTTAAATGCAAATGTTGGTTGCTATGTTGATTGTTGGTGTTTTGATGAAGTGAAATGTAATTGAGATGTTGGTTGTTGGTTGATAACTCAAATGTAATTGTTGGTTGCTATGTTGGTTTTTGGGTTCACTTGAATATTAATACTATTTTTCAGAAAATGTGGACAATAATGTCCAAACTTAAAGATAATTGTCCACACTTTCTATGGATGTTATGAATGTTACGTAGGTTTGTTGGTACATGTTGGTTTCTATGGATGTTATGAATCTAAATTTTGAGTGAAGTAAATTTCCATAAATTCTGTTGATCAATGTTGATTTTTATGTACTTTTGCCTCAATTTTTCCAGCTCCGACTGTGGGATTTTCATGTTGACATACATGAAATCCTTGATTTTTTTAAACAAGATAGTACAGTTTGGAGAGGTATGATTTCCATACCTTCATTTCATGACGAGTTAATGCGTTCATTTTAAGTCAAAACAACTAACCAATAATTTCTAAATGTCTTTTATGTTTTGTAGGCTGATTGCCCAAGAATTCGGCAACGCATTCTGCTGGAATTTTATTACAATTCCTTGCTGCCCAAAGCTGTATAAAGCTAAAACTGGACAATTCTTTACCGTGTTTGCTGCTGCCCAATTCTTTACCGGCATATAGTTTTATGTTTTGATACATATTTGTTATTTTTGTATTTACGTTTATACTTTTTGTATTTAAAATTTGTTGCTCTATTATTTCTGTACTTGAGATTGTATTAAAGGTAGTCAATAGAAACAATATCTTATTTTTTTGTAAATGAAGTAAATAAATGAAATGGTGAAATTGGTTGGAAATATTTGCATATATTTTAGGTTACCCATGAGTTTCTTTTATATTTAATGTTACCAGGAGCAACCTATTGCCATTGGAATCTTCACATTACTCGTTGTGAAAGATATAAAAAAAGAATGTCTAAAAATGTTTCCCAAATTGTGGTGAAACTAAATATGTTCAAACAAATACCCAGGAGCAACCTATTGCCATTGTCTACATTGGAAATAATAAAGTTTGGTTTTTTTTTTATTTTGAAGTGATTTTGGTTGGTTGAGATAAAAAATGATAAAATTTTTACAAAGATGCTAAGAAACATGTTTAATAGATGCCACGAAACATGACTAATTCGTATGAAAATGTTTAAATGTTCATACAATTTTCTGGAAAATGTGGACAAAAATATGAAATTATGGACAAAAACATGAAATTGTGGACAAAAATTTCGAGTCTACTTATGAACATTTAAGTGAACCCAGAAATGTTCATACAATTTTCTGGAAAATGTGAACAAAAATATGAAATTATGGACAAAAACATGAAATTGTGGACAAAAATTTCGAGTCTACTTATGTACATTTAAGTGAACCCAGAAATGTTCATACAATTTTCTGGAAAATGTGGACAAAAACATGAAATTATGGACAAAAACATGAAATTGTGGACAAAAATTTCGAGTCTATTTATGAACATTTAAGTAACCCAGAAATATTCATATAATTTCTGGAAAATGTGGACAAAAATATGAAATTATGGACAAACATTTCGAGTCTACTTATGAACATTCAAGTGAACCTAGAAAGTGTATTTCATGTTTTTGTCTATAATTTCATATTTTTGTCCACATTTTCCAGAAAATTGTATGAACATTTAAACATGTTCATACAAATTGGTCATGTTTATTGGCATCTTTGTAACAATTTTATTATTTTTTATCTCAACCAACCAAAATCACTTCAAAATAAAAAAAACCAAACTTTATTATTTCCAATCTCAACCAAAATCAACCAAATCCTCAAAAAAATATTAAACCCAACAAAACCTTCAACTTTTATTATTTTCAAACCCTAACAAAATCATCCAAACCCTCACAAATACAATCAAACCCCAACTTCAAATATCAAAATTTTGTTATTCCCAAACCCAAATAAAACCCAAATCTTTAAACCCAAATCAGATCTCAAATCAACACTTTCAAACCCCAAATGTTTCAAACGTCAAACTTCAATAGAGAACCCAAATCTTTAAACCCAAATTAGATCTCAAATCAACACTTTCAAACCCAAAATCTTTCAAACTTCAAACTTCAATAGAGGAAAAACCTTCGGGGGAGAGAGATCCTTGGCTTCATGAGGACAGATTGGGGAGAGGAGGAGCAGAAAATTCGGGAAGAGAGAGTAGAGCAGAGCATTCGGGAGGAGAGAGAGTGAAATTTTCAGAAATAATGGGTGTTTGGTTACAGGGATAGTGGAAATTGGAAAAACAAACAGGAAATAACCGGTTTATCTTTTAATAATGATGTGAAACAGTTCTTTCACATTTCCGATAGTACTAATATTCTGTTCTTCTTAATAAAATACATTGTTTAACAAAAGCTAGTCATGTGGATGCTACACGGAAAGTGCAAAGATGACGTGTCTTTTATTACTTTACAAGCTCAGAAAATCCTTCAAGAATCAAAGATATAAGAGAAAAAAAGGAGTAATAAAATAATAATTCATATACAAATATTGAGGCATTGGGAAAAGCTGACGACAGCAAAGTTCGAGGAAATGACGTTAACAGTGACATGAGCTTCTATAACCACAAATAGCGAGGTCAAATCAGGACTATTTGATGATGTAGATCTTACGAATATAAAATGAGAGAGAGTATTGCACGCCATATGTGTTAAGGAATCCCACATAGGTTAGATAGGAGAGTTGTGTTAGTAGTCCTATGTATAAATAGGACACCTCACAACACATTGTAATCATCCAAAAATATCATACAGAGAATATAATAAAGATGTAGCCCATTGGCTACATCATGTGGACGTAGGCTCACATAGCTGAACCACTTGAAAAACCCTAGCCTCTATTCTCTTCCTCTCTCTCTCTATCTCTCAATTATATTTCTCTCCATTATTATTTCTATTAGATTTAGGTTTTCTACATGGTATCAGAGCCCTAAAGCTCAAACGAGTCAGTTCCATCCTGTGACATCACTTCCGCCACATCAATCTTTTTCATCATCACCAAAAATTCCTTTTCCAAAACCTTCAGAGATCTGCTTTGTACAGTGCAAACCCAACAGCCACCATCATCCTTTTCCGCTTTTTCAAAAAAAAAAAAAATTCCAAGGGTCAAGTGTGCCACCGCCGCTGCTGCAAGGTCCACCACGACGCCAACTCCCAGCGCCGCCGAGCTCTTCTCTCACTGTTTGTAGCCTTCACTGGCACCGCTCCACACCACTGCACCACCATCAATGGCAACACGCCAGATCCCCAGATCTGTTCATTCAAAGGTGATCTGAGATCTCTATCTTATCATAGTTTTGCTGCTTCAATTGTTTAGTTGACTACGGCTTAAAGAAAAAAAAATTGAGAAAGAAAATTCTTGAAGAAGAAAGAAGAAGCTGGTTAATGAGTAAAAAAGTGGGGCAGTTTTCTCTACCAAAAGGAGCAGCAAAACAGAGAAAGACCAGCCACAGGGAATAGCGTGAAAGAGGTCAATGCCTCTGCCTCACTTTAAAAAAAAAAAAAGTGATTTTATTTTTTGTTGTTTGTAATATTCAAAAAAAAAAAAAAAAAAAAACAGAGACCAGTGAAAAAAAAAAAAAATCCTTTTATTTTCCTTTCTATGCCTTTTATTTTATTTGCAATATTCAAAAAAAAAAAAAAAAAAAAAAAAGAGAAAACTGGCATTGACCAGTAAGAAAAAAAAAAAATTCAAATTTTGAATTTTGAATTTTGAAATTTAAAAAAAAAATGTGGGATATACTTTTTTGATTTTATCTTCATAAGCCAAGATCGAGCCAAGCCATAGAGCCACTAAGCTGAGATCTTGAGCCAAGACCGTTTGAAGATCCGAGCCTCTGAGCCACTAAGTCGCGATCCGAGCCATTGAGCCATGATTCGACCAAGCCAAGTCGAGATCGAAGTCCCCAAGCCAAAATCCAAGCCACCGAGCCTCTAAGCCGAGATCCGAGCCATCGAGCCGAGATACAAGCCAAGCTGAGTTGAGCCTATTTGAGCTATTCTTTTGTAAACAAACTCAAAGGTTTCATTAAAATTACACCTTGAGTTTGAGGGGGAATGTTAAGGAATCCCACATAGGTTAGATAGGAGAGTTGTGTTAGTAGTCCTATGTATAAATAGGACACCTCACAACACATTGTAATTATCCAAAAATATCATACAGAGAATATAATAAAGATGTAGCCCATTGGCTACATCATGTGGACGTAGGCTCACATAGCCGAACCACTTGAAAAACCCTAGCCTCTATTCTCTTCCTCTCTCTCTCTATCTCTCAATTATATTTCTCTCCATTATTATTTCTATTAGATTTAGGTTTTCTACAATGTGGTCCCCCACACAAGTAACCGAAACTCTTTAAACGTGTCGAATCTGAACCCAACAGGCTTGTAGTAAGAAACCTAAGCCAATGCACATAAACGGCATGAAACCCGCACTCACTGACAAGTGTCGGCACCATTAGAGTCAAATAAAGATAAAGTGTGTTAAACAATTCAAATGGGGGGAACTACTTAGGTCCCGTCTGCAGTAAACGGAGGGACGGTCCCTCCAAGGCTTTTAAGCCGTTGGATATTCTTAAAAAATTCGAGAAGATTTGGGCCGTTGGATGGAGAAGGGATACCGGTTGCAACCGGTTTGCTTTCTCTTCTGTTTTTTCTTTTATCTTTTCTCCGTCTCTTTTCTCTCTCTCTCGTTCTTCTTTTCCTAAAAACCCATATTTCCTTTCTATTTTCTTTCTTTTTCTCTCTCCCTCGGCTGTCCGGATCCACACAGCAGGCATCATGTTCTTCATCCTTTTAAGATTTCTACAGCTCGTTGCTTCTCATTCAGCCTCAGGTACAGATCTCAGTTTTTTCATCTTCTTTTCTTTCAAATCTTCCAGAGTCTTCAACTTGTTCTACTACTACTTTTTTTGTGACAAAAATTCTGGCTTTTTCTTCTTTTTAAGTTTACATCTTGGTTGTGCTTTGCAGATCTTTGATGGGTTTTCGATTAAGCTGTTTCTTTCCTTGGTATATGCCCAAACCCACTGAGGCGAGACCAGCGCCGACCAGTGAATTCCAGAGCCTCTAAGCTGCAGATCGACCAGATTGGCGAGAGGGATAAGCAATTTCGGCGCTCCAGAGTCGCTCCAGAGTGAGAATGAGAGCCCTTGTAAGAAATCTCGCATTTTCCCCTTTATTTTCAATTTTTCTTCACCTCCGTTTGAAACCCTAAGACTAAAGCTTGGGGTTTGTTGGTAAATGGTGAGGGTTTGATCTGTGTGTTGGATTGTTGCTTGATTAGTGATGGTAACCTTGAAAGATGGTTATCATATCATTTATATTCATGATCTATTTATTAGATTGTATGTTTGTTCAGTTCTTGCTGTTGGGTGTTCATTTTTATGCTTTTAATACTTACCAAATTCTTAAAGTTCAGGACTTTATGGTAGAATGAGTGCTATTAATTGTTCAAATTCTTTTCCAGTGGTTGATTGTTGTTGATGATTGTGTGGTTACAAGTGTTATTGTTATTTTTTCCTGCCTCTGTTTCTTCCATTCTATGATTTTTTTTTTGTCCTGCTTTGGGCATTCGTGATGAGTAAATTCTCATGATTGCTTCCTATTTTTTTATTGGTTTTTTACAGTTGTAAATGAGATATGATGAAAAACAAGCATTAGTGTACCAATTGTTGCTCGTAGATAGCAAAATCTTATACATGCCGAGTGCTTCTTTTGCTTAAATAGTGAAACACAAAGCTTCGTTTTCATTTTCTTTTTCTCTCGTTTAATGCCTATGCGTGTTTTGTAGTTTACAATTAAATCCTGTGTCAACTAAAGCAACCTTTCATGTATCTCTTATTTAGCATATCATATTTAAATTAGAAGAAATATCTGCTGCGAACTGGGATATTGAATTGGAGCTGTGTTATTCAATGTCAAGGTATATGCTTTGTAAAACATTCATGCTAGATTTGCTTCTCAATGCATATGTTTTTGTGTTTTATAATATTATTTGCTGTTTATTACAATTTAGAATTGATGTGCTTGATTTGCGAAATATCTTGGATTTAGTTCTGGGTTCATGGGGTTATTTACAAATTTGATTTTTGGAAATTTTTTGTTCTGTTAATGGTTAGTTTTGTTGTACTGGATTTAGTTAATTTTGTTTAATTGGGTGAAATTTTTTTTTTGATAAGTAGGTTTAAGTGGAGAGATGTTCACGCGTCTGCTTCTTTCGTCCTTCTCTCTGCCAAATATACTATCATCATTTTCACTATGAGTTTCATTGTTATTATTATTATTAATTTTTTCTTATATATGTGTGCATAATCATTTCCATCATTTCGTATAGGTAAATATTTGGTGATGCTAGTTATGGAGTTCCGGAAAGAATATCTCCCCGTTACCGTTTGAAAGAGTTTAGTGATCATCCTCCGAGAAATGAAAAAGAATTATTCAATCTTCGTCACTCTTTGACAAAAATGATGAGGATTCATAGACAATAGTTGTAGAGCTTCTTGAACAAAAATAGTTGAGACCTTTAAAGTATGTAGGTGATTTTTGTTAGCATTTGGATGGTGCCTATTTGGACAATTTTATTGTAAAATATTTTGAAGTTGTACTTAGGCACATAATCTACTTGCACTTGTATTTTTGTATATATGTATTAACCTAGCTTTTTGGAATTCAATAATAACTAATTTTATTTAGAACTTAATTTGGTTGTTTTCCATATTTTTTGTTAGTTGCATTTCCTCCATCGAGAATTAAAAGTTGAGATAATACCAAACCACATTCCCATAGATATGAAGTCAAATGAATTAAAGTATGTGCAAATGAGATTTGAGATCACTTGGTAGTTTTGAATTATATATTTCATCTCATGTGATGAAAATGATATAATAATAATAATATGGTTCTGGCAGCAATTTAGTTTCATATATGGCACATTATTAGAGGTATGTATTTGGAGATGAATTTGATTTTTAATTGTTTGTGCTGAAATGATCCTTTTGGGAATTTATCACTGAATGTCGTAAGTGTGTAATAAATATAGGCATGATGTTTAATTTTATATATGACAATAAATGATTACGTTATATAAAAAAAATACGCCCAATATTACAACATTACTTTATAGATTTCATGATTGTAGAGAAATTAAGATCAGTTGAAAAATTGGTAAAAAAGAATTGCGATCAATTCGTAAATGATGTAACCAAAATTATGATTGATCCCATTTTTCTTCATTCAAAATGCAATCGATCGCCACTTTTCCAGAATTTGAATAGCAATAGGCTTTAAGTTGGACTGATTGCACAATTCCTTCGAAATTTTTAGGACCGATCGCAAGTTTTTCCAGAAACTGTACAGTACATAAACCGATCGATCGCTAAAATTGAAAGGGATTTTTTGCGATCGATCGGTTTATGCACTGTACAATACTGTACACAATTTCTGTACAGTGAATAAAGCGATCGATCGCGAAAATTCCTTTGAATTTTTTACGATCGATCGGTTTATTCACTGTACAGAAATTGTGTACAGTATTGTAGAGACGAGTTTATTCACTGTACAATACTGTACACAAACGATCGATCGATCGCAAAAAATCCCTTTGCATTTTCGCGATCGATCGATTAAACTTCATGTTATAATTTGTGAAAGTTGGATGCAATTTAGTCGAGAATTTGTAAAAAAAAAATATTCTATTTTTTGTTTCACTGTACAGTGCTCTTTTTTCCCCTCTTATTTATTTCCCCCGTTATTTCCCCTCTCTTATTCCCCCATCACAGCCCTAACCCTAACCCTCCATCCATCTTTGTTCTTCAATCCTCATGAAGAAGAAGAAAGAGTCATGGTAGCAGCGATGGAGGAGAGCCAAACACAGATGGAGAGTTTGGATCTAGAGACGGAGTTTCTTCTCTCCAAGAAACAGACCGTGTGGCCCGCTTCTTCCTCTTCAACGGTGCTCGATGATCCTCTTCTTCTTCTTCTTCTTAGATTGATTTGGGTCACTTCAAATCTACTGTCCACAAAACAAAACCCATATAGCAAACCAACCAAGCAACCCTTAAATACCAAAACCCTAGCCTCCACACCCTCTCTCATATTCCGTTCTCATCTCTCTCGCCGCGCAGCTCTAAGCTCTGTAACTTGGTACCTCTCTCTCTCTCTCTTCCTGTATGTGTGTATCTGTTTGGTTGCTGAGAAAACGAGTGAAAGTGAAGTAAAATGAGTTTTTGAATGATGTGGTTTGGTTTGTGGGGAAATGAAGAGGGGATTATATAAAAAAAAAAACATGGGGTCTTAAGGTTTTCCATGTTAGATTTTGGGGTTTCTGAAAAGTTTTGATTTTGTTTATTGTTTTTATTGCTTTTGTTGCTTTTGGGTATGATGATTTGGTTTATGTTTTGTTTGAGATTTTTCTTTGTTTCATGATGGAAGTGATGGAAGTTGTAAGATTCTGAACTTGGGCTTGTCTTATTTTTCTGGGATTTTATGTGTGTAGTAGTTGTGTATGTCAAGTATTAGCTCAGTTGGTGTTTATGTATAGATGGGAATTTATGGGTGATGCTTTTGATTGCTGTATAGATTCAAGGTGTGTAATACCCCATATATTTATGTCTATATGTATGCGTGATTCGCTTTTAAATGGATTTAATAAGAAAAATGTATGTTTATGTGTGTTTATGTATGGGTGATGTTTGTATGCATGTATTGGCGTATGTTGTTTGCATTTCAGAGGCATATTTCAAAGGCATTTGTTATTCATTTGTGTGATGGTAGAGAGAAAAAAAAAATTGAAGATGGATGGATGTATCCTGTATCTATTTCTTAGGTTTTTTTTTTTTTTTTGTTGGTGTTTGCTTTTTGGTGACTAGATACCAATAAATTAATAACCAATCTGTGTGTTTGAGGTATGATACAAGTCCTTCACTGAAATGAATCTAAGCAGAGCCATATCAAGTTGATACATTTTAACTTTGTTTGAATAAATTTACAACTTATGAAAAGGTATAAAGACTGTGTACACATGGATCTTCTCCATTTCATGCCTTTATTTGATGGTGATGTGGTATTAGGGTAATCTAATTAGTATGTTATTTAGTCAAATGTTAACCTTTTTTTTTTTTGGTTAACTTGGGTGTCCGGGCCAGCGTTCCGTGGATACGCGCACCTCGAAGAATCACAAGGGACTCAATGGCACTATGTTACCCAAATCAGAACTCACAGATGAAGAGGATGGGGCAGATGTGAACATGTAAGTTTAAAATACCCGCACCTCGAATTAGTAATTTCAATTGGGTAGGTTTAAAATATACATTAAATATGAACATGTAAGTACATATTAATTGGTTAGTTGAAAAATTTCTTGTAACTACATATAAGTACATTATACAATACATTCAATTGGTTTGATTCTATATCAGCATTCATGTTGATTAGATTTGGGCATTGAATACATTCAATTTGGGTTGATTCTATTTGGAAATTCAATACATTTTGCAATTGCATATTTATTATTCATGTAATTACATATTACTTATAAAAATTTTTTTGAATGTTTATTCATATTATTACATATTCAATATAGGTTGCGAAAATCATAAGAGTTGAATGCCTTATTACCTGATATGGACAACATCTGAATGGTTGGATCAAAGCCAATTATAGAATTATAATATGAAAGTATCTCATATTTTTTTAAATAGCATGATTAATTGGTATTTCAATCCAATACCAATTTGCCACCTGTTTTCCCAAAAAGCAATTTAGTGTATGGACATAAACAGAAAAAGACACTTTTATCCTCCAAATTTTTCAAACCCCCGCCAATATCTCTCTTTCTTCTATTTCTCAAATTTGCAAAAAAACAAACCCGTTTTTTCTCTCTCCCCGTCTGCTATCTCTCCCCCTCACTGCGCCGCCGTCAACCCACTCCCAACATCGCCGTTTACAGCCTTTGCCACGGTAAGCATCTTCGTTTCCAAAGCCCGCTTGCTCTTCTTCCGTCACTGCCGTCGTTTCCAAAACCTAGGGTTACGTTCTTAATGCTTTTGTTTGGTTTTTTTTTATTTTTTTATTAGTACATGACAAGATTTTCCTTGGTTTGACATAGGGTTTTCCCTGATATTTTCTAATTGTGGCTTTAGTTTGTGATTTATCTAACATGAGAGTTTTTATTAAAAAAAAAAAAACTTTAGTGGTGGTTGGAAGGTCTATACTCTATATCATACAATAAAACTTTATTTGCATGAGGTAAACAGTTTCCGTTACTTGTTCACAAGGTTTGCTTGAAATGGCAAGGGTTTGACCCTGAAAATTCAATGACAATGATGAATACAAATGAACCTGTACACATTTGTGAACAACTTTCTAGAATAAAAAGAGCCAACTGAGAATATAAATTTCAGAATTGTTATATATTTGCTAGTTATTAAAAAATGTATAATTCATGTTTATACGTTGCCATTCTTAGTATCTTATCTGGATAATGTTGTGCTTACAATATATAGAAGGACAATGTGAATGCTAAACTTTGTGTACTCCATATGTTTGCTTAGTATGGAAACAATATCATAACATATAATATAAAAAATCTGAATTGTAATATTTGAAAGTTAATGAGTCACAAATATTCTCACATTTGTTGAAACTTATATAAACCCAGCATATGCAACCAATTTCTTGCAGATTGAAAAGCAAAAGAGAAAAAATATGGTGTACATAGGGTTTTGTCTGATTATTCTGGTGTTCGTGGGTTTGTCCCATTCTTTATGTTGGGTGGGTGTACCATGTTCTTAGAGTTTTACAAAACTCATGCATGTTGTATATTTTAGAGTTGGTTTTACGGTTTAATAGACGTCAGAATGATTCGTTTCAGTGGTAGTTGTGTAAAGTAAGCTTGTTTGAAAATTTTGAAGGTGCATGCAATGTGCTTGTTGTAGAATGCCTCAGGAAATTGCATTGATGTTTTGTTAGTTGTTGTCATCATATTTGCTGTGTTTGTTGTTTCCATAATATTTGATGTCTTTGTTGTTTCATTTGAGTTGTTTTCATAAAATGCAATTGTGTTTGTTGTTTCCATTCTCAGATGGTACATACAAAGACTAAAGCTGCCAAGGTTACTGTGCCTGATACCCAGCAGCCCTCTTCCCCTTCCTCTACCCCTCCTCCACCTACTGAAATTCCCCCAGCAGCTGATAAATCCCAAAAATTTAACAAATAAAGGTTCCCAAACTATAGGTCTTCTTTTATTTATGAAAACTACCACTCAAACCGTCGTATCCATTCGGAGAGAGAGGTGGTTTCGGGAGAGTTGGTGCACTATAGTTTGGATAAACAAATTACGGAATGCAGTTGGGAGTCAATGTGTCAAGGGTGGCCAACTGCTACTCCTAATGATCTTATTCCGGAGTTTTACTCCAACTTTCTAAATATCAACACAACGACATTAGAGTTTGATGTGTTCCTCAGGAAAAAAAAGTATCACATCTCTCCTGATGTTGTTGCTACTGCGTTAAACATTCCTAGGGTAGATCAGCTGGGATATCCGTTTATTGACCAGTTGGTTCCTCTTCGAGACAACATGATGGAACTCTTTTGTGGTAAGCCTACTGCATGGGGAACAAAAAAATCAAATCCCACAACAGAGTTCACATGTGAGGCTCGTATATTTAATTTGGTGATGTCGCACAATCTGTTGCCAGTGTCTCATAGGAACACACTCGAGCTTCGCCGAGCTCAGTTTCTATATGCCCTTATGACCGGTGTTACCATTGATCTCCCATCGGTCATATGTAACTCTTTCATTACCATGCACCACTCTAAAGATGCCTCGCTTTCTCTAATCCATCCGTGTGCGATTACCCGTATTCTTACCCATCTGAACATGAACTTCCCCGCAGCCATTCCGTTGGTTCCTCGATCAGGCAAACCAATTAATCGTCATTCTGCCACCCGGATAGCAACCCAGATGCAGAAGCAGAAGCAGAAGAAGAAGAAGCGCGCCAGAGAAGCGGACAATGATGAGGAAGATGATGCAGCAGGTCCTAGTTCTGTTGCGGATGCAAGAGATGAGCTGAAAGGTATTGTAAGTTACCTACACCGTATTAGTTCTCAAATGGATGCGCAACAAGTTCTGTTACGCAAATTGAGTACTCGTATGCGTCGTGTTGAGCAACGGGCCATTGGTTCTTCTAGTGGGGCAGCAGGGACAGCTTCTGCAAGTTCAACAGATGGTACTGAAGCAGATGGTTCTGAACCAGATGCTGCTGTTGAAGGTGACCACTATGACAAAAATGATGACATTGATGATGATGATGAGGAGGATGAGGATGAGGATGAGGATGAGGATGAGGAGGAGGATGAGGATGAGGATGAGGATGAGGAGGATGAGGAGGATGAGCATGATGAGCATGGCAATCCAAAGTAAGCCGAGTGTTCCACCGGTCGATGATTAGATTTTCTGATTATTGCTTTTTTTGGGTTTTATGTAAGGACACCTTTTTATATTGGTAGCTTTTGTGCAGTGCATTTATTGAACATATGAGGTTTGAGGGACTTTTGTAGTATAATATTCACAAGTGGTAGTTTCTTTTTTTTGCTAAACACAAGTGGTAGTTTCTGTTAGTGCGTTGATGTTTATATCATATTTGTGACTTTTGTACTATAATATTTACAAATGTGAGACAATGGGAAGGTTATTATGACATGGTTCGTCATACGATACCCTTTTTGGAATTTAAATGAACACATTCACCAATTTTGTTAAACGACATATAGCTCCAATTTCATAGGTAAATCAAAGATGCAATCCATGGTATACTTTGAGAAAATAGGTGCTTGTAGTCTAACAAAAGTTGATAACCTAAAAAAAGAGGCCAGGATTACTTGTGATTTATATTCCGACCTATAAATACTGTGATAATATGTAACTCTTGATGCTTACCTTGTAATGTGAGGTACTTCGGGTTTCAGTCGAGGTTGTATGATATCATGAACCTAAAAATTAACACATAGTAACATGGTTAAAAAAAAAAATAACAACCCAACTAACAGTTAGTTTAGTAATGGATACATTTGGGCAAATGTATACATTTTTACATAATCTAGAGAAGTAATCTTAAGATTATTTGTGTAGTAATCTTTACAAAAATTTGGAACTACGACCAATCCCACATTTCCTTCGTAAACATTACGGTGAGGTCGTAGATTGCACAGAGGGAAATGCAATCCAGCACAGTTTGCACAGAGGGAAATGCGATCGATCGCAAATTTTTACAAAGAGAAATGCGATCGATCGATGTTGCTTAAGAGGGAGGTGTGATTCACAGAGGGAAATGCGATCGATCGCAAATTTTCAGAAACAAAAAAGCGATCGATCGAAATAACATTAAGAGGGATGTTGGATTCCAGAGAGAAAAACGATCGATCGCAAATTTTTACAAAGAGAAATGCGATCGATCGATGTTGCTTAAGAGGGAGGTGTGATTCACAGAGGGAAATGCGATCGATCGCAAATTTTCACAAACAAAAAAGCGATCGATCGAAATAACATTAAGAGGGATGTTGGATTCTAGAGAGAAAAACGATCGATCGTAAATTTCACATTAACATTTTACGATCGATCGTTTGGGCCATTTTTCATATTTTTAAGATTTTTAAAAATTTGTTTTTATTACAAAAGCTTCGCGCTTTTTTTCAGTGCACATATAAATTTTACAAATAGTAAATAAATTTATGAAAAATATAAAAACCAGAAAAAACCATAAAGCCATTATCAATTACTAACTTTTTATTACTTTTTTGGTTAAAATTACTAACTTACTAACATATCTTCATTCTTACCCGTTCAGACACACACGCCTCTTCAGTTGCTCTACACACGTAAAAGATAAAAGAGCCTCTTCAGGTGACTGCCAAGGTTCAGTTGCTCTAGACACATAAAACAGCACAGACCTCTTCAGTTGCTCTACACAGAACTCTTCAGTTGCTCTACACACATAAAACACCACACCTTTCTGGGTTTCGACGAGCAGCACGCAGACCCACTCTCGGTGTGAGTGACTGATTGGCGTTCCGTCAACGACAACCGTTCCATCCAAGTCTCCACCCCACTCCGACGACCACCACGCAGACCCACTCCGTCAACGACCAGCACTCCGTGCACCAGGAATCTCAGATCCGTGAAGAGAACTCCCCCCCACTCCGATCAGTGAAGGTAAGTGATGTAAAAGTTTAAAATCCAAACATGGCTACTGTCTGTGTTCAGTATTATCTAGTATTTTTATATGTGAGTGACTGATTGGAGGAGGAAGTGTGTAAATAATGTCATGTGAGTTCTGTGTAGTTCATCCCGTGAATGGGTTGATATTCTTTGGGTTTTTCATTAACTGATGTGTACTAGGCTGGATATTCTTTGGGTTGCTTTTCCGTAACTGAAGTGTACTTACATGGATTCTTTGGCAGTGATTTGTGCTGTCTCGTTCAATGGAAGTATAGATCTATGTAATAATATATGAATAAAGACAATAATTTTTTTTTTGCTAAAAGAATAAAGACAACAATTGCTGACCCACGTGAAAAGAAGTTATATTCCCTTATTGGTTTCTCTGCTAAAGCACATCAGACGAATCATGTTATTATTAGAAGATGTTGGTCGAGCACAGTTGGACATTGGTTGGATTTATCTATATGAATTGTCATAATAGCCCTCATTCTATGTCATTATGTTGACTTGTTTAAATGGATACGTGTTTTATATGTGCATGGTCAAAGTAGACCCCATAATTAAAATGGATACGTGTTTTATATGTGCATGGGCAAAGTAGACCCAATAATTAAAATGGATACGTGTTTTATATGTGAATGGTCAAAGTAGACCCCATACTGTATGCATTGTTTTCGACGTTCATTCAATTTTGGCGTTGGGCTTTATATTGTCAGAGATTTTATGGTAACATACTTTCTGCTTTAACAGGAATGGCAAGCATTGAGGATAACCCTATACAAGAACAGGAAAATGTAGGAAGCCAAGCTATGGACACTGATGCTGCCCTATCTACCCAGGTAATGAAGTGCAGAACGATAAAGTTGTGTTTCTGTTTGCTTACCCCTAACCTGATTTGTCGTTATATGCAGCCTTTGCCTGGCCATGCAGATGATGCGTCCACGCATCCTCACATGAAGCGTGGGCAACCTGAGAGTAGTAACGATAATGCAATGAAGAGCCGTAAGAAGAAGAAGAAGAATGTTCCCAAAGTGTCTGAAAAGTTAGTTGGGAACAAGCGGCCACCTAATGCCTACATACTATATTAGTAAGCCTCGACACGTTCATTTATTGTTTATTATTCGGTTATAAAAAAGTGAATGTACTGTCTATTTTGAATATATATACTACTGCTTTTATCTAAATCTTGGTCCCATGGCAGCCAACATGAAGTTAAGGCAAGATAGGCTGACATTGAAAAATCAATTGCAAAGGGAAAGGTAAAGGTTTTCCCATTGCAGTTAAGTATTCAGTGTATAATATAGGGGGATAAATATAATTCTACAGTCGTAATTTATTTAACTCTTGTAGACGATGGCGGACATAAAAGCACAATGGACGACGTTGCCATCAGAGGCAAAAGCTCCATTCATTGACGAAGCAAATAAGCTTGCTGAAGTGTACAAAGAAAAACAGAGAAGCAAAGTGCCCGTGGAGGTAATAGATGTGGTATAGTCGTGATTGTGTTTATGTGTAGTACTTCAGTTTTGGTTAATTAATGGTATATTATAGTTTAGTTGTTTCACATGGATTGACTAACATGCATATCGTGTCTTTGTTCACAGGTTAGAGATCTACGCAGTCGATGTACACCCGATCGTGTGAGGAGATTGTTCCGTGGTTTCAGTGAGGCGAAGAAGGCCGCCGTCCGTTCCTTAGGATTCGGATCTTGGTTGGATATTGCGGGTGGAAAGTTCGATCAAGTGCTCTGTCGCTTTATGCTTGACAACATAACGGTACCAAGCTTTGTTTTCGACTTAAATGGTCAGTCCGTTGTGATCACGCCAAAACAAGTTGGATTCATTTTAGGCCTACGTAATTCTGGCCCACCAGTTTCGGATTCTAGTGCATTCGAAGACATTGAGCCTTTATGTAAACGACATGGGTTCGTGGGGGCGGAATCGGTCAGATTGGAGTAAAATAGAGGACGCACTAGCTGCATCGGATGCAGTGGTTGACGGCGGATTTAAGGAGAAACTTGTTTTGTTCTTACTTGCCACTGTCTTCAGCCCAACTACAAGTTTGAACATTCCGAGGACATATCTACATGTGGTAAAAGACATTGACCGTGTGTCAGAGTATAATTGGGCTTTCTTTGTGTTCAACAAGTTGAGAGATGCCGTGTTGGCATATAAGTTACAGCCAAGTAAAACTTATATTTGTGGATGTGTATATTTTTTGCAGGTATAAAGATCAGTCTCATTTGATGAAAGTAGTTTTATTATAGTATAGTATTGAGTGTTAATTCTAAGCATGGTATGTCATCATTGTTTTCAACAGGTGCTATTCTACGAGCAAGTTCATGTTGGGGTTCGTGTTATACCGTTGGGACTGCGTCCAGCCATTAGGCTTAGTGTGTGGACGACTAAAAGAGAGGCCATGTTAAACTGCCTTCTAAAGACGGAGGGTGGCTATAGTGAGGCAAAAGTAAATATAATTTTCTTGGTTTCATGGGTTTCATGGGTATGTGAATTGAGTATATTGCACATACATAGGTCGTTTTATATATTTGTGTTTCTTTTTCAAAAAATTTAACGAACCAATTCCGCTGCATCTTATCACCCATGTAGCTCATGCCCGACAAGGTTGAACACCAAGATGTGGTGCAAAGAGTGAAGAAAGGGAAGGAGACTGATGTCATTGACCATGGTATGTTGAATATTCCAATTACATGCATTGTCTCCTTTATGTACGTCATAACAACAAAGTCCAAGTTTATGTCATCCGCATAAAACTAGTATTTTTCATTGACATTGATTAAATGCAGGTTCTAACAAAGAACACTGGTCATCCGTTGAAAATGAAAACGGCATCATATTGAAAGAGTTGAGTGCGGAGGTGAAGTCCGTGAAGGTTGCCTTGCGTACCATCTCGGAGGATGTGACAACCATGAGGGGGGAATACCAATCTCTCCCTAAAGCAATTGGAAACATCATTTCCGAAGGGTTGAACAGAATGAAATCAAAGATATTGGAAGGGATAGTTAAGGGTACAATACAGTCGGGACCAAAGTCAATCCCGAAGTCGAACCTGGAGTCGGTCCCGAAGAGCAATTCCAATAGTAATAGTTTATCTGAAAGAGATAAAATTCTAGGTGCCGCGATAAACAAAATGGCTGAGGGTTTAGGTTGTGGTGCCCCCATGACATCCCCGGATAACCCAATAAGTGTTGTTCAGGTGGTTGCTTCCGCAGATCAGACACCTGTTAAAGAACGATGGAAGAAGGGGGCTGAAGAAGCAGTACGTAGACAACCTCAGAGGAAGGTCCGTGGATGATGTTTCCTCTCATCTTTAAGACATTATTTAATTTTTATTATGCATTCATTCATATTTTCTTCATGGTATATGTAGCCTATACTTTCAATTGGTATATTTACTGATTGATGGCTATATAGAGTTATATACTGTAAATATTTGGATATTCATTTCTAAGATAGAGTCTGTATCACGAATATTGTTTTCAATTGATTTTCAAAATTTTTAATATTTCTCCCATGTATTCCAATGACGGTTTGAGAATGTTATTTATGTCATGTCTCTCATTTTAGAAGTTGGTTGGATATTTTGACCATTTACATACATAAAATAACCCATTAAATGAGTGGGTTGGGTTTTAATGGGTTGGGTTGGATATGGGCCAAACATATTTTGTTAAATGGGCCTAAATAGGCAAATGAGTTTTTAAGGATCCAACCCATTGATTATCCATCCAAACCCACCCATTTGACACCCCTACATTGCATAAATAAATTTATAATATTTGGATATAAATGGTTACGTAGGTAATTTTGAACGACATGGCTTATACAAAATTGCCAACTATGTATTGTTGTCAATAATTTTTTAGGCAGTAAACCTGGATGAAAACCAACCACAACACAAG
>OU015769.1:22841444-22863313 GCA_907173295.1 Fagus sylvatica | reverse complement strand
GAATTAAGACTTAGAATTTAAGCTGGGTGTAATGGGATTTGAGTTGGCTTGAGTTTGTGAGGAATTGTGAGAATGGTTTGATGGATTGTGTGCGTGATATGTGAGAGTTGTTGGTCCAGCGTTTGTAATATGTCTTGATGATAGTGGAATTTGCCTGACTTTGCCCATGGGTGTAGAAATGGAGTTGGTTGAACCACATTAAGTCTAATTATCTTGTATAAATGTTTCTATTTTATTGATTATGTGTTGTGCTCTTCTATTCTATTGCTGGAATTGAATCGTAGTGGAGATTTGATATATAGAAATGACCCAAATTTCTTTTTTAACTCGGTTACATATTAATTTTTTTTGGCATGTAAGGAAAACATTTTCCTTGTAAAAAAAGTAATCTGGTATTCCTTGTATACAAGGGAAGAAGAATTAGAACATATAAATAAGCATTGCTTCTAAGGAATTAGAGGCTTTGGTTTGTGATAGTTCTTTTGAATTGAAACATGCCTGTGTTGAAAGATACGCACAGTGTTGTGTGTTTAGACTCAAAAATGCCTTAAAGCTTTTGTGGCTAAAAGATGCGCACGTGTGCGAGTTAAATTTGAGTTGATAGTTTATTGCTTGAGTGTGAGAATATCATTGTACATATTGGGTTATAGGAATGTGAGTGTCAAGTTTGTGATTTGAGATTTAGTGTTTGACTGGTGAAATGAGATTTGGATTGGTTTTATGAGGCATTGTGAGTATGATTTGGGATGAATTAAGTGTGAGAGTTTGGCTAAGTATTTGTATTCCATATTAACTATAGTGCATTTTGATTGATATTGTCTACGAATGTAGACAGAGTTGGCCAAGCTACGTAAAGTTTTATTGTTTTGTGTTAATGTTTCTATTTTATTGTTTATGTATTAGTATCAAAGTTTTCACTATCACAACAACGGCAAAACACACAAGAAATGCAAGTCTGGACAATTTGCAGAGCCAAAATGTTTGAGAGAGAGAACAAAAAAAGCCTAGCCATGTTACATTACTCAAAAGCAAAAGAAGTATTGAGTTGCACCTTATAAAGATTTGGATCTGAGGTCAAAATGTTCAAGATTCCACCAACAAAAGCGTCACCCGCACCGGTTGTATCAACAGCATCAACCTTAACACCAGCCCTTGAATTCCTGCAAAACAATAGCAAATAGAAATTACTCCCGATTAACTGATAATACAGAAAAATATTAATATTACATATGCGGTCATATATCATTAGGATGTACTCTTTCAAATTTCAATACATGGTTGTGAAATGCTAAAGGCCCAGATGAATTTGTTGGCAGAAATAGAATAAAGCCTTAAAATCATTGTTAACCTAAAAAATTGGATGCTGACCTTTGTATAGTATCTGCAGCCTTGTGCTCCTTCAGTTACAAGCAATAGCTTAAGATTGGGGCGGAAAAACTTCTTCAGCATGACATCATCATCATCATAAGGATCATCACCTCCGGTCAAGAATGTGACTTCTTCCTCACTTATCTGCAATTTCCCCAAATAACTAACACATTGCATATGTAATGTATATTTCAGAACATTTATAGGTCTTAAATGTCGAAATATGTACCTTAGTAATGTCAGATTGGTTCCATATGCTCATAATGCCTTCTCGAGCAGCTTCTGCAGATGGCCAAAGTGGCAATCTCAAATTGGGGTCATAAGATAGAATACAACCAGACTTCTTAGCAATGTCCATGGCAGCAAGATGAGCAGACCTACAAGGTTCCTCAATCAAACTAATTGATCCATAATGAAATATGCTTGCCTGCATCAATGATTATCAGAAACAAACCATTTACATATCAGCAAGTCCTCCTTCGTTCTTTATAACTTTAATTAGAATGTTGGCGTTTTACCCTCTTAATTAGACTTGCATCAATTTCATTTTCGCGAAGCAGCATGTCAGCACTTGGGTTGCGATAAAACATGAATTCACGCTCGCCATCACTTCTCAGTGTAACGAATGCCAATGCAGTCCTTGCATGTGGGTCAAAACGCATGCCAGGAATTGTCAACATTATTTTGTTTTAGAATGTCAGCCAACATGTAACCAAACTCATCTTCACCTACCTGTGATGCACAGTGGAGACAAAGTGGTCAAAATAGATTGAAATAAACAGCTTAAATGCAGAAAAGACAGATGAATAGAGTACAAAGCCATCTGTCAATGTAATCATTAGGCATGAACAATGGGAAGAAATTAGGAAAGGATGCCAACATGATCCAAATTGCTAACATGCAAGTACGGATCACAGGGTAGACTGCTTAGCAGAACATTATTTAGCTTAACAAATACCAGTTTGTTTAGAATGAAAATGGCAAAAAAAAAATGTTGGGTCACAGCTTAGTCTAATGTGAATTAAGAAAATACAACAAACAGTTTTAAGTAATCTAAAAAATATATTCCAGGTATAATTGGCAAGCCAAAAACACAATTCAAATCAGCCACACACAAAAACACTAAAATTTACTTGAAAAGTACTTTCAATTTTAAGGGAAAAAACATGAGACCAACTTTAAAATAAATAAATAATCCGCTGTAATAAATTGTTTCCAACGTTTTTCCAACCATTTATCCAAAACTCGAGATCTATGCCAATAATGGAGACAATACAAGGAATTACAATGTATGAATTCAACAAAGTCATCGTGTCCAAAGAAATCCGATGTGGTGACTAAAATCACCAACTGAATCTCTCAAATTCTTCTTAATTTATGTGCTCTACAAATAACCCTTTAAAATCTCGAACTCAATAACTCTCGTATTTCATTTTTTTTAAACAAAAAACTCTATTGGTTTCCTCTTGGTTTAAAGGCTATACTCTATCGCTCAATTCTCTAAGGCCCATACACACGCGTAAATGTATTTGTATATTTGTAGAGTTTCATTACATCATCTATTAGAATTTAGAAAAACGTAAATATTGTTGCACGCTGAAGTGTGCACACGCCATCTAATGTGGATATATATTTACAGATTGTGGACATCAACGTTCACAAATGTCTACAATTTATGAACATTAATGGAGGCAATACAAGAAATTACAACGTATGAATTCAAAAAAGTCATTGTGCCCAAAAAAATCCAATGTCGTGATTGAAATCACTAAATTGAACTTCACAAATTTTCCTTAATTTACGTGCACCTACAAAAACACCTTAGAAACCTCGAACTCATTAGCTCTCACATTTAAATTTGTTTTAAGAAAAAACTCTATTTTTTTCCCACTTAGTTTTCACACTATACTATTGCTCAATTCTCTAAGGCCAATATACACACATACATGTATTTGAATATTTGTAGAGTTTCTTTACCCTTGTCTATTAGAATTTTTTTTTAAAAAAAAGTGTAAATATTATTACACACCAAGGTATGCACACGCCATCTAGTGTGAACATCAACGTTCACAAATGGCTACAATTTATGAATATAAATTTACATTTTAAATAGTATTATACATTTTAAATAGTATGTACTAGTGTGAATATATTGGTGTTGTGTATCTATCACTTCCCTTTAAAAAACTTACTTCTTATTAGTTTCCACCTTTTATCTCTATTACTTTCCATTATATATATATATACCTCATGTAGTTTCATGTTACTTTCTAAATTCTAATCTCTCATGGGTTTGACTCCTCACGCCAACCCAACAAAATTAAGCACAATTAGGTACTCATCCATACACTTTGAAACTTGGACCTCAAAATTTTGAATGCATAAGCATGGAATGACTGAAGACATGATATTTATGAAACCCATTTCCAAAAAAATCATGACATTCTGTTAGTCGCTGTATTCATTATGATCTTATATACTACCTTTTTCCCCTATAAAAAGGCAATACTTAACAAGCATTGCCACTCATACATAAGAATCGAAAAAAATAATTAAAAATTCAATGCAATCGAGAACTCTTGTCAAGTAGCCCATACCCTTGTCTGATTGTGGTCTGTGTAATCGAGTGAAAGACACAAAACAAAAGTCTTGATGTGTAAGAAATTAGGTGGAAGTAAATATCTTGACATCAAACCAGCACATAACATTAGGTGAAAAGATCTTTCATGTGAGAATAATAAAGTTAGTAACTAGAAAATAAGGCAGAAAGACACCATGGGAACTTAAAAATGCACCTTGCCAATAAAAGCAGCAAAGCCTCCTAGTCTTGCTATCCCAACAGCAACATTTGCAGGAGCTCCACCAGGAGCTTTCTTAAAAGCAGGTGCTTCTGCTAGTGAAACTCCACTAACAGTTGGCACAAAATCAATCAACATCTCTCCAAAACAAACAACCAGCTGTTTTTTCTCTTGGTCCACTCTATTTTCATCAACAAGAAGCGCTTTAGATGAACCTTAGGAGAAGCTTTTGGTGAACCTACAGAAGACCAATTGTTGAAGATGAACAAGAGATGTAGAAAAAGTGATTGTAGAATACCAATATTAATATGACATTGCAAATAGATATGAAATGGGATAACATATTTAATTGAGACTTGAAACTAATAATGATCATATTTTTCACATTAAGATCACATCCTTTAGCTCAAGATTAAAAAAGGGTGAAAGCAAATGGTAATAGTTACTACACAATGCAGTACTCTCCTCATCCCAAATCTCTCCCTTTCCATAGAATGAACCCTAGACCTCTATTGTTTAAAGCTAAAGAGACATCATTCAGCTACAAAGGTCAGTCATCAGTGCTCCATATTAACTTATAACCTGAATTAGAATATGATGCAACAATTCTCATTAAAGCCACAATTATTATAAACCTAAGATTCAAATGGCTATGAATGAAACTCAAGAGGAATATATTGAATATCAAATTGTGAACTAAGAGGATCAAATAATTTTCACCTCGAAAATTAATGATTTAAGCGAAATGACACATAGGTTTTTGAACTTAAGCAGATTATTATCAAATACTTCTTTCGAGGACAATAATTTTATCTCAAGAATCACACCCCCCCCAAAAAAAAAAAAAAACTATACAAAAAGAAAATTTAGCGAAAATATAATTTGGAACAGAACTGAGTCAAAACAGGTCCATCAAAATCGAAATTACATTTTGTAGCTCAAGAATTTAAATGGGTACAATGAAACTAATTATAAACAAAATCCAATGAAACTTGTGAGCTAATACTGATTCAAAACCCCAATAAAGTCCATTCTAAGACACATCCTTTAGCTCAAGAATCAAATGGGTATGACTGAAAATCACAAGAAACAGTACAATACCAGAAGAGTAACTCCTTGGCTGATTGAAGCTACCCTTACGCGACTTTTCAAGGCTAACAGGGAAGCAGCAGCTGCAACCTGACATTTTTCCAGCACAACCTTTGAGAATGTTCAGAAAACCGAAATACGCACACAAGTATCAAACATGTAGTGCTAGAACATGAACTAGAAAGGTTAAGGATAATACCATTTGTGTCCCTCGTTTGAAATTTATGTAGTGTTGGGATAGTTCTTCTTCACTGTTACCTGATTCTTAGCCTCGCAAATCTCAACTCCTTTTCCTATATTTCTGATATCTCGTATTTTGTTTGGTTTTGAACTTTGATTTTTGATATGTACGACTATGATGATGAGGGTGTGACCGAATCTTTTTTTTTTTTCTTTTCTCTTCAAACCTTAAAGTCCAAACACAACTACCTGCTGATGATTCTCCATGTTTATGGGGATCACAACCCAGTTATCAAACTGCACACCCCAGCAAGCTCAGATTCTTTCCACATCAGATGGAATACACCATTAACTGGGGGCCAGTAAGCTCTTTTCACGTGGCACATGTGAGGCGCATACAATACTTTGCATTAAATTATAGACCAAATTATAAGTTACACCCTCTAAGATTGGTCAAAGTTCAATTCAGTCCTTTAAGTTTTGACCGTTTCAATTTAGTCCTCTAACTTTCAATTTGATTCAATTCACAATTTTCTATTTAATTTCGTTACTGTTCCGTTACTGTTACCGTTTACTGTGATAATTTTGATTTTTATTAAAAATCCAGAAAATCAATATAAAAAATTAGGAAAATTAAAAATTAAAATTTCTTTTTTCACAACACATTCATTAAGAACACAAGAAACATTCAACTCAGCAAAAACCCAAAAATAACAAGAACACTTGGCTCAGAGCTCACAAACAAGAACACAGCAAGAATAAAAAGAAAATAAAACACAAGAATACCAGCAACAAGAACACTTAAAAAGCTTCATAAAATAAATTTTTGAAATATATTTTCTTTATACGGATTCGTGTTCTAGAGCCAATTCCACCAACAAATCTCACTGATCTCAACATTGCATAACCATAATTGTAGCACACCCCGGCTAGCCCCGACCAAGCCTCTATGATTGGCAGCTCAACCGCGCCAAGCACATGGACCGTATCTCCCCTTCCACCCTCACCCTTGCCGTCCCCCATACCGATGGCCAACAGTTCTGCTCTGGTACCGCAACTCCAACGCCATTCACGCCCTTGATCCGAATTCGACCACGAAACAGAGTCACCACACGTCGCCATCCACGGTGGTTTCAACCCTGTGAACCACACACATACCCAACCCACTTCTCCTCTTTCCTTGTGACAGTGCTGTGTACAATAGAGTCTCGAATCGCCACCGGAAATGCTTATTTTCACAGAGAAATCGACGGTGGCCTAGAGGTTTGAGGTTTTTGATCTATGATCTTTGGCCTAGAGATCTCTAGCATTCTCTAGGTGGAAATTTTATGAATTATGGTTTGGTTTGAGGTGGGTTTTTTGATATATGATGCTTGAGGTCCATAGTTTTTTTTCTTCTTCAGATCTGAGATTGGGTTGTGAAAAAAAGAAAATTTAATTTTTTAATTTTCCCAAATTTTGTTTATCATTTATTTTTTGGATTTTTAATTAAAAAAAAATAAAAATTATCACAATAAACGGTAACAGTAACGAAATTAAATGGAAAATTGTGAATTGAATCAAATTGAAAGTTAGAGGACTGAATTGAAACGATCAAAACTTAGAGGACTGAATTGAACTTTGACCAAACTTAAAGGGTATAACTTGTAATTTGGCCTAAATTATATTTATACACTCTAACTTCATTCAAAATTCTTTTTATTTTTTATTTTATTTTATTTTATTTTTTAATTTAAGTCAGTTTTAACTTCTTTTTCTTTTTAATTCATTTTTTATATTAGGTAGGTTGCCATTATTAAGTTTACAAAAATGACGTCGTTTTGATGTTTTTGAGGTTTTTAAATAATAATAATAAAAAAACATTTGTTTTGTAAAGAAAAAAGTAAAATTAAAAAGATTTCTCTCAATGTAAACTTTTCTCTTTTCACATACTGTTGACCAACAATTATCAATCATTGAATTGTTCTTCAAGTAATTTTTTTTTACTCAAACCAATCGTTGCACCACAAAAAGCTTACTCAATGATAACTTTTTATTCAACCCTTCTCTCTCTCTCCATAATCTGATTGTTGAAAGGGGGTTATTATGGATTTGGTTGTGGTGAGTGGATTCAAAGGTTGTTAATGAGTATTTTGATTTTAGGTAGTCTAGATGTTGATGTGTGTGGGTGTACTCATGATTTTGGGTATATATTTTGATTTGTCTTTTCCTTTTGTGTTTCCAAAATTGTTTCCATATAAATCTTTGTGCTCTATTTTTTGTAAGTTGCAATTGTGTAAAACTTTGTTTGCCTTTCTTTATGAGTTTTCGATTATGAAAATTATGTTTTGTTGATTATAGTTATTGAGAATGTTTTCCTAATTTTCTATATTTGCTTTCTAATTTAGCTTTTCGAATTTTTTTGTGATTCCAACATTTTTTGGACGATATGGCAATTTAGGCCAATTAGACATAAAGGGATGATATTGACACGTGATTAAGTGATTATTTAGCACTTAATTGTAAGGTAGCTAACATAGATAGACATAATGATTAATTTGCAAACATAATTAAACTTAAGATACGAAAATAAAAATAAAATAAAAAATTTAGAGACTAAAATGACAACCTCAAACCTTTTTATAAAGTGTACGTCTAATATTTAAAATAATAAAATTTGCATACATATAAATGCTTCTTTTAGAATTAAGGTCGATTAAAGTCAACCCAATCCCATGAGTCATGACCATTATGACCTCAGACGGAAGAAGGAAGTAGTGCTTGCATGGTGAAATAAATGAAAACCTTTTTAAGTGTGTAGAGGCCCATTTTTTTCAATCCACGGTGGACCAAATCCAACATCTCAGTGATCCACTAGGGGCCCCAAAGCCCAACAACACCAGTGATCCACGGTAGACAAAACATGAATAAAAATGGCCCAAAAGCCATCCACCGAGCCCAAAGCCCAAAAGAGGAAGGGGAAGCCCAGCCCACCTGGTCATCAAATTCAGGTCTGCCGCACAAAAGAATCCTAAAATAATTTGAAAAAAGAGAGGGAAAATGGCTCTCAAGCATCATTCTTTCCTTCCTCTCTTGGCGCGGTGCTCGAGGCACTGAAGGGAGACATTTCCAAGGGAAAATCAGATTTCCAAAGCTACCAAATCATGACAAAATGTTGGTTTTCTTCATTAACCAACAGATAAGCACCATGGTTCCAGAAAAAATGGTCCACGGTAGCATCAGCCAAAGCCCAGAAAAGTGGAAAAGAGCTGGTCCTCCACACCACCCAGTGGTCCACGGCGGATTACCCAGCGGTCCACAGCAAACTCAGTCACGAAAACGATCTGCGGCGGCGCTGGCTGCAGCAAATGACGGAGAAGATGACGAAGAGGATGAGGCAAGGGCTGAAAAGACCAAGAAATCTCCCATGGCCGCCCAAATCAGTACCAGCTGAAGTGAGTAATGATGAAAGGCAAGCTGGTTATTTCCTTTGTCCACTGGTCGCGGTGGACTTCATCATAAAGTAGTCCACGGCAGCATCAGCTGGAACAGAAAATGATAATCAAGGCTAAAAAAGGACTTGAGAAATCAGCCATAGCCACCACAACTCAAGGGCAACGACCACCACAGCCCAGCACTCCGGTGGTCCTTGCTCCTCCACATCATGGAACTTAGGAAGCAAGGTTTGGAGGTAGGGGAACCAATTTACTCAAATTTTATTTGGTCTGCCGCAACAGAAAAGGTATCAATTTGCTGGGGAATGATACCAAAAATGGTAAGATCAAATCTAATTAATGCAAAACGTATGTGGGTCAAGTCATCTTAATTATTTCAGATCATTACCGAGCATTAAATGCTCGTCACTTCCTCCCTCATAAATAGCCTGAAATCCGCCGTTCACTGCAGATCAAATCAGATCTGCGGCGGATGAAAACCATCAGCTCAGCCCCAAACATTAAACTTTGTCAAATCTCAGCCCCTTTATCTCTTGGTTAAACAATGATTCTCATGATGAGGAGGATAACAAATAAAACCATTAGATACAAACACCATTATAAATAGGGGTGGGAAGAAGGAATAAGGGGTTGGTTGGCTGATCAGAAAACTCTTAGGCTGAAAATTATTCTCCATTAGAGCTGACTTCAAAAGCTCAAAGGAGACAGATAACCAACAGCAGTCCACGGGACACTTCCCGTAGGTCCACGGTAGACTAAAAGTACTTTTAGTCTGCCACAACAGAAAACTTACATCAAACACTTAGCCCAACTCTCACTACTGACTCATGTACGTTTTGCACAGTAAATGGTTCTCTTCCTACTCCCAAATCTCCCAAGTTCTATGATTTGTCATATTTCTACTATCTGCTTCTACTTCTTGCAAGCCACGAAGAAAGCAAAGTGTATTGTGCCCAACCTTCTGGTCCACAGCACTGATTCTTAACTTCTTTGTACTGCTTGTCATGTATTTGGCACTTATTTTCATTGATTACGAATTCTTGAAGAGTTGAGCTTATTGCATTAAGTCTCAGTCTTTGAAATTGATTTCATTTGATTGCAAGCAAATCTGTAATATACTCCACGTGTTATTACAACTGTATTTGTGATTACTGAATGTTCTGGTGGAAGTAAGATTATCAACTCATTTGATCTGCGGCATTGGTTTTATTAGTCCACCGTAACCCTTGTGTGAGCATTGCAGCCCGGTGGATCAGAAAGTACTAGAGGGAAATGCACCATCAGCCACCAAGTGGTCTACCACACTTGGTGTAGAGTTTTGGGCTCAACATCCCCCACACACAAACTCAGCCCGTGTTTAACCCGTCCGTGGACTGACACGAGACCCATCCGGTGCAGAAATTTTGTGCATCCACATTTTGGCGACTCCACTGGGGAGTTGAGCTGCAATCTTCCCTCGTTTCATCACTTTGAAGCTGATCCACGGTATCTGGGGGCTACAACCATGCCGCCTAAAAGGTCTACCAGACAGAATTCAGTAGCTAATTCCCATGCTGAAGTGGAATCTCAAGGCCACAGCCACGCCATGGGAGAGACACACGCCCAGGGTGGTGGGTAGACGCACACCCAAGGTGGTGGACAGACACACGGGGGAGAAAATCCCTTTGGTGGTGGACAAGCTCACGGCGGCGGACAAGTCCTTGGTGGTGGAGAAATCCCTGTTGGTGGACCCCAGCAAATGGCATTGATGTTCGAAATGATCAAGGGGATGCAGCAGAACCAAGTTGAACTTGCTGAATCCTTAAGACAGCTGAGAGAAGCCAACGGCAACAAGGAAGACCACCAAAACAAGAATGACAACCGCAACCATGAAGAGAGGGAGTCTCACAACAAGAACGACACACCTTTTGTCACCATGTCTGATGTGGCAGACTTACTTAAACAAGAAAGAGAAAGGCCCCCGAAGGAGCCTAGGCACTTTGTGAGGAGACCTCCTTATCCCATTGAGCTCTTGAAGGAGCCATATCCGGAGAAATATGATATACCTGTTTTCGCATTATTTGATGGAAGGAAAGGAAATGCCATGGAACATATCAGCAAGTTCCTGGATTCCATGGGACCCTTTGCTGCACATGGAGATCTCTGTCTGCGGGAGTTCTCAAAATCTCTGGTGGATAGGGCATACACTTGGTACACAATGCTGCCTGCTGGATCCATCAGAACATGGGAAGACATGGTGGAGAGCTTCTACAGCAAATACTTCCATGTTGAAGAAAAGATCACCCTGGTCAATCTGCATGGTACCAAGCAGCAGATTGGAGAAGACCTGGTGAAATACATCCACCGCTTCCGGGACGTGTCCTTGGATTGTCATGTGAAGTATCAAGAGGGGGAGCTAGTAGAGGTATGCATTGACAATATGCTACCCGAATTTCGCGCCTACTTGGAGAACTTGGACATCACACGGTTCGCCCCTTTACTCCAAAAGCCTAGAAAAACCGCCATTTCAGTCAAGTCTCAAGTTGAAAAGAGCAGGGATAAGAAAAGTCTGCCGCAGACTCTCACTGTGTCCACCGTAGCTGCACCTAGCGGTACCAAACGAAAGAATCCAACAGACAAGGCCTATGAGGAGCCACCTCCACTACCTTTTACAGCCGAAGAAATGATGGCCATTTTTGATAAATGGGTTCAAGATCAAGTGATCAAGCTTCCAAAGATCAGCAAGCAACCCACTCCAGAAGAACAGAAAGATCCCAAATATTGCCGCTACCACAGATACGTGAATCACCCCACGGTGGACTGCCGAACCCTCAGATGGGAGGTCAACCGTAAAATCCAAAATGGTACCTTACAACTCTCAGAAGAGCAACAGAAGGTCCACTAGACACCTTTTCCTAACTACAACAAGGGTAAAGGCAAGGCTGTGGTGTCAGTGGTGATCCACGGGAATGTGAGTGACATAGAGGCAGAAGAGTCTGCCGCAGCAAGTGCCTCTCTGGTACCAGCAGCTGTTAGGACTCTACAAAAGAGCCCAAAGTTCAAGTCATTATTCAACCAGCTGGGATTCGGACCTGAGGCAAGAAATGCAGCAACCGAAGCACTTATTACAATAGCGGCAGAATCAGGAGCCACTTGTTTTACGGCAGAAGCTCATGCCAGCCGTGCCTTTTTGGAAACCACAAATGCCATAACCTTCACGGATGAAGATATGGAGGTTCAATACCCGGACCATAGACGCCCACTCTACCTGTCTGCGGTAGTGAAAGATGTTCAGGTTAGGCGTGCTCTGGTGGACACTGGTTCATGTCTAAACCTCATTCCTTTAAGCACTCTCCAAGCTGCAAATGTGTCACAGCAGGAGATCCAAGGCTCTCCCATGGAAGTGACTGGATTTGGAGGTGTGACTGAATATACAATGGGGCATGTACAACTTGTCTTAAGAGTGGGGCCGATTGTGGCACTCACACGATTTCATGTGGTGAATGCGGAAACTCCTTATCATGTGCTCCTCGGTAGACCTTGGCTGCACAAACATAAATTGGTGTCATCCACCTACCATCAATGTGTCAAGGGGAGACTCAATGGCAAACCAATCCGCAAAGCTGCAAATTCTTGCCCCTTCGACCAGACTGAAGCTCACTTCGTTGAAGCGGCTCTTTATGATGATCTAGCATCCACGGGAGAACCATCCATCGTGAGACCATGTGGAACACCACTTCCTGCATGGGAAGATATTAAAGATGATCCTGAAATTGATCTACGGGAGCTGCTTCAGCGAAAGAAGAAAAGGAAAGAACGTGAAGTTGAACAAGGGAGTGCACCACAATGCGTGCGTGTCCAACTCCCCGATGGACGCATTGTCTACCGCTTATGAAGGTGCGTGGGGCCTGATTGCCCACAGCAAGAGGGTCCCACACCTGAAGGGGGTGGTCTGCAGCCCTCATGCCACTTGACACAGCAGACAGAAAATTCTGGAAAAGTTGTGGTGGATCAACTACAGTCTACAGCAATGAGCTCTGAAGAAGTTATGGTAGACCATGCACAGTCTACGGTAATGAATCACCAAAAGGTTGCAGGTGGACCAGACAGAGTCCATGGCAATTAATTCTGAAAGACTTGCGGTGGACCAGACAGAGCCCACGGCAATTAACTCTGAAAGACCTGCGGTGGATCAGACAGAGTCCACGGCAATGAATTCCAAAGAAGCTGCGGAGGATCAAACAGAGTCTACCGTGATGGGTCCTGGAGGATCTATGGTGGATCATGCACGGTCTGCGGTGACGAATTCTGGAAAAGAAGCTACGGTAGACCAGACAGAGTCTACGACAATGAAAAAAGAGAAGTCCACCACAGCTGAATTAAACCTGACTTCAAAAGAAGAACTTGAGGTAATTAATTTAAGCAATGATCCTAATGTTAGCAAGCCTATATCAATTAGCAAGTCTTTGTCTGCCAAAGAAAGAAAATGCTTGATTGATCTGCTGCATGAATATAAAGATGTGTTTGCTTGGGATTATCATGAGATGCCGGGGATAGACCCGGGGTTAGTGGCTCATTCTTTGAATGTGGAGCCCGGTACCAGACCTGTGGTGCAGCCCATGAGAACCTTCCATACGGAAGTGGAAGCACAAATCACACAAGAGGTGAAAAAACTACTTGCTGCTGGCTTCATTAAACCAATTCAGCATCCACGGTGGCTGTCAAACATTGTACCGGTCAAGAAGAAGAACGGGCAGATCAGATGTTGTGTTGATTTTCGAAATCTTAATAAAGCATGTCCAAAGGATGAGTTTCCTCTTCCAAACATGGATTTGTTGATAGATTCAGCCGCCGGTCATGCCATGTTTTCCTTTATGGACGGATTTAGTGGCTACAATCAAATCCGCATGTCCACCAGAGATGCTGAAAAGACTGCCTTTCGCACACCAATCGGCAATTTTTATTACACCGTCATGCCCTTCGGTCTCAAAAATGCCGGTGCTACCTACCAAAGGACTATGACAGCCATGTTCCACGATATGATGCACAAAGAAATTGAAGATTACGTGGATGACATAGTGGTGAAGTCCAAGAAAAGGGAAGATCATCTTAGAATCTTAAGAAAGGTGTTTGACAGATGCCGACTCTACAAACTCAAGATGAACCCCCTTAAATGTGCCTTTGGGGTGTCTGCTGGAAAGTTTCTGGGCTTCTTGGTCCACAACCGTGGAATTGATGTTGATCCAGCCAAGGCATCCGCCATAGCAACCATGAAGGCACCAACCTCTCACAAGGAATTGAAGAGCTTCTTAGGGAGATTGTCCTACATTAGGAGATTCATCCCTGGTTTGGCAGCAGTGACAGCCGTGTTCACACCTCTGATGAAGAAAGGAGTTCCTTTTGTTTGGTCCACGGCGTGCCAGCAAGCCTTTGAGAAGAATCCAACTGATCATGACTAAGCTCCCCACCGTATGTGCTCCAGTCCCTGGCAGACCACTGCGCTTTGTACTTGGCTTCCAATAGTGAAGCAATTGGGGGCTTAGTGGCCCAAGAAGATGAAGATGGGACCGAAAAGCCAATCTACTATGTCAGCCGTGCACTTAGAGATGCTGAGACAAGATACTCGGGGGCTGAACGGGCATGTTTAGCCTTAATATATGCATCACAGCGTCTTCGGCACTACTTCTTGGCCCACAAAATTCAGCTGATGACTAAGTCCCATCCAATTAGAAGTCTACTGCACAGACCGATCCTATCTGGCAGATTGGCTCAGTGGCTCTTGCAATTATCTCAATATGAGATAATCACCGAAACGCCCACGGCAATCAAGAGTCAAGCCATAGCAGACCTCCTCGCACAATTCCCAGGAGAAGATAGCTCATCAATCTCGCACGAAGTACCTGGGGAAATAGGAGAAGTTCTGTTGGCAGGTCTGGTGGACTCAACATGGACGCTGAAATTTGATGGTTCTTCAACATCTAACTCAAGTGGGGCTGGGATTGTGCTGATGAAGAGAAGACGGAGAGACTATAGCTAAGTCTTTCAAACTTGACTTCTCATGCTCCAACAATGCCTCAGAATACGAAGCCTACATCACCGGGCTGGCCATTGCCCACGAAATGGGAATAAAGCATCTACGGGTGATTGGAGACTCCAACCTTATAATCTGCCAGACCAAGGGTGAGTTCTCCCTCAAAGAACCATCATTAGCACTGTACCGTGCCTTAGCCCAGAAATTAGAGGAAAAGTTCGACACTTTTGAAATCTCTCATGCCATGAGGTGCGAAAACCGGTACGCCGATGCTCTTGCAACCTTGGGCTTCCCAAGTTTCATTTGAAGGATCAAAGGTAGATGTCACAATTGATAAGAGAAGCATGCCTATCACTGATCTGCTGAGAGAGAAATTCAAGGAACAAAACCTTGATGCGGAAGACTGGCGGATGCCTATAAAAGCCAAGCTTATGTCACCCGAAGGTGTGGCAGACCTGAAAGTGCTCAAAGATTATGTGCTGATTGCTGGTGATCTCTACCGTAGACTGCCTGGAGGAGTCTTAGCAAGATGTGTGAACCTCCAAGAGGCAGCAAAGAAATTAATAGAGGTCCACGAGAAGTGCTGTGAATTCAGAGATGGAGTAAGCCTCTACCGCAGACTCCAGCGCCTTGGGTTATTTCTGGCCCAGCATGAGTAAAGAAGGCAGCCAGTCTACAGGAGCAGTGCTCATTTTGCCAGCACCAACATGAGTCCGATCAGATCTTACGCAACATTTGTTTCTAGTGATTGGCGCACACCTTTTCTCGAATACCTCATTGAGAATATTCTACCGCAGACCAGCCAAGCAGCAATTAGAATCAAAAAGTTGGCCACAAGGTACTTTGTGGAAGGAGGCATATTGTTCCGAAAGGGGTTCCACGGTGATCTCCTTAAGATGCCTCAGTCTGGCAGAATCTCAAACCGTGATGAAAGAAGCCCATTCCGGAGAATGTGGAGAACATCAAGGCAAGAAAAGATTATACCAGCTACTGTTGACTCTTGGCTACTTATTGGCCAACCATGAAGAAAGATACGGCAGACTTCGTGAAATCTTGTCACACTTGCCAACTTCAAGCCAATCTCATCCACACACATCCAACTAGTCTGCAGAACATGGCAACACCATGGCCTTTTCACACTTGGGGGCTAGACCTCATTGGACCAATCAATCCATCTTCTGGTGGATACATCTGGATCTTGGTGGCCACCGAGTACTTCTCAAAGTGGGTTGAAGCCATTCCCCTTCGCAAGGCAACTGGTGCAGCCGTGGCTAATTTCATCCGCGAACACATTATCACAAGGTTTGGCATCCCTCACAAAATCATTAGTGATAATGGTACCCCTTTTGTTAATAAAAATATTAGAGAAGTCTTGGAGCATTATCGAATCAAGCACCGCAGATCCACACCCTATTATCCTCAAGGAAATGGACAAGCGGAGGCAACTAATCGCATGTTGTTGCGTATTTTGAGTAAAATGGTTTTTGATTACGGAAAAGGCTGGAGTTCTCATCTGGCAGACACATTATGGGCCTACCGTGGATCAACCAAAATAGCAACAGGCTTCACCCCATTTTCCCTAGTCTACGGCACTGATGCTATCTCCCCCACAGAATTACTAGTGCCTAGCCCAAGAATTTTGCATGGGATGGACCTGGAAGCTGATGCTGATATTTGTGCTGAAGCAAGAGTGGCAGACTTGGAAAGTTTGGAAGAAGCAAGAGAGCTGGCTCAAGTCCGTAGTCTACGGTACCACCAGAAGCTTGCTGATGCTTATGAGAAAACGCTCCAGACCAGAATTTTTGCTAAGGGTCAAATGGTGCTGAGAACGGTGGACCATGTGAGAAGAGGTCTCCCCTCACCGTCTAAATTTGCACCAAATTGGGAGAGGGCCATACTTGATCCGCGAAGCATATGATAGTGGCTACTATAAGCTATCCACCGCAGACGGCACGACCCTAGTGGATCCCATCAACGGAAAATGGCTGAAGTGTTATTACTCGTAAGACTACCACTCTTATTAGCCAAGTATTTTAAATCTTTTGTTTTTGGAACAATTTGAATCGTGTTGTACTATTAACGAATCATGACATGCAATGTCTATATTTTGCCAAGAAATCAAAGAATTACCACATGCTCAAGATTTTCATTACAAAAAGGCAATAGATTAGATATATCATGATTGAATAAAGTATGAACATAAGCATTCAAAGAGACCAAAAACCTGGTCATTTGTCCAAAAGAAAAGAAAAGAGACCAAAACTTGGTCATTTGTCCAAAAAGAAAAGCCAAGACTTGGCCACCACAAAACATACATACAAATGTTTCGAAATAAGACCAAAACATAGTCACAACAGAAGGATAAGCATAAGAGCTACAAAAGTCAATCGAGGAGGCTGTCAAGGAATGATCCACCGCGTCCAGACCTGGGAACCATCCTTCCCGTGGACATTATTTCATTATGGTAGGCAGTCAACTCAGCCAAGGAGTCCTGTAGAAGGGCAATCTGGTGTTGAAGTGCTTGTATCTCATCTGCAAGCCTTTTGCCAAATAAACATTGGGCCGTCTGCCGCAGACGCTCAATCATGAACCCCAAATCAAATCCAACATCCATGAGGTCTTGAATCACACTCCTCCATGCAAGAATCCGAGTTGTGGTCACATCTTCAAGACTGGATTCGCTCATAGCAGCCAACACGCTACCAAGCAGGGATAACATGGGTCCACCAAGTCCAATGCTGAGCTTGAAGCCTTTGGTAAAGTCACCATGTCCAGCAGACAGCCGCGACAAATAAGGCGAGCAATCATTGGGAACCCAGAAATCACCAAAGGGCACCAGAGGCCCATTGAAAGACCAGAAATACTGCTCGGGGTGAGGATTGGGTGCCTTCGCATCAAACTCTTTCAAAAAGTCAGCAACTTCACTGGACAAACCGCCAACACCAACACTTGAACCAGCCTTCAACAGTGGGCCTTGGTGGTGGACTAACAGCAGTAACCTCACCGGTGATTCTTACCTCACCAACATCTTCCGACACATGTACGGTATCATCCATGCCTACAAAAAGGAAGAAGCAAAAATCAATCAATCAAATCAGCTATGAAATCGCAACAAGCAATCTCAGGAGGAGATTAAGTCTATGGGACGACCCCCACGACTTAATCAAATCCAGAAATTTTCCATAGGACGACAACCAAGTCCATGGGAACAGAAATTCCTCCGTCCATAGGACAACAACCAAGTCCATGGGAACAGAAATTCCTCCGTGGGACGACAACCAAGTCCATGGGGGTAGAAAATCTTCCATAGGACAACAACCAAGTCCATGGGAGCAGAAAACCTTCCATAGGACAACAACCAAGTCCGTAAGAGCAGAAATTCTCCATAGGGCAATAACTGAAGTCCATGGAAACGAAAACAACCATAAGACGACAATCAAGTCTATGGCAAAACATATACATACAAATCCATAAGACAACAATCAAGTCTATGGTAACCCAAAAAAAAAAGAATTTCTCCATAGGACGACAATCAAGTCCATGGGGACAGAAATTTTCCATAGGATGACAACCAAGTCCATGGAAACAGAATTTTCCATAAGACAGCAATCAGGTCTATGGGAACAAGAAAATCTTCCATCAAGACGACAACCAAGTCTAGGGAAGCAGAAATCAACCATCAAGACAATAACCAAGTCTATGGGAGCAAAATATTTCATAAGACAACAACCAAGTCTATGAAGTAAAAAATATTTCATAAGACGACAACCAAGTCTATGAAATCAAAACATTTCATAAGACAACACCCAAGTCTATGAAGTCAAAATATTCCAAGTGACAACAACCAAGTCCATGGAACAAAAATTTTTTTTCATAAGACGACAGCCAAGTCTATGAAAAACAGAATTTTTCCAGAATAACAATAATGACAATCAAGTCTACGAGAACAGAAATATCCCATATGAAATGGAATTTTTTCCATATATGGCACTCAACTACTAAAAAGAAGAAAGAATAGGTTGGGAATTCAAACTTACCTATGTTTTCTAAGTGATCACTGCCAGCAAGTATGTCTACCGCAGAAGCGCCAGCACCCTCAGCAGGAACGTCACGGTCTGCAGTACCAGCTCCCAGGTCCACCACGGACCCACTTTCTACAAAACCTTGTGCATGGGTCTCCTCAAGCATAAGGGCACCACCAACAACGGGAGGAGTCTCACTGGTGAGGTGACTGGCTGATATAACGAAGCCACCAGCCGGAATGGCTCTAAGGCTAGGGGTAACACCAAAAAGAGAAATCCCCTCCATGATGTGAGCTATGGAAGCATCAGGGCCTGCGACAGATCAACATGCAACTCATGTGATACGCATAAGTATACTTCTCATTTGCACAACTTAAAGAGATAAGGACAGGATAAATCATACCTGTGACTCTGCTGCTCAAAACTGTCTGGGGCACTGAAAAAGATATGGGGTCAACATCAGCATCCACGGTGCTGTCATCATCACATCCATGGCCAGCGTGGGGGATGATAGCTAAGTCTTCCTCCATTGATTCAGCAGGCCCCATACTTGAATCATCAGCTCCAAGCATGTCATCATCATCTACGGTGGACTCCGCAGACACTATTTATTCTTCAGGTGCAGAATCTGGGGCACTATCAAAGAAGGAGTCATCCGAGGAAGAATGATCCTCTCCCGTGGACTCAGCACCAACTTCAGAACTGTCTGCCACACTCTTTCTTAACTCTTCATCTTGATCCACGGCAGCAGTCTGTGGAGCACCTTTCTTCAAAGGACTTGCAATAACGTCATCATTAGCCACATCTGAGTCCTGGAGGAGAAACAAATGATAGAAGTAAGAAATCATGAACGCAACTTTAAAGAAAACACAAAGAAAAGAGAGAAGAGATAACCTCAACCTCAACCACACCACCACCAGATCTGCCAGATGCACGTGTCACCTGCCGCAGACTGAAATATGAGAAAATACAAGAACAAGGCAAAGTGAAGGCTATAAAGAAAAGAAGAACAACAAAACTCACCTTGGGACCACTCTTACTCCTCGTACGGCTAGCAGCGCCAAGAGGAAACTGGGGAGCAACAAACTTCTTTTTCTTAGAAGGTGAAGGAGCTGATACCGCAGATGGTTCTTCCTCATCTGGAGATGAAGAAGATATGCTGATTCTTTTCTGGCCCTTCGGTGGACGAGAGGCAACACTCTTTTTACTTGACTTCTTAGAAGGGCTTGCACTCGCACTCTTGAGCTTAGAAGGAGCCACGGTGGACTTAGCCGGTTCTTCCATAGGAACTGTGGTGGACTCCTTCGCAGCAGATGGCACCAAGGGAGTGGACTTACCTTCTTTCCCAGCCTTTGTTTTCTTAGAAGGAGCCGCGGTGGACTTAGCTGGTTCTTCCGTAGGAACTGTGGTGGACTCCTTCGCAGCAGACGGCGCAAAGAGGGGGGATTTACTCTTCTTACCAGCCTTTGTCTTTTTGGAAGGGGCTTTCTTAGAAGAAGGAACAGGAGGGAGCTGGCTTCTTGGATGTCTTCTCAATGGCTTGATCCACGGGAGCCTCTCTCTTGCCCCCCTTGCCACGCTTCGAAAGCATGATAAGTCGGTCCTCCACAACATTAACAGAGCTCCTCCAGCCCTCTGGCAGATGTATGGTATAGGCAATCCAACCTCCTCTGACTCCATCCCATTCAGCAAATCCAAGCTTCTGACTATTGGCATAAGATATGGCAGACTGGGAAGGAGGAGTGAGATAAGGGTTAGAAACCAATGGCTTGCGGTGGACTGACAAAGGAGTCTTGTCACTCCTACCAGCGATCACAAATTCCACCATGGACTGAGTGAATCGCTGCCAGTAAGCACCCATGGATGGAGTGTTGAAGCCAAGCCTGTGTCCACCAGGAATCAATACACGGGTAGTCTCACCTCCCCAACGAGCAAACGCACGACTCTTGAGGAAGGCTGTCAAATCTGCAACACAAGTGGTGGTCTCCTGTGGACCAACCGGAATACCCTGATCAAGCCCAAACTGTCTCTGCACTCGCTGTGGACAATAAGGGATGAAGGAAACCCCTGTGGCAGACAAGGTTGGCAGAAAACCTGGGTTCACGGTGGACAAGTATGACAAACTCCGATAATCATCAACCTTCAAATCACGGATCAAAGGAGATGGCTGGTAGAACTTCCTGAAAATGGAGGCACAAGTAAAACCGGGGTGATCATCCCCATACGGTCTGAACAACACATTTTCTTCATGATCCAGAGCATCCACCAGATCATAATCACGAGTCTTCAAGCCCACCCAGCGATAGACCAAGGGCAAGTTATCCTTGAAATCTGGAAAGCGGTCTAAGAACTCCTGTGGCAGATCAGAGAACCTACTCCAAGCTGCTGACTTCTCTCTCGCAGCAAAGAGGTAACTGATAGAATGTTCCCAAAAGAACGTCTGCAACGCCGAAGTATTGAAAGCAGCAGACAAGATGTAACAAGAGTCACCCTCGACCTCGCAATCATGGAGCAAGTCCAATTGCGAGTACAAGTGACCCAAAAACAAGGGTGCGAGGGGAAAACAGTGTCTGGTGGATATCCTAATAGCTAATGGAATAAAAGTGGTATTTACTGAATAGCAAGGAAAATTGCCAAAGGTGCACTTACAAAGCCAGTACAGCACAAAAGCAGCCCGACGGACTGGAGTCCCCTTGAGTTGGGTAAAGTGTGAAGGCCAACCACTCAGTCTGGTGGACGATCGTTTCCTCAGAGCTGCTGCAATCTCCTCCTCCTCCGCAGACAGCTTGATATTAGAGAACGAATGCTCGCCAAGGATGAGGGAGCATCCAATGGTTGGCCACATCTTCCAGAGTGGGTGTGAGCTCCCCCCAAGAGAAAAGGAAAGTATGCGTTGAAGGACACCATCTCCTCAGCAACCCACGGAGTGGCTCAGTGTCTCTAAACATGTTGCAGCTCCTGGAGATCA
>OU015769.1:22803886-22841344 GCA_907173295.1 Fagus sylvatica | reverse complement strand
TGTCTTAATACAATGAATTCAAACAATATGTAATAAGTATTAAACTAGGCCTTCAACCGTTTTGAAACTTCAAGAAGCTCAATCTTCTTCATCATGTTTGCTGCTTCTTGCTTTAAATTCTGCCATTGTAAATCAATATTAGTCAAAAGATCAAGAAAAGAAGTGTGACAAGCATTAAGAGCAGTGAACACAAAAAGAAAATAAATTTTAGAGTCTTCTGGTGAAAAATAGAGGATCAAATATTATGTATCAATCCATAAGTAAGAAACATGTTCATACACATGGTCAACTCTCAAATGCTAGTTCTTTATCGAAAGAGAAATTATTATACGCCCGATGCACTACATCTCCCTCTCACATAAATGTGGTTCCATGTGCAGATCCACATGTGGGATCCACTTTTATGTGGTTTCCCACAGTGTATCCTCAAAACTTTTAACTAGAGACTATTCAATGTCCCTCTCACATAAATGTGGTTCCATGTGCAGGATCCACATGTGGGATCCACTTTTATGTGGTTTCTCATAGTGTATCCTCAAAACTTTCAACCAAAGACTATTCACTGTTCGCGACAGGTGGGCCCTAGTGGGATAAATCGCTGGCCCAGAGAGTATTTTCAAAGTGCAAGTACCCGGACTCGAACTGGGGAACACACCCAATTGAGCCTGGGACAAGCACTTTGAGACCAAGATCCCAACCACTCGGCCAACCCACCTGGGTTGATGTACCAAATAATTTCACCTATATAAATAGACAACTAACATCACTATAGATAAGGAGGGACAAGAATCCTCTCCATTTTGTATTCCCACAAAAAGTAATTATTAGCTACTCTTGGAGTACAGTTGTCATGATACTCTACACTGTGAAAATAAGAGTGTAATTGATTCTCTCTTGAATACAGAGAGTGAACATATGTATTGAATATTTATAGAAGAGTTTACAAGTATTTGAAAATGAAAGGATAGCAACAAATAACAGATTACAACAGATGAGAAGTGTTTGAATTTCAAGAGGTATTCCTATCCTTATCAGTATCTTGTATTGGAACTTGAGATGAGTCTCTAGCCTTATCTGCAGCAGGTGATTGTTTGAATTGGGACTGTTCACAGTTATCCTTGACACGCCCCTGCAAACTCAACGGTAAAGAATGCACATTGAGTTTGTCACGTAAGAGAGCAAAGCGAGCAGAAACTAATGGCTTGGTGAAGATGTCTGCAGTTTGTTCCTTGGAGGAGATGAACTGAATGTCAAGACTTCGAGATGCCACCTTGTCACGAACGAAGTGAAAGTCAATTTCAATGTGTTTCGTTCTGGCATGGAAAACCGGGTTTGCAGAGAGGTAGGTAGCACCAATATTGTCACACCAGAGCATCGGTTTGTGAGGTAGAAAAATCTCGAGTTCCTTAAGCAAAGATTGGAGCCATACGATTTCTGCCGTGGTGACAGCGAGGGCCCTATATTCCGCTTCAGTGCTGGACCAAGAAATGGTGGATTGCTTTCGAGCACTCCAAGAAATCAGATTAGGACCAAGGAAAATACAAAAACCTCCTGTAGATTTTCGGTCATCTGGGCAGCCAGCCCAATCGGCATCTGAATATGCATGGAGAGAAAGAGAAGAGCTACGGCGAAGAAGAAGACCATGGTGAATGGTGTTCTTTAAGTAGCGCAATATGCGCTTCACAGCAGTCCAATGAGGAATAGTAGGGCGATGCATGAATTGACATACCTTATTGACAGCAAAGGAGATGTCAGGTCGTGTAATTGCAAGGTATTGAAGGGCCCCAACAGTGCTGCGATAGAGAGTGGGATCATCAAAGGCATCACCAACAAATTGAGATAAGGTGTGAGCCGAGCTCATAGGCGAGGTGACTGGTTTAGCATCAACCATATGCACCTTACGAAGGAGGTCTGTGATGTACCTGTGTTGTGATAACAGTAAGCCATCTGAAACAGGGAGTACCTCAACTCCAAGGAAAAAATTTAAGGGCCCAAGGTCTTTAACAGCAAATTCCGTGCCAAGTTGAGAGATGAAAGAAGTGATAGTAGAGGAGTCCGAGCACGTGACAATGATATCATCCACGTATATAAGGACAAAGCAAGTAAGATGAGTAGTGCGAAGAATGAATAGAGAAGAATCACTCTTGGAGGGGAGGAATCCCAAGTCATTTAGCCGTGAACTGAGGCGAGCAAACCAAGCACGCGGTGCTTGCTTGAGGCCGTAGAGCGCTTTGTGAAGACGGCAAACATGAGATGGCATTTGAGGATGGATGAAGCCAGGTGGCTGCTGCATAAATACAGGTTCATCCAAAAGGCCATGGAGGAATGCGTTTTTGATGTCAAGCTGACGAATGGACCAGCCACGAGCCACAGCAAGAGAGAGAACAGTGCGTATAGTGACCGGTTTGACAACAGGGCTAAATGTTTCACCATAGTCAAGGCCAGGTTGTTGGTGGAAACATTTGGCCACAAGCCGTGCTTTGTGACGTTCAATGGACCCATCTGCATGACGTTTGATGCGGAAAACCCATTTGCAACCAATAATGTTCATGGTAGGTGAAGAAGGAACAAGATCCCACGTACCATTTTGAAGAAGAGCATCAAATTCTTCATTCATGGCACGACGCCATTCAGGCTGCTTAGAGGCCGAAGTGAAAGAGGTGGGCTCTTCCATTGATGGTGAAGGAGTCATGGCATGGAGAGCATGCCGAGATGGCCACTTGATGGTGCCATCAGTGAAGGACTTTGGCTTGGAAATGTTGTGTAGGGCTCGAGTTTGCATAGGATGAAGCCAAGTGGTGAAACATGCGCTCAAGTGTGAGCCAAACATCATGAGCAGTAGAAAGACCAACAATGTGGGTCATAAGAGACTCGGAAAGAGAGGAGATAATGGTGGACAAGATAATTTGATCTTGTTGGATCCACCTAGCATAAGCCGGATTTGGAAGCAAAGAAGTTTCACCAGATTCGGAAGTTTGTGAGATCATCTGGGATGGAAGAGGGGTAGTGCCATCGACATAGCCAAGAAGGTGTTGGCCACGAAGGTAAGGAATCAATTGAGCTTTCCACAGTAAATAGTTATCACGGTTGAGTTTGATAGTGATAACATGATGAAGGTTGATAAGGCCAGGGAGTAGGAGATGAAGAATTTAGTGGTGCTGAGATGGTGGAGGAGGAGGCACTGCTGGTAGTCATGGTTTAAAAGGAAAATTTTGACGTTTAGTCTTTAGGCTCTGATACCATGTGAAAATAAGAGTGTAATTGATTCTCTCTTGAATACAGAGAGTGAACATATGTATTGAATATTTATAGAAGAGTTTACAAGTATTTGAAAATGAAAGGATAGCAACAGATAACAGATTACAACAGATTAGAAGTGTTTGAATTTCAAGAGGTATTCCTATCCTTATCAGTATCTTGTATTGGAACTTGAGATGAGTCTCTAGCCTTATCTGCAGCAGGTGATTGTTTGAATTGGGACTGTTCACAGTTATCCTTGACATACACTAATAAATGCAAGCCACCTTATAAAAGACTTAACTTTTTCATATTACTTTTTTAGTTTTTGTCGAAGAATTTCTGTATCAAATGGCTTGCATACATGGATGTGAAGTACCACATCAGGAGATTGTAGCTTATAGCATGTCACATGTGACAATTATGGACTTTCTGCTTTTATGGTGCAACAGAGATCTTGAAGTGGTCTATTTAGGGCTACAATATCATCTTAAAAGCAAGATAAAACATAAGGACATGGCCAGGTCAAATAATTTTGGTGGCAGAGATGCTGTTCAGTATTTCATTCCTTCCCAGATAATTTAAGAAATTATTAGTACAATCAAAGAAAAGGGGGGCACAACCTGCATGTTTTAGTTCATCCGATTTGCTGTTGGTTTGAGTGTCTTTTGTATGCCTACGGTAGCGTTCTATTGTCTCCTGCATGCTGAGAATTAAGCCCAATATGACTGTGATCAGTGCATCTTTTGCCAAATACTTAAAATCAGGATTATCAAACAATTGCATAGAAATTCAATCATACAACCTTAGGACCCCAACAGATAACCATGTAATCAAATCAGCTTCTCCTATAACAAAAGAGACCCCAAACACCTAATATTTTTTATAGGACCATACCATCAGTCTATCTGAAACACTGCTAGCCAAGTCCAAACAAGCAAGTAATTTATTGAATAAAAAAAAAATTCAGACATTAGAAATTATGAATTATCAATAGAAAAATAATTAATCAAACAAACATTATATATGTAATGTTTAATGTTAATAACGTTAACCATAAATTAATATTATTTTGTTGCTTATTTTTTCTAACAGCTTCTGGAGAACAAGGGAGCCTAATCTCGTAATTAAGAGGACCAAACAATTTGGAACTCTTGATATAAATTAAAAATGCCTCTTTAATCAACACTTTAGTGAAACTAAACCCAAAGAAATAGTATTATCTGAGATAACTCAAGAGGTAAATGAGAAGAGAATCAGAACAAATAAATAAAATTTTCTTTCAAAGCTTAGATATTTGGTGTCTAACTTCTCTTATTTTTCTATGGTTATATCCAGATCTTTTCATCTGACTTATTAGGGCAGGCAATATTTTCAACTTCCCAAAGAGTGTAAAAGTCTGATTTCAGTGATGATCTTCAGGTTTCTCGTTTAGTCTGGCCACACTCACTTATTCTTCCTCTTCAATCCACATGAGTGTTATCAGCTGAAAACTATCATTACATTGAAACAGGAAGTACAAATTGCAGATTTTATACAAAATTCTTCAGGCAACATGTATTGTTCTCCCCTAGCTCTGACCTTTAGCTATCCATAAAAAATAGTTGGAGTTAAAAACGTGGGATGGTGCTTAAAGGTTTAAAACTCATTTCTGTCTAGGCTAATGAGAGCCTTACAGGTTGGAACACGTTTAACTTCCATGTTTTGGCTTTTGACTATACAAATTTATAATGTTAAGGATATCAAGATTCAATCCTAATCAAGGCTCAATTCCATTATCGTAGTCTAGCTATGTTCATTGTACTAGAACTGATTTATAGTACAGATAAATAATCTTTTTTCTTACTTTTAATAACCTTACTTGTAGTGCAAATAAAGTAATCCTACGGTTTTGTCTTTCTACTATAGATATAAGAAATCAAGCTGAACCACGTTAATTCTCTCTCTCTCTCTCTCTCTCTCTTAATTGCAACATCAATTCTAACATGGTATTAAATGTCTCATCACTTCTAACACATATCAGAAATAGGTTTTAAGAGTGTTTCTCATTTCTTTTTAGGCGTTTCCTTTCAATGGAGCCTCTTTTTCGGCTATTTTATTGTCACTATAAGATCTATCTGTTCCAAACATTGATTTTATTCACCAACTACACAATTCAATCTCTTGACAGTCGATTTATAAGATGCCAAAAGAACCACCACAAAATCACCTTTCACACGCCACACCTACCCTCACAGAACATCGCTCATGCACCCCTCGTACTAACTGTCAACCAGCCAATGAAGACGTTGTCCATAACTAATGTCAATATTTCGACTATCGATGTCACCGTCATTAGCCACTCGTAACGGTTTCATCAAAAGATACATCATTCTGACCACTAGTGCAGCCATAATTCAGCCATGACAGTTGTCCTCCGGCCACCTTTCAACGCCAACTGTAGCCATATATGATGTCATTGACATTTGTTTCGCATGTAATTTCATTCCACGTCGAGCATGGTCTCCTACACATCCAATCTGGTCCAACTTAGCTATATTTTCCTTAATAGTCTTCCATTCCAAACTCAAGGTGGCTTTAAGCTTATTCCTTGAGTTTGAGGGATGTTAAAGATATCAAGGCCTAAGTCCAGGTTTATTGTACTAGGACCTAGTTGTAGTGCAAGAAAAGTACTACTAATTCTACTTGTAGTAATCATACTTATAGTGTAAGTAAAGTAACCCTAGGGTTAATCTAGGGTTAGCCTAAGGTTTAGTCTCCTTATATATACCCTCAATGGGTTCATTGTAATACACAATTAAATACAATAAAGATACACCCAATGGGTTCATTGTAACACAACCTCAATTTCTTATGTGATTTTGGTTTCCTTATTAGGTTTTCTTAGTGTGGAGGGAAATGATTTTTCTTGGTATGAAAGGAAAAAAATTTCTTTATTAAATAAGTAATTGGGTACTACTTGTTCAGTAAGGAATAAAATTGGAACCTCATAAAGAGGCATTGTTGCAAAGGATTTGGTGGCTTTAAGTCTAGGTGGAGGCTATGGCCAAAGTAGTCCTCTTTTGTGAAGAGTAGTAGTTTGCTAGTGTTTTTGGCGTTGAAAGCTACCCGCATATGTGAGTTAATAAGTTTGTGTGTGAAAGAGTAATTGAATATATTAAGGCTTTCAGATCTTGAGTTTGTGCGTGTGAGTTAGTTTATATTTGTGAAAGTTTATATGTAGTTTTAATCCATATCGTTGATAGTGGATATCTGTTGGCATTACCTGTAGTCTGTAGATATAGACTTGGAGTTGGCGAAAAAAATAAAGAACATTAATTGTTGTTATCTTATGTTAATGTTTTTATTTCTTATTTGTGTGGATGCGCTTTCACTTATCCCAAATCACAACAAACTTGTATCAAAGCTTAAGATTGATCTTCGTATGAAGGTGATGTATGAAGTAAGTAGGAAATTGATTTGAGATGCACATGCAAATTTGGATTTGGTCATAGAAACGATGGTCGTCTTTTTCAATGAAAGCTTGCTTTGATTAAGGTGGAACTATTACAATAGAAAAAGAAGAGAAGACTGCTTAATGAAATTTGAGTCTAGGTGGTGATTTGTTGAAAATTGCCTCAAATTCCTATTTGGAAATTGTTTCTTTGATGTGGGAAAAATGTTTTTTTGTTTTTTTATTGGAATGAAAAGTTTTCCCTATTGAATAAGTAATTGGGTATTCCTTGAAATAATTGGGTATTTCTTATCCATCAAGAAATAGAATTAAAGTCTTATTAATGAGCATTATTGCAAATGATTTTCTAGCTTTCGTCTTAGGTAGGGGCTCTACCCAAATAGTCCTCTAGTGTGGAGGAGTGTCGTGGTAGTGTAATGGGATCAAAAGGTACTTGCGTGTGTGAGTGTGAGAGAGTTGTTGGGGGTTTGGAATTGAGTTTGTGTTTCAGGTTTTTTGTTTTGTTTTTTTTAAGAGCTGTGAGTTTGGTTTGTGAGATTTAATTGAGAGTGGTTGTAAAGTTGTAAACCATATCGTTAGATATTGAATTTTGTATGGTGTTTCTTGTGAATGTAGGCTTGAAGTTAACTGAACCATGTATAATATTTTCATCTTTTGTGAATGCTTCTATTTCCTATTGGTGTGAATTCATTTCCATTAACCCTAAATCACAATAAAAGGTTTTTGCTCTGGATGTAAATCATCTAGTCAAACCACATTAATTCTACTTCTACTTTCTATTTTTCTCACATCAACTATTAACACTGATGCCTTTCCAAATTACACCTATAACACAGAAAACTCTAATATGTATATAAAAAGTAATTCTTTTTTAATTATAATAAAAGTCACCAAGGATCTCAAGAAAAAAAAATCATTATAGGAATTCTCTATTTCCTGTATTTAATAGCTCTTTAAAAGCATAAATTCCTGTCTGCAATCCCTCTATATGATTTTCCTAGTAGCTCTTGGCTATAAAGGCAATTATCGTTAATGCTAAGTACTTTTTCGTGCTCTTTCACACTCGGCTACGACTAGGTTTCTATCTAGTTGTTCATAGTCTTAACTTCTCATGAAAGGCATTTAAACATTCCCTGTAACTATCAGTTTTGAACTGCATGTTCATAGGATTCAACCCATAGTTATTACAAGTCGCCCAGCAGAAATCTCTTTCTCACCATTTGCAAAACATAATCCCTATCTATGCGTAACAATTAAACGTGTGAATAAGGATAATATTGTTTTGACCACAGCATTGCTGAAGGAGTTGCCCAGATCAATTTACTCCATTCTGTACTGTAAAAATCTTCAGCAACTGCATGATTTCCTTAAACTGAAGTCACAGACACTACTATGACTCTGATTTATTTTGAATGGTATATAAATAATAATAAGGATAGATTGAATTGATTCAAATAAATTAGCTTGAGTTAGGATGAGTTAAATTAGTTTGGATTAGGATGAGTTATGATTTGTTTTGTTGATAAATTTTAGAGAGTTGAAGTTTTTCTAAATCTCATTGAAAGTTCATGTATAAATTATGACATAGTCAATGAATAAAGATAGTCATGATGTCCTAAATTACAAATTGTTAGCTAATTTAACTTAGAGGTGTATGTTTCCCTCGAAGTACAACTTACTCTTATTATTTCTCTTAATCAAAATAGAGAAAAGTAAGAAGAGAATAGTAAAGATATAGTTGTTAAAAATTTTCTACAATGGACGTAGGCCATCAGCCCAACTCACATTAATCTCTTGCTTCCATTTTCTATCACTGCATCATTTTGTTTCTTTTTTCTATTTTATCATGGTATCAGAGCTACGTTTTAATGGCCTCTAATAGCCTCCTCTCACCATTAAACATAGTCTTTTCTACAAGAAATTTTCTCTTTGGTGTATCTTTGCAAAACAACAAATCAACCTCTACTAAAGTCTTGATTTGCATTTCTCGGTATAGTAGATTTCTCTCAAAGTCACAATCTTCATTCCTCATCAACCTTCCTTGTTGATGGAGAAGTCGTTGGTGACCAATGGCCAAATGTTAGCATGTGAACCGAGGGACAATAGAGTATAGTTAGCATTGCGGATTGCAATACTTGTAGTATAGTTAGGATCACTTATATTACTAGTAGGATTAGGATTCCTAGTAAAATAAATTTGGACTAGAATAATACAATGAACCTACCTTGATTAGAATAATACAATGGGGTTGGAGCTGTAATTGGAAGTTTAGAGGAAGAGAAGGGTAGAAAATAAGGAGAGAGAGAGAGGAGAAGAAATGGAATAGTCATCCATCTATTTTGTTATGATATTTTAAAAATTAAAATGAGGAAAAATAAGTAGTTCCCCCTCCCCCCTTTTTGTAAGATAGAAAGGAGAGAAGAAGATGCAATATTTAATAGGAGATAACTGATAAAGAGTTTCTTTAGATATTTTTAAATTTTAATAAATTACTAGGGTTAAAAAGTGAAATACAAAAAAATCATTAAGGAGAGTTTCATCGCTCAAAATTCCTCCTCCGAATCCTCTCGAATCATTTCCTTCTCACCTTAATAAAAGACATCTAAATATGAATGATTACAATCCCCCATTTCTTTTCCTCTCTTAACTACTCCCCTAACCAAATATGTCTTAAGTTTTTAAGTCAACTAAATAAACTGTCAAATCACATAAGCTCCCGGTTTAATTTTTGGTATAATATAATTTTAAGAAAATAGTTTACCTTCAACCCGATTTGTAGGAATCTTTTTCCAACCCACTATGTGGCAATTAAATAGACTATCCATGTGTATTTTTAGTCATATGACTTTTCCAAATAATACATGTAGATAATCTATTTAATTGACACGTAGTTAGTTGAAGAAGAATTCCTCCAAGCCGGATTGGAGGTAAACTCTATCCTAATTTATCTCACCTCTTTATCTCGGGTTGTACCCTCTCAACATTTAGAGAAGAAACCTCTAACACCACACCACGCATGTGATCTCCTTGAGCTATGAATGTGCACTAAAAATTATGCCACAAGCACATAGGTTAAAACACCTTTATCAAAGTTAAGTAGCCTCTTTAGTACGGATGGTGGATAAAGTATACTGAGTGTTTTGTGTGTTGCTTTAAATTCCACTTCTACATGTAATTCTACCCAAATAGGATCAAGATGCCATTATGCCACCAAATGGCTAGTTAAAGTGTTGGGTAAATTACGCTAACACCCCCTTTTTTTGGAGAAATTAAACTCGCTACACCTTAGTTTAGGGAAATGACACTTCCTTCCCAAATTTGCAAAATAATTAACAATTAGCCCCTTTTCCAAATTTTTAAAGGAATATTCCCCACTTAAAATTAAAACAATTGGAATATAATTTTTCTTTTTACCTTTGGTTAGTTAGGCATTGGTAAAAAATATTAATATAAAATAAACAAAAAAAAAAAAAAAAGAGGGCGGAGTGTTAATTATTTTGCAAATTTGCGCGCGGAGTGTCATTTCCCCAAACTAGAGTGTAGCGAGTCTAGTTTCCCCAAAAGAATATGGTGTTAGTGTAATTTACCCTAAAGTGTTCAAGACAATGACCTAGGTGTTGGATATCCCACATCGTATGGGTAGCCTCAACTAGTGCAATTTATAAGCCTGGACAAACCTCTCTTTATGAACCAATTTTTAAGGATGAGTTAGGTCCTTGGGCTCCAACATGGTATTGAAGCCAAATCTAACACTAGGAACCACAGTCTCAAGATTTATTTTCTCTAAACTAACATGACGGTTTTCAATGATTGCTTGTATCCATAAGAATTAATCTTAAGATACAATGGATAAAGACTTGATAAGTCATGAAATATGACTTATTTACTTGCATTTTAGAGAGATTTTACTGGGATTGTGTTGCATTACATGTCTAATTATACTTAAATGAATGTTAGTTGTTCAATTCATTGAATTACATGACTTGTGCATTTAAGTGTATTAATTTAATCCCTTAAATGTTAATTTGGACTAGACTTGATTGCAAGTACAAGCTGGATCAGATTAGAGTTAGATAGCACAAGCTGGAAGGAGCAGAAGAGAAGAAAGGAAGTGATAAAGCACAATTCAGGCAACTAGATTGGGACATCTGGGCGACTGGATGAGACTCCAAATGACTGCACCTTTAGGCTGTAACTCCAGAATTCAAATCAAGAAGGATCCAGTCGACTGGATTGAATCCAAGCGACTAGATTAATTGTTCAGAATCAGGCAGAAAACTCCAGACCTCAAGAATCCAGGCGACTGATTAGATTCAACCCACTGGATTTATTAATCCAAATCAAGCAGAAACTCCAGACTTCGAGAATCCAGGCGACTGGATTCGTGCGAATTCAATTTTAAAGAAGGCCCATTTATGTTTAAAGCACTCCGAACTCAAGGCCCATTAGACCCAATTTGTTGAGGCTCTGAAGTCCGAATTAGAGAAGAGGATTAGGGTTTATATGGGGTTTAGATTAGACGGCTTAGAGGAAAACAGACTTACTCTCTCTCTCTCTCTCTCCCAAATTTAGGTTTTCACTCCCATGGCCGCCAAAGCCCCTTGCTAGGGCTAGGGGCTATGTTTCCTTTGTAATGGTATGGATACTTCGTAATCCCATTGCTTTTTATTGATTAAATACAGTTGATTGTTAATTTATTGATTCTTAATTGATGTATGTTTTATTTCGTACTTTCTATAAGTTCAATCATGTTTTTCTTATGATTAAGGGGGAATATTGCATGGTTTTAATTAGATCTCGTATTTTATAAATTGAAAGATTTTTCTAAATATTACTCTAGTCACTTTATTTTCTCCGGTTATATAATGTTCCTGAGTTTTTTTAGTTCAACCATGTCAAAAGCTTTTTAAAAGGAAAATAATCAACTGCATAATGTTATTAGAACAAGGTTTTTAACCAGGATTATAAGAAAATCATATCGGTATAAAGAAACACCCCGAAACCCTAGTGCCTTTTACTCATATATTTCTTATAAAATTTCCATAAACCAAATCCATTTTACCCTTTTAAATATTGAAGTACATTGTCTTTTGAAAACACAACTTCATGAGAATCGACAACCTCTTACACGTACTATAAGGTACCGCTTATTATTGAGCGACATCAATTTTTGGCGCCGTTGCCGGGGAGTTTCGGCTTATTCAAGAGACAATTCCGTGGGACAAGGTTACCGGTGGATCACTCAATTGGTAACTTCGTTCCATTCTCTCTTAATTCTGTTTTTCTTTTATTTATTTTCTTTTACTTGTTTATTTTGTTGCTTTGATCTATTTTGTTTTACTATGCATGAACGTTTGTGTTAGAAACAGTAAAGGCAGATTGGAAACTTCTGAAACATTCTTTGGAAGTCTATTTGATACACCTACGAGCTCACCCACATCTTTTATCATGCCTGAAGAAAGAGTAGTTCAACCTGAGGCAACTAGGATGACCATGTATCAACTGTTACACCTTACTCAGAACTCTATTCCTTCATGCATCATGTTTCCTCCAAATGCACCTCATGTGGAGATCAAACAAGGGCTGATGGCCATACTTCCTGATTTTAGGAGATTGGAGAATGAGAACCCCTATGTGCATGTGAGGGCGTTCGAAGAAATGATTGGCAATTTCTATGCACAGAATGTTATTGAGACAGCCAAGTTGAGGTTCTTCCCATTCTCACTCAAGGAAAAGGCTAAGGGTTGGTTGTACACAGTGAAGCCTAGGTCCATAGGAAATTGGGGGGAGATGACCCAAGAGTTCTACAAGAAATTTTTCCCTTCCCGCAAAGTCCAACAAGTAAAGAGAAAGATCTCTAGTTTCGTCCAAGGAAACGATGAGACATTCATGGTATGGGAAAGATTCAAGGATACCTACAACTTCTACCCAACACATGGATATGACACTTGGAGGTTGGTAAGTTATTTCTATGAGGGACTCCAACCTAGATATCGTCAGTTTGTTCAAGTTGCATGTGGAGGTGAATTCTTACAAAAGGAGCCTGAAGATGCTATGGACTACTTGGATGAGATAGCTGAGAATTCCAACACCTGGAATAGACCAAGTCCCTTGGATTCCACAAACCAAAATAGAAGTAGTGCTACTACATCTGATGGTAGTATTTTCAAATTAAGGGAAGAGGATAATCTAAGTGCCAAGATCAGTTTGTTGACTAAGGAGATAGAGGCACTCAAGCTGAAGGGAAGTAGGAGAGTCAATGCTAAGAGAGGAACCTATGGAGGCATGCCGGATTTGCCAAAAGATAGACCATACCACAAGTGATTGTAAGTCTCTATCTCAATTCAAAAATGTGCTGGAAGAACAAATGTGTGCATTCAACCAATATCGGCCAAATAATTCTTCATATTCGAACAATTATAACCCAAATATGAGAAGCCATCCATATTTGAGTTATAAGAGTGAGAATGTGCTGAATCCTCCACCTTCAAGGAACAATTTTGTATCTTCATCATCATCATCTAGACCTCCCTTGGAGGATGTTCTTGCCACTTTCATGCAAAAGCAGAGTGAACAAAATCAGAGATTTGAGACTATGTTCACTAGGATGGATGAAGAGGTTAGAGAGACCAAGAACCATTTGGCCAAACTTACCAATGCTTTGAGTGGAACCGAGAAAGGGAAAATCCCTTCTCAAACTCAACCCAATCCGAACAATCAGAGTTTGAAGATAGTTTCCAAGGATAATCATGAAGAGTGCAAGACTGTTACCATTTTGAGAAGTGGTAAGGTAATTGGTGAGGAGATTGAGAAAGGTATTCCTAAGGCCAAAGAGAAATCCAAGGAAACTTAAGCTGAAAAGGATGAGAGTGGGACACCTAAAGTCAAGGAAGTTGAAAAGTGTTCAATTCTCACTCCTTTCCCACAGGCCTTGAGATTACCTAAGAATTTGGATGTGACAGTTGAGATTTTGGAGCATCTGCGTCAAGTTAAGGTTAACTTGCCCTTATTGCACGTCATAAAGCAGATGTCTGCCTATGCTAAAGTAATCAAGAACTTGTGCACTGTAAAGAAGAAGCATCACTTGAAGAAAACTGCATTTTTTACTGAACAAGTGAGTATCATCATCCAACACAAGGTCCCACCCAAGTACAAAGATCCAGGTTCCCCCACAATATCTTGTACCATTGGTGAGTACTTGGTTGAGCTTGCTTTGTTCGACCTTGGAGCTAACATTAACTTACTCTCATTCAATGTCTATCAACAAATGGGACTTGGTGATTTGAAGCCCACTTCAATCACCTTGCAGTTAGCTAACCGTTCAGTAAGGACACCAAGAGAGATAGTTGAGGATGTGATTATCAAGATAGAGAATTTCTACTACCCTGTGGATTTCATCATTCTGGATACTGAACCTACATTGCATCCTGATAACGGTATTCCTATCATCCTAGGTAGACCTTTCCTTGTCATAGCTAATGTTTTAATTAATTGCAGGAATAGAAGAATGAAGATCACATTTGGATCCATGACAGCCGAGCTCAACATATTCAATGTGATGCAACAACTGGAGGATGATGAGTGACACTATGTGAACCTCATTGACACAGTGGTGCAAGAAGAGTTCAACCGAAATTGTTTTTCTGACCCTTTAGAAACTCTTCTTACTAACTCAGTTGATTCTTATGATATTGCAGATGATGCTCATTTAACTGAAATTTGTCCTTTATTGGATTCTTCATAGGTTTTGGAGGAGGAGCAAATGATGGTAATCAATGAACCATGGAGACCTCACTTTGAGGAACTTCCAAAGACTGAGAGGAAACCAATGCCTTCATCCCATTGCTTTTTATTTGATTAAATACAGTTGATTGTTAATTTATTGATTCTTAATTGATGTATGTTTTATTCCGTACTTTTTATAAGTTCAATCATGTTTTTCTTACAATTAAGGAGGAATATTGCATGGTTTTAATTAGATCTCGTGTTTTATAAATTGAAAGGTTTTTCTAAATATTACTCTAGTCACTTTATTTTCTCCGGTTATATAGTGTTCTTGAGCTTTCTTAGTTCAACCATATCAAAAGCTTTTTAAAAGGAAAATAATCAACTGTATACTGTTATTAGAACAAGGTTTTTAACCGGGATCATAAGGGAATCATACCGATATAGAGAAACACTCTGAAATCCTAGTGCCTTTTACTCATATATTTCTTACAAAATTTCCAGAAACCAAATCCATTTTATCCTTTTAAATATTGAATTACATTGTTTTTTGAAAACACAACTCCCTAAGGATCGATAACCCTTTACACGTACTATAAGATACCGCTTATTATTGAGCGACATCAAGGATTACCTGATGTAATCAAGAAATAAATTATTGAAGCACATGCGATGTAAATGACATATGTAAAATATACTAAAGTTAAGGCCACAATGTTTTATGATCGAATATTCATAAGCAAACAATGGGATAATTAGATGCAACCGTACAGTATCATTAAGGGCTCGTTTGGCCCCACGATTTCAAAGGGAAATCGCGCGATTTCAGATAAAATCGCAGAAAACCATTCATTTGGCTGCGCGATATAAACAACGTTGCGTTTTAAAAAACGCAAAAAAGCGTCAGTTTCAAACTGAAGCTCTGCCTTGCTTTTTCAAAAACGTAGATATGCGTGACTTTCTAATGTAGAAAGCCCAAAATGCCCTTCTCCTTTTGTTGATGCAAAAATATCAAACAAAAAAGTTTACATGTAACAAAAAAGCTGGCTAGCTTCAGTTGATGAGATGGCAAGAGACTATGGTGTAGTTCTTGGAACTGGGCCAACTTATTATAGAGCTAAGGTATATAATATATTCCTTAGTTAGTTAGTTTTTTATTTTTTTTTATGGTGTACAATTTAATATGTATATTATTTAGTGAACATGTTTTTAATAAAAATATATTTTTTTCTATGAATTTATTAATATGTTATTATTATTAATATTAAAGTATTTTTTAACATTTAATCATAAAAACGAAGATATCCTTAGCAACATAATTAAGTCTTTTTTGGTAATTTTCATCCAAAACATAATTTTAGACCAATGTCATCCAAACTTAACTGTGGTTTTAAAAATTATGTTTTCAAAAGTATCATTAAGGGAATGCCTATCCTATTATTATTATAATCATTATACAATTTAACAAAAAAAATAGTCCTTCCAGCTTTTGAACACTAGATTCTCTAGTAAAATTAAAACTTAATCTCATACTACAAGTCTGCTACCAATATATAGACCATTGAAGTAGTTCATACTTACATCCAATGGAAACATTAGAAATGTTTAGCATTCTGCACCTATCCCTTCGATCCTTCTTATATAAAATTAATCATCTAATCTAATTAAATATAATGAAAACTGAACCCTAGAACGCAGAGAGCACATCATGTGTTACAACACCAAACATGGATTTTTTTTCCTCATAATATAATCAAAATAATGTTGTTTTCAATGTCACCAAAAAAAAAAAAAAAGTCTTATTTTTTTTAAATTATTAAAATGGTGTCATTTTACTTGTATGTCAACACGTTCTATTATTATAATTTACATAACTTACATTGGTTTTTTTATTATTTATTTTGTGGGAAACTTCAATTATATTAATTAGATCTCTTTTTTTAATACATTTTTATCAATAAATCTGCACATTGCAGGGATATATAACTAGTTATTATAGATATATACTTTAAATTTTCAATCTCATATAAAAATTAAAAATGTTCAACATTACTTGGACTCTTTCAACAAAAAAAGAAAAGAAAAAAACACTACATGGACTCCTCAATCCTTCCCACATTAAAATGACTAATGTAAGAAAAGGAGGATATTATCATCTTGGTAGTAAATTAGGGATATGGTTCTTGAAATTCATATAAACTGTACATTCCATTCAAAGTGGTAGATAGCCGTTTTAAGGGTTACATCAAACAGCTCCGGACCAGGGCCGGCCCTAGGAATTATGAGGCCTGGGGCGGTCCAAAAAAATGAAGTCTTCTTATATAAAAAAAAAAAAAAATCATTGAAAAATATCTCTACGCACGGTTTGTGCTGCAAAATTACTAATTAAACTTGCATATTCAATATTCTCTAACAAATCTTGTTCAATAGATAATATGGCTAATCCATTTAATCTTTCTTGTGACATAATTGATCGCAAGTAAGATTTTAATAATTTTAACTTTGAAAAACTTTTTTCAGTAGACGCGACTGTGACAGATATAGTCAATAATATTCTATATGCAATAGATGCATTTGGAAAACAATTCAAATCTTTGATAAAATTAAGTATATCAGTCGCTGTCTTTTTTTCTTTTGGTAAAATCTTTTGTAATACTTTTAATTCTGAAAATAAATCATTACCATCAAGATCAGAAAAATTATCATGTTTTAAAAATCCTTTAAGATCAACACAATACTTTTTCAAATTATCATAATCCAATGAAGTTAGCTTCTTCACATCAAATAAAAACCCAAAAATGTTCTCATATATTTGAAATTGTTCAAACCTATTTTTTAAAGAAGAAAGAGCTTGATCTACTATATATATAAAATAATTAACTCTAAAAGATTCTTCAGGTGATTGTTTAATCTCAGTATTATCATTCTCATCAAATTGTTTTTTCCTATGAAGTTGACATTTTTTACGAAATACAGGATCAATTTTCATTTCAGTTGCAATTTCTTTTGCAGTAATCAATGCAGATGTAAACCCATTTTCTCTATATTTTTCAAAATATGAAATAAGTCCTTTTAATTGATCTATTGCAACATCTATACGCATATCTTTAGATTGCAATGTTTTGCTAACTACATTAATAGCAAATAATATATCATACCAAATAGTCATGCCCAATAAAAACTCAAAGTTTTCAAATTCATTTGTTGCTAAAGATTCAGCTTCACTCTTTGTTTTATAATCATCACTAGTTTCAGCTAATTCAATTAAGGCTTCTCGTATTTGTGAAGCTTGGTATCTTATTGCTTTAATACTTTCAATGTGATTTTCCCAACACGTTTGTGACAATGGCTTTACCGTTAAACTAAGTTTCTTATCATGTAAAATTCTCCATCGCTTTGTAGAAGAAGAAAATAATGAATAAATACATTGTACCGCACCAAAAAAAGATGTTGCTTTCACACAAGAGCTAACCATATCAGAAAGTGTTAAGTTAAGACTATGACAACCACATGGGGTATAAAATGCTCTAGAATTTATTTCTAGTAATCGTTTTTGTACACCTTGGTGTTTTCCTTTCATATTAGATCCATTATCGTATCCTTGTCCTCTTATATTATCAATATCAAGATCAAGGATGTTTAGTATAATCTTTAGTTCATTAAAAAGTCCTAATCCCGATGTAATGTCCACTTTTAAAAATTCTAAAAAGTATTCTTCTATTTTTATTGGACTTTGTAAAACATCTACGCATCATATTATCAAAGACATTTGATCTTGGTGACTTGCATTAGGAATACAATCAAGTATAACAGAATAATATTTTGCTTCTTTAATTTTTTTAATTATTACACTTTTGATTTCAGATGCTAATGAAATTATTAATTCATTTTGAATTTTATGACTAAGATAATGATAATGAATTTCATTTTGTTGAATACATCTAATATGTTCCTTCATTATTGGATCAAACTCAGAAATCATTTCAATTACACCTAAAAAGTTTCCATTATTATTTTGATAAATCCTCACTTTTTCCGCGAAAAGCCAAGTTATGTTTAGCAAGATATTTCACTGCAGCAATTATTCTTTGTAATAAATTTTTCCAATGTTCTTTTTCCTGGTTAATTTTTTCTTGAATATGTTTATCAATTGTTTCATTTTTTTTCAATCTGTTTTGTAAATCAATCCAAGTGGTCATATTAACGATGTGATCATTACTTGTTTCATGACTTCTAAGTCTGTCACTTAGATGTTTCCAATGTCTGAAGCCCTCATTTGCCAATTGACTTCTATTATTATTCTGATCTGATTTAAATAACTTACAACAAAAACAAAACACTTTATCTAATTCCCTTGAATACACTAACCAATTCCTATCTTGTTTTTCTCCGTTTGATAAAATTCGCGTGTAATGCGTCAAAGAGAAATGTCTTGAGTATTGGTCTAGAGGAAAACTAACATCATTATATGATTTATCTCTTATAAGAGCTTTTTCTACTAGTAGATATCTTGACTTCGTATCAAGATTATCCCAATTTCTTGGATCATAAACATTGAAAGGAATTGACTGACTTTGTTGGTCATTGACTAAATCTTCATTTATATTATTAATGCTTAATTCTTCAACATTATTCTGTTGATCATCTACTAAATCCTCATTTTTATTATTATCACTTAATTCTTCAGCATTGTTTTGTTGGTCATTGACTAAATCTTCCTTTATATTATTAATGCTTAATTCTTCAACATTATTCTGTCGATCATCTACTAAATCCTCATTTTTATTATTATCACTTAATTCTTCAACATTGCTTGGTTGGTCATTTTTATTAGTATCATCTAATTCTATTACATTGTTTGAATTTTCAACTACATCTCGTGGTTTGCTTACAATAAATTTTTCAAGAGCTCCTTTTTGAGATTGAGTCAATTGCTCTATTCTTCTTTTTTTTATTTTAGTTTATCATATCCAGATTGAAATTTTCTAGGTTTCATTTTTACTCTAAAACAAAAACAATAAATTAAATGAAAAATAAAAGAATAATTTAGGTTTGAAACAATAGAACCTGATTTGAAGGCTGAAGCCTTAGCCTTGAAGGAAGTTCAGCCGTTCCGTTTAGGCAATAGAAACAATGTATAAAGTAATAAAACCTGGAAAAAAAAAAATGTTAGATGTTAGATGTTAATAACACAGTAATAAAAATTATATATAAAAATAAAATAATCACAAACTATTATATAAAAAATGTATTAAATACATACCTCAAAAATCAAAACTCAAACTTGATGGAGATTTGAACTTTTCACTTTCAGAATAAGATGAGAGAGAGAAAGAGTGATAAAAGAAATTGAGATTAGAGAGTAAGAGATGAGAATACTAGAATAGAAGTATCATATAAACGTGATGACGGCTAAGTTATAGAGAGAGTGAAAAGTTTACTTACTTTTACCTTTTTTAGGGTTACATAATTTTAGGACTTGGGTTAGAAGAAATAAATTATTATTGGGCTTATTTTAAAGGTTTGTTTAAAGTAGATGGGCCTTTTTAATTTTTTGTATAGGGTTATATTTTTTTTAGGCCTTATTATTTTTTTTTTTAGGCCTTTCAAAATTATAAAGGTCTTAAAAATTTTTAGGATGAGGCTTAATTTTGAGGTGAGGCCTGGGGCGGTCGCTCACCTCGCCCTTGCTCAGGGCCACCCCTGCTCCGGACCCTTTTGAATTGAGACTATCACTTTAAATGAATACAGGTTGTGCACAAAGAACTAAGATAAGCATGGAAAGATAACAATATATACTATTGTAGCCAAAAAACATAAGGAGAGATGGTCCTTAACCCCAACAGGATAGCTTTTATTTATACATGCGAAAGTATGAGTGCACATGTAGCCAAACAAGTTATAACTTATATATAATACACCTAATGAATACATATTTGTCATATTATCATATATATACAACATGGTATTAATTATTCATTAAGGACCTGGTGGACCCAAATATACATGGCTAAGGAGAATTCTAAGTTCAGAAGGAAACATTAATACCAATGGCAAGTTGGAACTAAAAATTTTATATACTAAGCCCCATAGCCAGATTGAAGTGTTTGACCAGTAGAGTTTCACAATTTTGGAAGCACCAACCCTAGTCCATAAAAGGATACAGTAAATTTAACAACTGAAATCTCAAAACAAGGGAATATATGAGTAGGGTTGGCAATTGGTCGGTTTAGTGGGTTTTCCAACCCTAATAATTAGGGTTTGTGATTTTCCAATTGGTTTTGTATATGGTTCAAATTTAAAGTTTTGAATTGCTAGTTTGGGGTATGGGCAATTTTGCACTTTAGGTTCCAAACCCAACCCAATTATGCATTTAAATTACTAAATTACTCATATTATTATCTCTATTTACACGAAAACTAGAGCTTCTATAACAATTTTGATGATATTTTGATTTTCAAATTTATTTTGGATAATTAGAACTTAAAGCTATGTGATGTAAAATGAAAATTATGAATTATGAATTATCATGACAATTGAGTAATTATAGTGCTTCATTATATTTGAATTATACTATGAATAATGTTTAATGTAGTGTAAATGTAAATAATAATGCTAAAATTTAATTAAATATTATTTCAAATGTTCAAATTTAGGGTAACTCGACCCGACCCAATCAACCCGATTCATAGTGACATAAACAATCCGCTAAGGTTTGGGAATGTTCAAATTTTTGAACCCGCTAAGGTTTGGGAATGGTTTAAGTTTCACACCTTGAGTATCCTAACTCAATCCGATTATGTATTTAAATACCCTTCTTATTATTATTTTTATTAAAAAGAATTGGGGTTTTTATACCAATAGAAAGTGTGAATCTTCCTCTATTAAAAATGTATAAGAAACTAAGGTTTTCTATACCATTGTTTCTCATATCTCATCTACAATTGGTAAGTATATATACGCTATACGTACTAAACATGTACAACCGTTGATTGAAAAGATTTGAAAAAGTGGAAGTGATGTGTTATTAGAAAATTTAATAGTACATGACAGTAAAAAAATATAAATTTTTATATATTGAATTTTCAATAATTGAATGTATTTAAATTATACTATAAATATTGTTTAATTTAGTTTAAAAGCTCTTATTAATACTTGAATTTAGTTAAATTTATTTTAAAAATTATTTTAGTTTAACCCAACTCATTGGATCCGACTCATAGTAAGATGAAATGGTACGTTTGGAATAAATTTGGGTTTTTCTAATATAAATAGGATCATTTTAAAATGAATTCTTAAAATTTAATAAGGTTTGCATCCGTTTTGCAATATAAAAATATTTAATTGGTTTGGATTTGAGTTGTCAAGGTTCTTTTCGTCTCAATCAGTTGTCATTCCTACTTAAAAAAAACTATATATAAGATTAGTTATGAAATACAAAATAAGATGTTCACAATATCAAACCTTGTGAATACAAGGGTGCTAATAAAAGTAATATAAAAAAATCAAGACCTCAATCATCATTGATCAATAAGAATTAATTCCAACTGGCCCTTCTAGTAAACTGGTACATTTTTTTTTTCAATAACCAAAATTTTAAATTCAACTTATATATAGGAGGAGAGGAAGGGAAAGGCTACCATATGTTATAGCCAACTTTCTCATTAGCTCAAGCTTGGAATAATTTAAACTCAAAGTGTTAAACATTTGATAGCCTGTCTTAATTATGCAATAACATAGTCCTCGGAGAGATTACCATACATGGGAAAAAGGGTGGCAGTTAACATGGTTGGGTGACAGCTTTAGACCCTAGAACTGTAAATATAGATCTTAAACAAGCTTCACGCGTACAGGATTCAGGGAAGGCTTAAGGCCTAATTATCAAAATCAACCCTGATGATAATGATACAAACTGATGGAGTCACTATAATCTGTGACAACAACTAAATTAATTAATTAAAAAGGAGGGGGGGTGAAGCATTATATCTGTTGAGGTTGCTAGCTATTATCCTTGTCTTGTTTCACTAACAAATCTATTGATTTTTTACCTGCCTCAAATATCTAGAGTATAACATTTGAGATTTCACATCCTACCAAAATCAAAAAGGTATCAGGAATTTTTTTTAATTAAATTTTATAACTAAATGTTAAAACATCGATCATGCTCATAGAATAATGATAGCTTAAAATGTTGATAAGATATAAATCAGAAAAAGTATTAGCACTAAGGTTTAAATCAATCCAATTCCAAAACTTTTTATTGTCCTTTAATAATATAGATATGGAAGAGATTTCAACTTTCAAGAGAGAAATATTAGGGTTTGGGTGGAGATTATTAGGACATGACCTATTACAATTGATATTACAATTGATACTTACAGTATTCACATCACTTCAAGGAATATCTCACTGTACTTTCTCACAAGTTTAGACATTTTGAGGTATCCTAATGTTTGAAAATTTTGAGAAGAGAAAATGGGAGAATAAAGGGAATAGTAATCTTTTTCTTTCTTCTAGCCAAAACATAAAACTCTTCCTTTGTTGGAATGTTTTGATATTTAAAAGGAGGTAATATTAGGGAATAGATATTCCTCCCCTTATTTACATGTGAAGTAGAATGGAGAAATAATGATAAAATATTACATAAATTAACAATAAGGGTGTCCTTTAAAATTGGTGATTGAAAAAAAATGAGGTTTTGGGGTATGGTATCCATTTAAAATCACTTCAAAAAAAGAAAAATAAAAATAAAGAGGCAAGTCTGTAAACCTCTTTCCCCTCTCTTTTTCTTTATATTCCTTCCATATATATATATCCAAACACAACCTTAAGTTGAATGGGTGCATTTCCCATATAAAAAAAAAAAAAATTGTCACAGGCAACTCTGATGATTTTCACAAAAGCACGCATTTCAGCTCAACAACCATTCTCTCTCCCTCTCTCTCCCCCTTGGTGATTCCAAGACCTAGTAAACTCCAACCCTCTCCCTTGGTGATTCCAAGACCTAGTACACTCCAACCCACTGTCCAAGTAACTTAGTGAGTATTATCATTATGATTTACTACTCAACCAAAGAAAGTACAATCTCTTTATGTACTTTATTAATAATAAAAAATAACTAAGAAGATGAGAAATTATAGTCATAAAAACTATAGACTTGCAATTAACTATCAACAATCACATATTCTATTTGACTAATGAAGTTGTACAAACGATTGAATAATTAACTCGATCACTTTACAATAAGGTTTCCATTACTTGGGCTTAGTTGCTTCTGAACTTTTCTGTTTATCTCTCTTTATGTGAAAATAGACAAGAAACTGAAAGACCACAAGGGAGTCTGGGAAAGAGATGAGAAGGAAAAGACATCTCATGGATCATTTCTGAAATAAAAATTGATTAAGATTTGTATCTGTGCATGCGTGTGAGAGAGAGTTTTCAAGGATTCTGTTTTGTATAGAGAGAAAGTTTACTTGAGAATTGAGATATACAACCCTAAAGTGTGAAAGCCGATACCAACATATGCATGAAACTTATTGCTAATTAAATGAACACATTAATAGCGAAGGAATTCTCTTGATATAATAAGGAATGTTAAAATTCATATATAGAAGACATGAATTTCACAGGAATAATTAATGTAATACCTGAAACTTGCAAATTCAGAGAGCTTTCCCCTAGGAGAGAAAATTATAATTGCAACCTCGGCATCACAAAGAACTGACAGCTCAAACGCCTTCTTTAGCAGCCCATTTCGCCGCTTGGAGAAGGTCACTTGTCTGCTTGTAGCATTCTCTATGCGCCTCATTTGAGTCTTTCCTCTCACCATCTCTGCACCCTATTGAGAACAAAATGAAGATCACTGATAATCTCTATGACCCAAAAACACAAACAAATCTCTAATACATATAGGATTAGTAGTCTTTTATAATGTTTAAAAAAAAAAACAGACAAGCTTGTAAAGAGTATGAAAGATAGACCTGAAATGAGAAATTCTTACCAAATAGGCCAAGGCCCAGAAACCCCTTGATGAGAAAGAAAAGGAAGAAACAAACAATATTTGAGGTTTGCGTCCACAATCAAGAAGACAAGGAAAAATATTCCAGAGCTAGAATTCAAAAGATCACAAAAAAAAAGGGTGTCAAGGTGAAGAAGAACAAAATAGGAAAAAACCCATAAAGCTTTTGATGCAAGATAGATAAAGGAAGTGGCCAAGAAAGGAAAAAAAGAACAAAGCAACAGTGAGGTTTTTTGAGCAAAGAACCTAAAAGACTTGGAGTTTGTAACTGATTGATTCGATTATCATAAGATAAAATAAAGATTACTTCTTCTTCAACTCAAGTAGTTCTCAACAATCCAAGAAAGTGTACTTAAAAGGAAAAAAAAAAATAAGAGAGTTCTAAAGTGGGAATAAGGAAATCTTACCAAATAGGAAAAAAAAACCCAGAAAGCTTTACGCAAGAAGAGGAAAGAAGAGACCTAAAATAGGATGAGAAGTAATAATATCTGGATTGTAAGAACCCAACAAATTATAAAAAATAAAAATTGGAAAAAAACCCAGAAGAGCCAGAGAGATATTAAGAGGGGAATAGGTGTTGTTTTGTGATTTGATTGACTCTTAGTAGTCCTGTCTTCTTAGTCACCACCACCAAAGAGGGGAAACCGGAAACACAGACACACACCTACCTTTAGTAATAATAGTATTGTAAAATTCAAAGGTTGTCAACAGAGAACCTCATCTTTTGCTAGTTTTGGTAAAATTCAGAATACAGATTACAGACCCGAAAAAGAAATTTATTTATTTATTTTTATATAGAATGAGATAAAAGAATGAGAGAAACTGGATGAAAAAGTCATGAGTGAGAAAGAGACTGTGCCAGATTACACTCAAGTGTGATAACTTTACACTAAAATAAATTAAAAGACCAAAATATCCTTAATGCAAGTGATTAAAGATTAAATATTTGTTGAGTATAAAGATAATTTAGTCTTTTAAGGACACATTTTTTTATATTAATATGAAAATAACATTTTAAAGTGTAGAAATATCATTTCCCTATTTATAGTATTGTTGTTGAAATAAAATAAAACAAAAAGGACAATAGGTATTGGCCACAACTTTTTGAGACAATAATAAACTTATGCAAATAATAAAAAGAGTATATTACGTCACTTATTTTCACACCTAATTTTATAGTTTATTGAAATTATAAGTTAAAATTGGTGGAATATAATTATAGAATACATAGATTTTCAACGTTAATGTAGCGGTTAACTAATCACAACTTATCATTTTAATAAATTATAAAATTAAACACATAAATGAGTGTATTTGTCATAATCATAGTAAATCATAACTTGTCTTTGGGGATGAAAACTGGTGAGTTTTCATTGAAGAGATTGTTGGTAAATTATCGTCCCCCTAACTGGTGGAGTCTTGGGTTGATAAAAGTTTGGGTTATAGAATAGAAAGATGGAAGAACTAAGAAGACAAAGAAGACCCAGATCATGAAAACCAATTTTTATTGATTCTGGTTTGTGGGTTTTGTAAGGTTGAACCAACCATAATATATCGTTTTATAAAATTATAGAATTAGACGTGAAAATGAGTATATATCTCTTAATAATAATAATAATAAAAGTTTATTGAAAAAAATGGTAAAATTAATTTTTGAAAGATAATAGAAACATTTGTAATGGAAAAAAATATAAAACAAAATAAAACAATGATAAGATGGTACAATATTAGAAAGACGTCAACATCATCCGTACGATATTGTACGCAGCGGACCAATGAGGAGGCGAAAACGCATTGGTTTGTGATGATTTAAGTTTCGTCGTCAGACAATTAAGGTGTGGGGGACAGTTTCCTTCACTTATTCACTTTGGGATTTGACTTACGTCCCACTAGCGTCCCACCAACAGTAAAAAATTAATTAAAAAAAGTTGTGACCGGTTGGGTAGGTAGCCGGTTTACAATAAATGACATAAAAGTTACAAAATATAACATACATTTTACAAGAATAAACTAAACAATACTAATATTAATAAATATTGTACTATAGTAAACTAAAATATTATCAAAACTTTCAATTACTTTACAACACTAAAGAGTATTAGTCCAAAACGTGAGAGAAATTACAAACTTTGACAATTATTTAAACATATTATGAGAAGTATTTACAAAAACTAACTAAAATAATATATTATAACACACAAATTACAACACTAAAGAGACGTAATCCCAAAGATAAGAGCAATTACAAACTTTAAAATCCTTAACATTTTTTGAGACATTTTCAAATATTTATAATTTTTACTAACAATCACAAAGGCCATTATTTACAAAAACTAACTAAAATAATATTTTATAACACACAAATTACAACAATAAAGAGAATTAATCTTAAAATGAGAGAAATTACAAAAACTAACTAAAATAATATATTATAACACACAAATTACAACACTAAAGAGACGTAATCCCAAAGATAAGAGCAATTACAAACTTTAACAATCCTTAACATTTTTTGAGACATTTTGCAAATATTTACTCAATTTTTACTAACAATCACAAAGGCCATTATTTACAAAAACTAACTAAAATAATATTTTATAACACACAAATTACAACAATAAAGAGAATTAATCTTAAAAGTGAGAGAAATTACAAACTTTGACAATCCTTAACATTTTATGAGACATTTTGCAAATATTCACTCAATTAATACTAACAATCACAAAGGCCTAGTATTTACAAAAATTAACTACAATAATATATCATAACACACAAATTACAACACTAAAGAGAATTAATCCTAAACGTGAGAGATATTACACACTTTGACAATATTAAACATTTGTTGAGATATTTTCTAAATATTCACTCAATTATTACTAACAATCACAAAAGCCTAGTATTTACAAAAACTAACTAAAATAATATATCATAACACACAAATTACAACACTAAAGAGAATTAATCCTAAACGTGAGAGACATTACACACTTTGACAATATTTAAACATTTGTTGAGATATTTTCTAAATATTCACTCAATTATTACTAACAATCACAAAAGCCTAGTATTTACAAAAACTAACTAAAATAATATATCATAACACACAAATTACAACACTAAAGAGAATTAATCCTAAACGTGAGAGACATTACACACTTTGACAATATTTAAACATTTGTTGAGATATTTTCTAAATATTCACTCAATTATTACTAACAATCACAAAAGCCTAGTATTTACAAAAACTAACTAAAATAATATATCATAACACACAAATTACAAAACTAAACAGAATTATTCCCAAATGTGAGAACATTTACCAAGTTTGACAATCTTTAAACATTTTATGAGACATTTTGGAAATATTTACTCAATGATTACTAACAATCACAAAAGCCTAGTATTTATAAATTTTGACAAACATTACACAATTTGACAAATTCTAAACAACATTAGACACAACTTATATCACTTATGAGATAAAATATCATATTTGACAAACATTAACAATTTATTACTAAAATTTTATTAATAGACACTAAAATCCATATAGCCACCGAACAAAATTGAAATAGGAATTGTCACCCATTACATGTTTCGAGAAAACCTTTACAATCTTAAATAATGTTTTTACCAAGACAGAGAGATTTTACAATACGTACGACATATTTACATCTAATATCAAAATTATTACATTCTCTAACTCAAACTATACTAAGTCTCACTAAATCCCTAAAATATATGAAAATTATTAAATTTACAAATTTTGACAGATTATATATTTTGACAAACTTTAAACAATATTAGACACAACTTATATCACTCATGAGATAAAATATCATATTTGACAAACATTAACAATTTATTACTAAATCTTTATTAATAAACACTAAAATCCATATAGCCACCGAACCAAATTGAAATATTACAATAATTGTCACATATTACATGTTTCAACACAAACTTTACAATATCAAATAAATATTTTACCAATACAGAGAGATTTTACAAGTCAATATCAAAATTATTATATTTTCTAAGTCAAACTATATTAACTCTCACTAAAGCCCTAAAATATATGAAATTTTTTTAAATGTACAAATTTTGACAAAGATTATATATTTTGACAAACTTTAAACAACATTAGACACAACTTATATCACTCATGAGATAAAATATCATATTTGACAAACATTAACAATTTATTACTAAACTTTTATTAATAAACACTAAAATCCATATAGCCACCTAACAAAATTGAAATATGACATTAATTGTCACCTATTACATGTTTCGACACAAATTTTACAACTTAAATAACGTTTTTACCAGCACAGAGAGATTTTACAATACTTACGACATATTTACATCAAATATCAAAATTATTACATTTTCTAACTGAAACTATACTAATTCTCACTAAATCCCTAAAATATATGAAACTTTTTAAATTTACAAATTTACATATTTGACAAAAATTAACAATTTATTACTAACTTTTAATAAACACTACCATATAGCCACCTAACAAAATTGAAATATGACATTAATTGTCACCTATTACAGTTTAGACAAAAATTTTACAACTTTAAATAACTTTTTTACCAGAACAGAGAGATTTTACAATACTTACGACATATTTACATCCAATATCAAAATTATTACATTTTCTAACTGAAACTATACTAATTCTCACTAAATCCCTAAAATATATGAAACTTTTTAAATTTACAAATTTTGACAAAGATTATACATTTTGACAAACTTTAAACAATTTAGACACAATGTATATCACTCATGAGATAAAATATCATATTTGACAAACATTAACAATTTATTACTAAACTTTTATTAATAAACACTAAAATCCAATAGCCACCTAACAAAATTGAAATATGACATAATTGTCACCTATTACATGTTTCGACCAAATTTTACAACAATAATTTGAAATATGCCTCAACAATTTATTAATTAATAATGTCACATATTTTAAGTTGTTCATTATGAATTTTATTACTAAATTTATGTTTTAAAGCTTAATTTTGACTATTGATTTAATTGGACCAAATTTTACAACTACAAAGTTGAAATAACATTGAAGATCAAAGTTCAAGACTCAAGACAAAGAAATCAAGCTCAAAGACAATGATCCGAACATATGAGAAGTAAGAGTTAGGTTTTGTAAAGTTTATTAAGATTTGATCTTTAAGGCTCAACTTTAAAACAACTTCAATTGAAAAATCTCTTAAAGTTTTCAAAGACAAACTTGATTGGTTGAAATTCAAATTAAGACAACCATACAATTGAAAAATCTTTTAAAGTTTTCAAAGACAACTTGATTGGTTGAAATTCAAATATAAGACAATATCAATTGAAAAATCTCTTAAAGTTTTCAAAGACAAACTTGATTGGTTGAAATTCAAATATAAGACAACCATACAATTGAAAAACTTAAAGTTTTCAAAGACAACTTGATTGGTTGAAATTCAAATTAAGACAACCATATCAATTGAAAAACTAAATCTTCAAAGACTAGTTGAAATCAAATATAAGACAACCATATCAATTGAAAAATTTTAAATTTCAAAGACAACTTGATTGGTTGAAATTCAAATTAAGACAACAATATCAATTGAAAAATCTCTTAAAGTCTTCAAAGACAAACTTATTGATGAAATTCACATGCAAGACAACCATACAATTATGGTTGAAAAATCTTAAGAAGAAAAGTTTTCAAAGAAAACAAATTGATTGATTGAAAATCAAGAAGAATGCAAGACAACATGATGCTATAAATACTACCCTTTCTTATTTCTAAACATCAAGCATACAAGAGAAATCATAGAAAAGATAACATCTTATACATCAATCCATCCTTCTCAAGCTTATATTTTCATATCATCAAAATCCTTGATTGAAAATTTCTCTAAACACTTTTTGAGCCATATTGATCAAATCCTTGATATACTATTAGAGTGAGCATATTGTGTACAAACTCTTTGAGAGAGCCTTATCTTGTACAACAAATACTAAACTTTTAAATTAATAAACATTTTGTTAGGGTTTTGTAAAATCCTAAGTATATAGCCACCTAACAAAATTGAAAAATTTTTCACTCGGTGGTTACTCTTCACGTGTAAGGAAGATTTGTAACGGTTTTGATCTTCACCCGAAAGAAGATTGTCAAATAGTATTTGGGAATCCTCAAGAAGTGTTGAGGCGGGGACGTAGGCGGGGAAGCCGAACCTCGATAACAATCATGTTTGATTTTCTCATCTCTATCTCTTACTTAACTTATATACTTGTGTTTGATTTTTATCATATCTATATTGCAATTGAATTGTGTTCTTAAATTTGTTTTTGCTAATTGAAAATAGTTTTTAATTCCGCATTTAAATCGAAAAAGTTTGCCTCAACCTAAATCACATATACTTACGACATATTTACATCAAATATCAAAATTATTACATTTTCTAACTGAAACTATACTAATTCTCACTAAATCCCTAAAATATATGAAACTTTTTAAATTTACAAATTTACATATTTGACAAAAATTAACAATTTATTACTAAACTTTTATTAATAAACACTAAAATCCATATAGCCACCTAACAAAATTGAAATATGACATTAATTGTCACCTATTACATGTTTAGACAAAAATTTTACAACTTTAAATAACTTTTTTACCAGAACAGAGAGATTTTACAATACTTACGACATATTTACATCCAATATCAAAATTATTACATTTTCTAACTGAAACTATACTAATTCTCACTAAATCCCTAAAATATATGAAACTTTTTAAATTTACAAATTTTGACAAAGATTATACATTTTGACAAACTTTAAACAATATTAGACACAATGTATATCACTCATGAGATAAAATATCATATTTGACAAACATTAACAATTTATTACTAAACTTTTATTAATAAACACTAAAATCCATATAGCCACCTAACAAAATTGAAATATGACATTAATTGTCACCCATTACATGTTTCGACAAAAATTTTACAATTTTAAATAACATTTTTACGAGAACAGAGAGATTTTACAATACTTACAACATATTTACATCGAATATCAAAATTATTACATTTCCTAACTGAAACTATACTAAGTCTCACTAAATCCCTAAAATATATGAACATTTTTAAATTTACAAATTTTGACAAAGATTATACATTTTGACAAACTTTAAACAATATTAGACACAATGTATATCACTCATGAGATAAAATATCATATTTGACAAACATTAACAATTTATTACTAAATCTTTATTAATAAACACTAAAATCCATATAGCCACCTAACCAAATTGAAATATTACAATAATTGTCACACATTACATGTTTCAACATAAACTTTACATTATCAAATAAATATTTTACCAATACAGAGAGATTTTACAAGTCAATATCAAAATTATTATATTTTCTAAGTCAGACTATACTAACTCTCACTAAAGCCCTAAAATATATGAAATTATTTTAAATTTACAAATTTTGACAAAGATTATATATTTTGACAAACTTTAAACAACATTAGACACAACTTATATCACTCATGAGATAAAATATCATATTTGACAAACATTAACAATTTATTACTAAACTTTTATTAATAAACACTAAAATCCATATAGCCACCTAACCAAATTGAAATAGGACATTAATTGTCACCCATTACATGTTTCGACAAAAACTTTACAATCTTAAATAACGTTTTTACCAAGACAGAGAAATTTTACAATACTTAGGACATATTTACATCCAATATCAAAATCATTACATTTTCTAACTCAAACTATACTAACTCTCACTCAAGCCCTAAAATATGTGAAATTTTTTACTAAACCCTTTAACTCGTAGACTATGTCACAATACTTCACAAAAATTTCATGTTTAATCAAATATCTTACAAAAGATCAAAGAATTATGTCAAATTATTTATGGGTTTTATGAAAATAAATATGGCCTTTGCATTTTGAAAAATAAATGAAAAGGAATTTGCTACCCTAATGTTTTTAAGTGGAATGCCTGGGAATTTTGGGAAATTATTATGGATATGTTAAATTTTGCAATTGATTGAAGTGATATCTTTGTTTGAGTATTAATTCTGTGAAGGCACTTTGATACATTTAGCTGGTCCAGTTGGTTACATATGTCCATTAATTGCACAGGGAGCAAGTGCAGTCAGGAGGACCATCTCGCTCTGAGGAGCCAAGGGCATGAGAGGATCAGAGTGCAGACCGGTAAGATTTGTCCAAATGGTTACATTTCGTGGTTTTTATTTGAGCCTTACTTGGTTATGTATGTGCTCAGCTATTGATTAAAGTTTCATTTCTGTAAATTTGTCCAAATTGTTTTACATTTCGTTGTTTACACATTGGGTGTAATCCGTCCAGAAGTTTCATGTTTAAGCACTATTTTAAACTTGTCTATATAAATGATGGTCCTGCTAGAAGTTTTTCATTTCTGCAAAACAGTTGTTGTTCCACAGCTTCATCACTGCACTTATTCTTATGGATTTTGAATGAATTGATTTCAGGGATAGGGAAAAATCACGTGAAAGGAGAAGGGACAAAGAGAGGGAATGGGAGAAATGGCGTCAACGCTCCCATGACAGACATAAGGATCGTGATCATAGGGAGGATAGACACCACAAAGATCGTGACAGGGACAAGGAAAGAGAAAGACACCGGGGTCGGGATCGCGACCGAACTCGTGATCGTGATAGAGACCAAGGTTGGGATTGTGGTCGTGACTATGAGCGTGATCGTGATCGCACTCGAGAGAGGGAGAGTGAAAGAGACTATGATGTTGAAGACCATGACCATGATCGTGGGCGGTCTGGTGATAGGGAATCTAATTATGATCGGGTTGAATCGAAACATGAGAGGGACCTGACATGGTTAGAGGGAGAAGGACCATGATCACACTGAACCAGAGGATGATCGTGGGTGGTATGAACAGCCTGAGCATGGGCATAAGCATTCAGACCGAGACCAAGAAGACCCTGAGCCTTATGAGCGTTGTCGAAGTCGGGGCCAGTATGATCATCTGGATGTCCAGGACGACCATGACCATTATGAACAATATCATGACCGTGGTCATGACCAATATGATCGAATGGAGGATGATGATTACCAATATGAGCATGCAACATCGGAGTCACGTGAAAGGGAGAGAACAAGAGATGTGGAGCATGAGTATCAAGGATTGGAGTGATCATTCGCATATTCTCCCCAGAAGTTTCATGTTTAAGCACTATCTTAAACTTGTCTATATAAATGATGGTGCTGTTAGAAGTTTTTCGTTTCTGCAAAACAGTTGTTGTTCCACAGCTTCATCACTGCACTTATTTTTATGGATTTTAAATGAATTGATTTCAGGGAGATGGAAAAATCACGTGAAAGGAGAAGGGACAAAGAGAGGGAATGGGAGAAATAGCGTCAACGCTCCCATGACAGACATAGGGATCGTGATCATAGGGAGGATAGGCACCACAGAGATCGTGAAAGGGACAAGGAAATAGAAAGACACCGGGGTCAGGATCGTGACCGAACTCGTGATCGTGATAGAGACCAAGGTTGGGAAATTGGTCGTGACTATGAGCGTGATCGTGATCGCACACGAGAGAGGGAGAGTGAAAGAGACTATGATGTTGAAGACCATGACCATGATCGTGGGCGGTCTGGTGATAGGGAATCTAATTATGATCGGGTTGAATCGAAACATGAGAGAGACCGACATGGTCAGAGGGAGAAGGACCATGATCACACTGAACCAGAGGATGATCGTGGGTGGTATGAACAGCCTGAGCATGGGCATAAGCATTCAGACCAAGACCAAGAAGACCCTGAGCCTTATGAGCGTCGTCGAAGTCGGGGCCAGTATGATCATCTGGATGTCCAGGACGACCATGACCGTTATGAACAATACCATGACCGTGGTCATGACCAATATGATCGAATGGAGGATGATGATTACCAATATGAGCATGCAACATCGGAGTCATGTGAAAGGGAGAGAAGATGAGATGTGGAGCATGAGTATCAAGAATTGGAGTGATCATCATATTCTCCATAAATTGTACAGAAAATAATGGGATTGATCGATCGGCTATTTCCTTTGCAAATCAAAAGGATTGAGCGCGAAATTCCCAAAAGTGAAACTCTGTACCGATCGATCGGTAATTCTTTTCATAATGTTATTGATCGATCGCATATTCCCCAGAAATAGTACAGAAAATAATACGATCGATCGTTTATTTCCTTTGCAAATTAAAGTGATCGATCGCAAATTTCTGGGCAGTTAAATTATCATAGGATTGCGATCGATCGGTTTTTTAAGTGGGTTTGTGAGCGATCGATCGTGTTTTCTTGACTTTTCTGATTCCTGTAGAACAATCCATTAAGTGCTTAATTTCTCCTGCTAAACCTGGTGCTTCAACATTCTCAAATATTTATTCAATAAAGTCTAAAATGAAACGTAATATCGTAACACTATTATTAACCATACGGAAATGTTTTCAATGACGGTAATTACAAACATGTTATTTACAATGTTGTATTACGTTTTATATACAATAGTATGCACATTTTGGCCTAAAAATTCCAAACAAAGTTGCACAATGATGTCAGGACTTGCATTTTGTTGCCATCTTCAATTTAGTTGCTCCTGCCAATGCGCTTCAGCTTCAACGTAATAACATTATGTTTTCAAGTTACTGGTTCTGAATGATGCAGCTGCAATGAGGTCAGTCTTCAATTGGTTCGAGTCATGCAGCACTAACTCTAACACAATGTTGAGTCGGTCTGCATCCGTTGCAGTCTACATAAACCAACAATGATTGCAGCAGTCAAAACAATTACAAAGTTTTAAAATTCATGAAGAGTACAATGGAAGTGCCTCTATATTACCACGGATTGATAGTGGGGAGAAAGAATTGGTAATCGCATAAATTGGATTACGTAAATGCCACAACTCGACCTGAAATAATTAGATGTGCATTAGAACAGTAACAGTCTTCAATTGAGACTGAACATATTGCCTCCAAATACTAGTAAATATGAATGTAACAATTTTGGTGAGTGTATTGTTTTATGATATACTTACCCGTCCGGCTGAATTGGGACTGCTGGAGGAGTGACAAGTGGCCAACTTGTCATATCTAAATCTTCAAAAGTTGCTGTTGGTGTCACTTTAGGATGCAACATGAAATCATTTAGTGCTTTAACCTACATAAAAAAATGAAATTATTAACTCAACCAGTTGCCCTCAACTGAACCCATCATGGAAAGTATGAATTGGCAATCCGAAGGACTCACCATGGCAGCAATTTGTTTTTTTCTATCAGCAAAGTGAAGACTGGAGCTCATAGTGTCAAAATATTGAATTTCTTTTTCCCTTACGTCAACCACGACCAAATACCAATGGGTATTTGAGTCGTTAATAGGGATGTAAATCTGTGTGCCACATATGAACACCATTAAATAAATCAGTTCATCCCTCTGAACAGATGATGGTAAACTTTTATGAGTGTGTATGCATCATATATGGCACCGTACCTTACTACATTTTGATCCATCCCCTATATAGCGTTTGGTGACATTGAAAAATTTGTCTATGTCATCCACCACTCCCCTTGTACACTCACTCATTATTACTATTTGCTGCACAACACGGATACTTATGGTTAGAGGGTAATATTTTGTTCTTTTCCTATAATCAACTACATCACCTTAACAGTTATAGTCAAATGTCAGTTCAAGAATTGTTTATATGAATAATGCATTGTGCGATTTTGTTGTATTACATGAACATATGAATTATGAACAACTTAGACGTACCGCGAATGTTGTGGGCAAGTACCAAATTGTTATTTCCCCACCAGATCGTGCCTTCTCTTGCATAGCCAACTGGCTTGCGACATAGTCAATAACCTACCATATAAACTTATATAAGTATGTGAAAATAACCTATAAAAAAAAATGTGAAAATAGTAAATATATCTTCTTTAAATAAAAAATACTGATCTTAATACTTACATCAGACACGACCCAGTTGTTGGGTAACAGGGTTCGTACCATTCCCCGTGACATAAAAGTCGTATCATCTTGGGCGAGTAGGTCCCTATATAAATTGTTAGAAGAATGATAGTTAAAAAAAATGAAAATACAAGAAGTGAGCAGCGTGAATGGACACATGTCCCTTGTTTCTTCCGTTCGAACTGTCCGATAATTAAGTGGCCATACCTTACCAATCACCCTTGCTACGAACATGTTTATGAAAGAGGTAAGAATGATACATTCGTTAGAAATTAATTTCTGCAAACACTCCTATGAAAGAGGTAAGATGTCTGTCACTGCTACTAATATGTGTGTGCATTCTGATAATATGCATCCTCTTTAAGTTGCAAAACTTTGTGTCAGTTTCACTAAGATGTGTGACAATTACGATAATATACATGTTCTTTAAGTTGCTAACATGTGTGTAAGTTGCTAACATTTGAGTAGTATGTGTTTGAATTGCCATAATATTATAGTTCTTTCATGTTGCTAACATATGTGTAAGTTTGACTAAGATGTGTGACAATTGCGATAATATGAATGTTCTTTAAGTTGCTAACATGTGTGTAAGTTTGACTAAGATGTGTTGATGCATGTCATCGAAGTTTACATTCAACATGGGCCTGGGCCTCGTAAAAAAATAAATAACTAAAACATGGATCTTTTTTACTAACCCAAATCACATTAAAAGCATTTGATGGGACAACACTAGGATGGGACCAAGCATTATCTAATATTCAACATAGTATATGTATAATAATGTAAACTGAATATAGAGGAAATGAAATCTTACTCGCTTTCTAGAGAGGAGTCAATACAGTACTCTAAAATTGAGAAGTCTCGTTCGGAGTATCGGATTCCATACACTGGATGTTTCAATAAAATTGCCGAGACCTACGCAAGTGTTTCAAGTTATACAATGATAGT
>OU015769.1:22777019-22803786 GCA_907173295.1 Fagus sylvatica | reverse complement strand
AACACTTTGATAATACAAATAAATAATACAATTGGTCCACGGAGATAAAAATGACAATTTCATCTTAAGTCAAAAACGTATCTCTTAGAAAACTTTAACACATAGAAAAAAAAAAAAAATAAAAAAAAATCTACACAATTGTCTCTTTTGGTTATCTCTAAAATAATAGTCTATTGATATCCTAAATCTTAGATAATTTGAATGTTACCTCATCAATTCTAATATGAGTATTGAAAAATAATTTATTTGAGGACCATCTTTTCAATATATGGAGTAATTCAAATCAAACAGATATTTTTATTTCTAATCCTCTCTTTGAGGGAAAAATTATCTCCTGTTTCGGATGTATACAGCGCCCCCTCACAACAGGTGGGGTCCACTTGTTGTGAGGGGGCGCTGTATACGTCCGAAACAGGAGATACCCCCTCCTCTTTGAGGACCATCTTTTTCAATATGTATTACTTTAATCATTCATTGAACATATCCTCTAAGCATTAATTATTTAACAATCCTCGCTATTGTGCTGAATGTGACCCGCATACACTTAACCAAAAAGACAAAAATAAAATAAAACAAACTGCTAGAGCCCAACTTGATTCAAACTGTGCAATTCCATCCTCAATCAGCTTATCCTTTTCTTTAATGGCCACCGAAAAGATTGAGCAATACCGTGGCTAACTATTGAACCTTTTGGCCTTATTTATTCACACATCAACCAATTAATACCAATGTTCGGTGTGGCCTTAAGTGGACCTATTAAACAGTAAAGAGCAAATTTCATAGAGTTCTGGGAGAATTCAGAACAGGTGTAACAAACAATATAAAAACCCAGAAAAAACCACTTATGGTTTAAAGATCCTATCTCATATATTCCCCCAACTAAGAAGTTCCAATCTTACATAGGTGTATTAACATCCAAATCAATTTAACACTACGAAACTAGACACATATGTACGCATAAAAGGAGGCATAAAACCACGTCAAAAATCCCGTAAACACTGTTACAGGACCCTCCCAAGACAACCTGATTATGAGCGACCTAAACAATATTTAAGATGAAGAGAGCTTCCCTAGAGAATAGCCACATCCAAGTAATCTCCAATCTGCATTTGTGCATTTGTGAAACATCAAGTTTTTTAGTGACAAATTGGAAATATAACTAAGATACAGGGAACCCAAAGAGCATATTGTTTTACCTGAAAGCAAAGTTCAGCCAATGTCTTGTTGTCATCCAATCTTCCATTTCCGTAAGAAAACGTCATCCCCACCTTCATGAATCGAAGGAGTATTCCACAATCAGAACCTCATTATAAGTATCATTCATTGATCAACCAATAGTGTTACAAATACAAGTATCATTCATGAATCAAAGGAGTATTCCACAACCGTACTTGCCATTACAAATACAATATATTCCTCATGAAAATGCATATTTACTTATTTAGAGGTAAGTGTCAATCCGCACAACCAATTAACATATTTGAGTTCTAATAGATATCAAAACCATTTCGGCCCTCACATCAACCATAACAACACAGTGCAAAAACACTTTTTTGGCTGAGAGAAAAGAGAAACATAGCAAATTCTGATATTGAAGACAATATTGATAGAGTAGAAATCTTAAGTTAGAAATTGGCTTGGACAACATTGTGAAGAACACGAGGATGTCAGTCATAACCACAAAATTTAGTTAACTGGGAAAAACATTCACAGGGACTTCTGGAAGAAGGGGGAAAGTTTAATACTGGAAATCTCTGTCATAAGCATCTCAGTCACAAGCAATGCATTTCTTTTCACCATTTTGAAAATTCACATCATAAGCATCTCAATCATAATTAGAGGTCCCTTCCCCCCAACCTTCCCCGTATTGTTTTATTTTCTCTCCTAGTAAAAGACCAAGTAGACCAGAGGTTTTTCCTAGTAAGCATATGCCATTCCACTAACAGTTCAGATACATTATTACTTATCCATTAAAAAAAAAAAAAAAGTTCATATACTGCCCACCAATTTCTACAAATACTTGAATTTTTGTCACTGGCTCCAATATTTTTGGCATAAAACTTCAAAATATATATATATATATATATCATCTGATGGACTTGATTGTAGGAGCAAGAATAGGAAATTATGCATCTGAAAAGATATATCCGGTCAAATATGTTCCTTAAAATATGGAAAACCAATCCCATTCATCTACTCATACATGCACAGGTTAGAAGAGTTTCCAAACTCACTCTCACAAAAATTACAACAAATTAATGGACAGAGACATGATCATGGCTGTGTTATCAACAAAGGAGGAAGAGAGACTAACCTCTCTCACTTTAAAACGGCCATTTTTATCAGGATATACAAAAGCAAATGATAATCTAGCATTTTTTCTCCTTGCAGCAGGAGCTACCTCTTTGACCTGTAAAAGAAACACAATAGACTATTTAATTAAAATAAATAATGAAAAATAAAATTGATTCATGTGAAGAAAGAGCTAGAAGTATGACAGTTATAATTTCAAACCAAGATAGAGAGAACATTGAGAAAGACACTCATCTCAAGCAAACATTATAATCAGTTACCATGTTAAGATATTACCTCATATATGCCTTTTCAGTGGCATGGTGCATGTTCCGTCAACCATTTTAGGGTCATATTTCACGTTTCTTAATTTATTTATTTATTTTTTATAAGTAGCAAGTGAATAACTGCCTCAGTTTAAGCCAACAGAAACCTGTTTCATCAAACACTCCGTCCAATCTTTTTCTGCCATAAACAGAGCGCATCCTAAACATGATGTTAACTTTTTATGAGGACGAAAACAACAGTTTAGATTCGCTCTGTTTATGGCAGAAAAAGATCGGATGGAGTGTGGTTTGAACTATAAGCTAGGTTTACACTTGCAAAGATAGCCCATTACTTGTCAATCACCACAGACCTAACCATTATTTAGTACTATACCACAGTTTCCCTTGTTCCAACCTCATTCTTTGTCATTCAGTTCAAACCAAACCTATAATGTCCATTGCCTTTAAGAAAACTGTTGGCTCCTTTTTGATTGGCAATCACCCTCTAATAAACCAAATTTAGTCAACCAAGACCATAGTGGCATTTATCATTATGATAATACGATCTATCCATTTTTCTTCAACATTGGCTAAATTCTTCAATATGCTTACTCCCACCCCACTCTACCCCTCCCTTCTTCCTCCTCTTTCAAATATTCAAGGATAGTGGCGTTTCACAATAAATTACTCGTAGAGAAACTTTCTAAAGAAGAGCACTTTGGAAGGACTCGCCTCTACGGGCAATTTGGAATTCGCCTTCTATTTTAGATACAAAGACATACAAATTGCACACATACATAGAGATAGAGAAAGAGGCATACCAGATCAGTTATTTCACGAAGAGTCGCATCCTTCCATGTATAAATTTGAACCTCGTCCTTGGGCTCTTTGCCTCTCACTGCAAAGTCTTCATCACCATTATGACCCCCAATCTTGGTGAAAACGCGAAGCAACAATGGGCAAGTCTGCAAGAAATTCAAAAACGAAAATCAAACAAAAAAAAAACATTTGTAGAAAATGAGAAACCCTAGAAATGAAAAATGCCATATACCTTTTCACGATCAACAGGGTCGATGCGAGGGCGAGGAAGAGGAGGAGGGCCTCTTGGCGGTGGGCCCAGTGGTCTCCCTCCTTGTCTCCTTTGTGCTTCTCCTACTCTGGCCATTTCTCAGTCTCTCAAGCTCTCAGCTTCTGCCTCCTTTTTCTGATTACTTCGTTCTCTGCTTTTAGCAACACAAGGTGGTATTAATTATGTGGTGCCATGGGCCTGGTCCTGGTCCAGATAATTAAGTCATTGGGCTTACCAAACCTTTTCTATAAAAAATAAATTAAATTATTGAAGCAACCTCCTCAACGTGTTACGTAATATACTTTTTTTTTGCTACATGTAATATATCAAACATTGATGATTGACCAGTGTTGGCTAAGAAAAGGCTGATTCCAATGTTTATTGAATACAATCTAATCCAATAATAATAATTGTAATTGTGGTGGGTCAAATACAATCTATTTGTATGGTAAAGTGAGTTCTAGCATGGATGGGGAGAAAGAGAAAAAAAATTGATACCGAGATTTACGTAGTTCAGCCATAATGCATGCGTCCATAGTTGGTGTGATTTCTTAGGGTCTTTTTTACATCATTTTTTCCATCATTTACATATGAGATGAGAAGTCTTTATATAAGCTACAAATGAAAGATAAAGAAAAACGGATACAAGGATAGATGGACCCAAATGTGGGTTGGATTGGGTTTTTGGGCCTACGCAAATCTTACATCCTATAATAATATAGATTATAAAAGTAAAATAGAAATATTGAGGGTTTTTTTTTTATATATATATTTAAAAGTCTTGTAACTCAACTGACAATAATCGATCTCTTTTACGAAGAGAACAATGATTCAAATATCTCATTCTCTAATTATATATAATCATCAATAACAAAATATATATATATATATATATATATATATATTTTTTTAAGTAAGAAAAAAAAAAAAGAGATAATGTGATGAGTTTTAAATTGTTACTTGTCAATTGAAACCAATTATAACTCACCTATCATGAGTTCCATTTAATCAAAACAATCGAACATTATGTAAATTCTATTTAAATATGTTTAATCTTTTGTAAATAAATTTTCATTAAATTGCATTTGGTTATTTTCTTCTTTAGTTATTTACTACACATTTATTATATATATAAATAATTTACACGGCTTTCATGTATATTGCACAAATTAATGATTAGTTGTTTATCAAAAAAAAAAAAATTAATGATTAGTTTAATAATATAATAGCAACATGAAAGTGTGTGACTTTGTTTCAAGACTTCCTTTTGTGTTGTCAAACTAAATTTTTGCTAATAAACCAACCACAAAAACCTAGCATTGTGCTGGTTACAAACTTGCCAAAACAACTTTGAGTTATAATGCATTGTTAAAACTAATTAGCACTCTAAATACACTTCTCTCAAATCTCTTACAGTCTCTTTCCCTTGTCTTAGTTCTCTCGACTACTTCTCTATACCAATCGAGTGGTTGTCGTTGGCTATGGGAAGCTTTACAAGACGGAAGTCGTACCAATTCTGACAAGAAATCTCTTGAACTCAACATTTGAGGAAAACAAGATCTAAGGATTCGCATCGGGGATAACCTTCTCCTAGGGGCTATTTGGTGACCATCCAAGTTGCTTAATTAGCTTGACCTCAAGATCATTTGTATCAAGAAGCAAGGGACCCTTGACAATGTGGTAGAGCCATCGCTTCCTTGTTGAGCAATAAGGATTTGATGCAGGCCATGTAAAGAATGGGCTACCAAAATTACATAAAGTAGTTTTTTCGGGGTTAAATTTGACTACAATTTTGCTTAATCCAATATGAATGTCGTTAGTATATATCTTCATTTTCGAAGTTGTAAAAGAGTAGTAAATTATTATTATTAGTCAAAACTAACTAAAACTACCTATCACAATTTTTATTGAGTTAAAGCAATTTAATACAAAAAAAAATCTAATTATATAATACCTTTGGTTTCTCCGAACAAGGTTTTAGTTACAAATATCAATTTGATTATGTTCAATATATTTTTTTAAAGTTGGGGGCAGTCGATTTGGTTAAGAGAGCGGTCAATTTGGGCATGGGCCTTAATTTTTATTTTTACAAATATTAAACAAACTACAAAACAAAAAATCAGTGAAATTTCAATATTTTTTTACAAGAAACTTTTATTTGATAAGAATTTAGATTGTGAAATTGCCTAAAAATCAGTGGGCTCGCACACCGATTGATTCGAGTGGACGATGCTCTTACCGACGAGTGGATACCTGCAAAATAGAGATACAAATAAAAAGATGCACCGGCGGTGGTCCGGTGGGGAGGAGCCTCCGATGCTTAAGTTAGCAAGGTGCACAGTGATTCAGAACAAGAATACGGGCTCAGAGAGTGTAGAGATGAGAAAAAGAGTGAATACCTTTGTCTGAGAATTCCCTGGGTTTATATAGGGAGGCCCTGGTCTTCTAGCCGTTTGTGGTCATTAAGTGGCTTTAATATCCAGATTTGTAACCGTCTGGTCCTGATTTGTAACCGTGTTGATTGCCTTGATTCTTGTCCTTAAATTATGCTTTTGACTTTCATTGCTGGGGTTTAAAGATGGCACATTTGCAACGTGGGGTTAATGTTGTCTACAGCTGTAATATTTAATTGCCTCGTCATTGTGAGGTGGATCGTCGTTAAGGTTTAATTCCGTCAGTATCAGATGCCCCCTACTTCGTATCATCGTTATGAAATGACGATGTACGAGGTACTGAAGTGGTCGGGGGTTTTTTTTAATAACTTCACGTATTTTTCGGGAAATGGAGACTTCATTCAATGAGGGGTCGTCTTTCTGGATGTGGGTGACACGTGTCGTCACGTAACTGGCTGGCGTGATCGATGCGTCGCTTCGTCAGATCTCGTATTAATGTCGAGGTGTCGTTTCATGCGGCAGATGACACGTGTCGTCGTGTGCTTGGTCGGCGTGATCGAGGCGCCGTTCCGTCAGACCTCGCATTAATGTCAAGGTGTCGCTTCGGGCTGCAGATGACACGTGTCGTCACGTGATTTGACGGCGTGCTCGAATCGTTGTTTCGTCAGTTTTTTGGCGGTTTTTTGAATACGAAGGGTTTTTGGTTTAGGGTTTTTATACCGATTTCAAGTTTCATTTTTTCATTTTCGAAAGAGAGTTCTTTGGGGCGAGCGACTGGGGTTTCTTCTCCGTTTTTCCGGTGAGTTTTCCTTTCAATCTTTAGTTTTTCCGATTAGTGTTTTGTGTTTCCATTCTAGCACATCCTGGCTTCGTTTAGCTCGTCGTTTAAGTTATTCTTCGTAGGCGTCTCTAGGTTTGCCGAGGGTAACTTAGGTCCACCGCCGTTAGAGGGCTACGTTTCCTCCGACAGTGTGCTCCACCGATTAGCGGCGGAGCTATACTCTATAGTTTATCCGGCTCTCTCGACTTGGGAAGCGGTTAGGAGTAGGATGGCGGCGAATGAGACGGAGTGGTCTCTTCCGCTGTCAGAGGAGTTGCCGGAGGGGCTCTCCGATGAATCTGCCGGGGGGGTAGTAGGGGGACCCTCGTCTGACGCGGTCCCTAGTACTTCGGGTTCTCGTCAACAGCCTAGGGCGGACAGGTCTTGGAGGGCCATGTCCTTCTTTAGCAAAATAAAACGGGATGAGGATATAGATAAGGTAAGGCGTCGTTATCAGATACCTGATGACGTCGTCCTAAGAATTCCTGACCCCGACGAGCGAGCGTGTTGCCCTAAATATGAGGGTGACGTAGCTTTTTACGAAGCCGATTTTCGGGCCGGTCTTCGTTTTCCCGTCCAGCCCTTTGTTAGGGAACTTCTAGATTACCTTTCCTTGGCGCCGGGGCAAATAAACCCTAATGGCTGGCGGACGATCATCTCTTGTATGGTCATGTGGAGGGTTAGTAGTAACGGGGAGGAGGATCTAACAGTGGGCGAGTTCCTCTTCTGTTACGAGCCCGTCCAGATTGCACTGTCTCGGGGCTTCTGGACGTTCAAAAACCGCGATGCGAACTCTAGGGTCATCCAAGGATTACCCTCGTCCGACAGAATCTGGAAGGACGGGTATTTCTTCGTATGCGGCGACAACTGGGAAAGGCTGCCGCAAGAAGACCCTAGGGACTTCGTAGGAGTCCGTAGGTCTTGGGGGACACCTTCGCGGTCTGGTGTGTGTCTTCGGTTTGCTCTTTTTTTTTTTTTTTTTTTTTTTATTTTTTTTTATTTATCGTCAGTGCGTGACCTGTTTTTCTTGTTTCCTTGCAGCTTTGAATCGTCCGTTGCTGAATTCCGTCTGGCAGGAGAGGATTTGGAGGATATTGGATATCGAAGATCGTCGGTACAATATCTTCATCGAGCCGGACCTCCTCGCTACTTTCTCACTTGGACCCGTCCCCAGCTCCTCCGTCAGAGCGTTGGTGAAGGCCAATAAGAAACGTAAGTCGTTGCTAGAGCCTTCTTTTTTTTTTTTTATTTTTTTTTTTTTTTTATGTATATATTTTTCTTTAACTTGGGTATGTTTCTTGCTTGCAGGCGTGAACACCATGAAGCTTAACAAGAATCGACTCAAACAACTTGCCCAATCAGGGGAGGTGGCAATTGCCCCCGTCAGTCTGAAGCGGAAGAAGCCGGATGAGGGGTCTTCCAAGTAAGCTGAGGAGGCGCCTCCTCGTCCTTCTGTCCCAGTCGTCACTCCTGTCCTCCCGACTGCTGTCCCTTCAGGCCAAGAGGCCCGTCCGTCATCCTGGTGGACTCTGATTTCACTCCTCCATCTGCGGCCTCTACGATCAATCAAAGTCCTCTCGTCGCAATGGACAGGGCGAAAGGTGCCATAACTTCTCAGGATACGGACGAGTATGCTGTGGCCCACACTGAAGACCTCTCGCTGCTTATGGTTCACTCTTTGATGCGGGTATGGTCTTTTGTCCTTTTATTACTTTGCGCATTTCGCTTTGTTCTTTTATTTGTGGCTTCTGACCCAGCCGTGCATGTAGGGTCTGACGGAGGCCATGGTGATGGCCCGGAGGTGCGCTTCAGTCGAGGAGGACCTGGCTATGCTGAGAGCAAAATCTATTGCAGATGAGGCGGAGATGAAAAATGCCAAAAAGCCCGTCATGGAGCTGACGAGGGATAGGAAGGAAGCCCTGAATGAGGCGGAGAAGCTGAAGAAGGAACTCAAGGCCAGAGATGAAGATGTTAAGGCGGCGGTTGATGCCAAGGATAAAGCCGTCGCCGATCTCAAGCATCTCGTCGGCCAGATTGAGGGAGCTAAGGAGGCGGCGGTGTCTGAGTTCAGAGCGTCGGAGGCTTTTGAAGATATCAACACTCGCTATTTCCTGTCTGGCTTCGAAGCCTTCAGAAAGCAAGCCGTCCAGCGCTTCCCAGGCTTTAGATTTCTCCGCTCTTCAACCTTATGATGACGAAGACTCCGTGGCTGGCGTTTCTCAGGACCAGGCGGGTGACGAGGATGTGTCGTCGAAATGAAAGATGTTTTTTTTTTTTTTAAAAAATTTCCAAACAATGTGGGGCCCGTGTTTAGGGCGTTTTAACATTTCTGAACAGCATGTTTGTGCGTGTTTCGTCGTTTTTAAGACGGTGCACAGAATTGTTTTGGGTATGAATTTTCCATCTTATTAGATGCTTGAATGTTTTGTTTAGTCTTGTCTTTTTCTGAGTATTTTTCTAAATTAAAGTGCTGCTGTTTTGTTGATCCATCTTGACTTGTAAAAAATCATGTTTGGATGGTGCTATCATAGTAGGTTGTGGGATGATACGTCCTAATGTTGTCTGAGTTTAGGGGAACGTCTTTTAGATGGTATCAGTTGACGTTGATCACCTGCCTAATGCTAAGGGATTGCGTTTGGACGACACGGTTTTAACTCTAGATTTTTGTCTAAGTTAAAAAGATCGTGATTTGATTGGTGTCGGATGATACTGTTTTACCTTTACTTGAGTTTAAAGTTTTTAGTTTGTAAAAGATCGTGTTTGCAATTTAACTTTGTTTGGGCTAAAAGATCGTGTTTTGACGATACAGTCTAACTTTGGGTATTCGTTAAAAGATCGTGCTGGACGATACAGTTTAACATTGGTTGAGTTAAAAGATCGCGTTGGACGATACAGTTTAACATTGTTTTAAGTTAAAAGATCGTGTTTGGACGATACAGTTTAACATTGATTAAGTTAAAAGATCGTGTTGGACGATACAGTTTAACATTGGTTAAGTTAAAAGATCGTGTTGGACGATACAGTTTAACATTGGTTAAGTTAAAAGATCGTGTTTGACGATACAGTTTAACTTTGGTTATTCGTTAAAAGATCGTGTTTGGACGATGCAGTTTAACATTGGTCACTTTGCATGGTATGTGGGTACGGGTTGACACATACGATTTACCGTGGTTCGGCAATAGTGCCTACGTCCACCCTTATTTCTTTATTCAAAGTATTTTCTATTCTTTACAAGGTTTGTCTCTCTTTAGGGATAGTATCTCCTGAGATGTTCGGCGTTCCACGGGTGTGACAAGTGTCGTCCATTCATGTCTTCTAAGTGATACGTGCCTGGTCGTCGTACTTCAATGATTTTATAGGGTCCTTCCCAGTTTGGACCAAGCTTGCCTTCGGAAGGATTCCTGGTGGCTAGGGTGACCTTTCGTAGGACGAGGTCACCAATTGACAACTGTCTGGGCTTGACTCTTGAATTGTAGTGTCGTGCCATTTTCTCTTGGTATCTCTTCATTCTTGTTTCCGCTGTTTCTCTGACTTCGTCGATTAGGTCGAGGTTAAGCCAGAGTTGTTCTTCATTTTTCTGTCCGTCGTATGCTGAAGTTCGCAATGTCGTCAGTCCTATTTCGACGGGTATTACTGCTTCACTTCCGAATGTCATTCGAAATGGTGTTTCGCCTGTTGGTATCCTGACTGTTGTTCTGTAGGCCCAAAGTATGCTTGGAAGTTCTTCTGGCCATAGTCCTTTTGCCCCCTCGAGTCGGGTTTTGATGAGTTTGAGTAGCGAACGATTCGTGACCTCGACTTGTCCGTTGGCTTGTGGATGGCCAGGAGATGAATAGTGGTTGTGGATGCCCAGTTCTTGAGAGAATTGTCTGAACCTGGGGTTGTCAAATTGCTTCCCGTTGTCTGATACGAGTACTCGTGGAATCCCAAACCTGCAGATCACTGCCTTCCATACGAAGTTCTGGATGTTTCTTTCTGTGATGGTTGCCAACGGTTCTGCTTCTACCCATTTGGTGAAATAATCTATCGCAACCACGAGGAACTTAAGTTGTCGTCTTCCGATTGGGAGAGGTCCCATGATGTCTAAGCCCCACTGTGCGAAGGGCCAAGGTGCCGTCATTGGTACCAGCTCTGTCGGAGGTGAATGTAGGAGGTTGGCGAATCGTTGGCATTTGTCGCAGCGTTGGACGAACTGGCAGACGTCAGCTTTCATAGACGGCCAGTAATATCCATCTCTGACGATCTTCCTCTGTAAGGCCCGTGCGCCTGAGTGGTCGCCGCAAATTCCTTCGTGTATTTCCCTCATGACGTAACTGGCCTCGTCTGGTGCCAGGCATCTGAGATAGGGGAGGGAGAAACCTCTCTTGTATAATGTTCCCTGCAACATGAGAAAACGTGAGGCGCGTACCTTTAATCGTCTGGCTTCGTGTCGGTTGTCTGGTAGCGTCCCTCTCTGTAGGTAGGAGATTATTGGCGTCATCCAGGAGTTTTCGGTGTGAACGGGGTTCATCTCGGCTGTCTGCAGGCTTGACTGCTGGACGACCTTCATCTTGTCGTCGGCTGTTGTTGATGAAGCAGATTTTGCTAGCTGGTCAGCTTCTGTGTTTTGTTCTCTTGGTATGCGAGTGAGCTTTACCTTTCGGAACTGGTTTATTTGATGCCGGGCCTGGCACAGGTAACGTTGCATGCGTCCTTCTTTTGCCTCGTAATCTCCGTTTACTTGCCCTACGACGAGCTGGGAATCGCTTAGCACGTCTAGTTCTGTTGCCCCCAGTGCTTTGGCCATTTCGAGTCCTGTCAAGAGGGCTTCATACTCAGCCTCGTTGTTGGTGGTTGGGTACTGGAGCCGTACAGCTTGTTTGATGGTATCGCCTTCTGGTGATTTTAAGACCACGCCAATTCCACCTGAGTCCTTTGTCGACGATCCATCTATGTTCATGGTCCACTTCGATGTCTGTTCGACGTCTTCAGTTAGCTCGTCATCTTTCGAGGTGAATTCCGCTATGAAGTCTGCCAGGGCTTGAGCCTTGATCGCAGTTCGTGGTCTGTAGTCGATGTCGAATTCACTAAGTTCAATGGACCACTGGATGAGTCGTCCAGCTGCGTCGGGTTTGCTCATTGCTTTCCGCAACGGGTGGTTGGTGAGCAATACTATCGTGTGGGCTTGGAAATATGGGCGGAGCTTTCTGGCTGCCGTCACTAAAGCGAATGCCAGCTTTTCCATGGGTGGATATCTTTCCTCGGCCCCTCTGAGTGCTCTACTCGTGTAATAGACGGGCAACTGTCGTCTTTCTTCTTCCCGGATTAGTGCGGAGTTGACGGCAGTTGGTGACACGACCAGATATAGGTAAAGCTCCTCGCCTTGCTTAGACGGGCTAAGCAAGGGTGGTTCCATCAGGTACTTCTTGAGTTCTTCGAATGCTTGTTGGCATTCGTCGGTCTATTCAAACGCCTTCTTTAATGTTTTGAAGAAGGGTAGGCACTTGTCTGTGGATCGAGACATGAATCGATTCAGTGCGGCTATCCTTCCCGTCAGTCTTTGTACTTCTTTGGTGTTCTTTGGTGGCTGCATTTCTAAGATTGCTTTGATCTTGTCTGGGTTTGCTTCTATGCCTCTCTGCGAAACCATAAAGCCAAGAAATTTTCCTGAATAAACACCAAATGCACACTTACTTGGGTTCAGCTTCATCTGGTACTTGCGGAGCGTTTGGAAAGTCTCTCTGAGGTCGTCCAGGTGACCGTCTTCCTCTTTGGACTTTACTAACATGTCGTCGACGTAAACTTCGACGTTCCGGCCAATCTGGTCGTGGAACATTCTGTTCATCAGTCGTTGGTAGGTGGCTCCGGCGTTCTTCAGTCCGAAAGGCATCACCTTGTAGCAGAAGAGTCCTCTGCTGGTGATGAAGGAGGTCTTCTCCTGGTCGTCCTCGTCCATAACTATTTGATTGTAACCTGAAAAAACATCCATAAACGTTAGTAGTTTATGACCAGCTGTCGAGTCGACTAGCTGGTCTATCCTTGGGAGGGGGAAGCTATCTTTAGGGCATGCTTTGTTTAGGTCGATGAAGTCGACGCACATTCGCCACTTCCCAGTACTTTTCTTTACCATGACTACGTTGGCGAGCCAGTCGGGGTAGTATACTTCCCTGATGAAGTTCGCTGCCAGTAGTTTGTCTACTTCTTCCATGATGGCATTGTTCCGTTCCGGCGCGAAGACTCTTCGTTTCTGTTTTATTGGACGTAGAGAAGGGTCAACATTTAATTTATGTGAAATGATGGAAGGGTTGATACCTGGCATATCTTCGTGGCTCCATGCGAAGACATCCTTGTTATCTTTCAGGAATTGGACGAGTGATTCTTTCATTTCTGGGGGGAGGTCAGCTCCAACTTTGGTCGTCCTTTCTGGTTGTCCATCTTCTAGCTCGACTGTGTCCAGTTCCCCAGAAGGCTTCACTAGAATCTTCTGCTCCTCTATGCTCATCGTCTGATTCTGTCCTCCTGACCCGAGGGAGGCAAGGTAGCACTCTCTGGCTGCTATTTGATCTCCTCTGACTTCCCCTATTCCGTGCTCAGTGGGGAATTTGAGGAGAAGGTGGTATGTGGAGGTCACGGCTCGGAGTCGGTTGAGGGTCGGTCGTCCGATTATTGCGTTGTATGCTGAGGGACAGTTGACGACGAGGAAGTCGACCGTCTTTGAGATCGTCTTCGGGTGAGTACCTACCGTGATCGGTAAAGTCACAATACCGACCGGGCAAACCTTGTCACCCGTGAATCCGACGAGTGGTGCATCCATGGGGCGCAATTTGTCCTTGTCAAGCCGCATTTGTTGGTAAGCAGGGAGGTAGAGTATATCAGCCGAGCTTCCGTTGTCCACCATTACTCGTCTTGTGGTGAAACCTGCAATGTTAATTGTTATCACTAGGGCATCGTCATGGGGCTGATGGGTGCCTCTGGCGTCCTCTTCGCTGAAAGAGATGATCTGGTCGTCGAGGCGGATGTTCTTTGGTGGGCGTTGGACGACCATGATGTTGTGTGCTTGCCTCGCATATGCTTTCCTTGAGGCTCTTGAGGTTCCTCCTGATGTTGGTCCTCCAACGATGGTTCTGATTTCTCCTACGGGTCCTGGCCTGTTGTGTTCGGCCTGTTCCCTCTGTGCTGGAGGCTTTGCTGGACGGGTATTCGTTGGACGACTTACATACTTCTGTAGTTTGCCCTGTCGGATGAGTGTCTCTATTTGTTCCTTCAAGGCTACGCACTCTTCTGTGAGATGTCCATGATCTCTGTGGAACCTGCTGTCGACACCGGCGGAAAATTTTCTATAAGTTTCTTTTTCTTATTTATTTTCCTAGATACCGACCCCCATTTGGCGAGTGTTGTGTGTGTTCCTCTATCTCTTTTCCGTTTCGAGATATGAGTTGTGTGTGTGTGGGAACTTGTGTACGTGTGTGCGTGTGAGCACAAATTTGGAGTCGCCACCAATCATGGGAAATTTTAAGGTGTGATTGGGCACCTATGTCTAATAGATTTTACCCTATTTAGACATCTACAACTAAATGGTCTTGAACCAGAGATAGGTTCGGGGGTTTGCTTATGCGTGGGGAAGGTGTTAGGCACCCCACGACATCCGTTTAAGAAAACGGTTACCTCCTTCCTAATGTTTTCTTTATTTGCTAAGCCTAAGTTTGTTGGTTTTTATTATGTACAAATGTCCCGATTTCCGTCGTACGATATACCAAAAATGGCAAACGTAATATGACTTCGTTCGGTTTTGATTAGACTCTTTATTTCACCATCCCTTTTATCTTTGTATCTTTTAAATTTCCGGGCATTTCGGTGGTAGGATATACTTGAAATCCTAACACCTAGTGCCGGGACAAACAATTAATGTTTTTGTGCCATATTCGGGATCTCTTTACCCTTGATTTCCAAGAGTAAAGCGGTCCGTCAAATGGCGGGGTTTTGGGTGATTAATTCACACTTTGGGGAATTTTAGACCATGATCCTATGGGAGTTAGAACGTGTAGAATCCCTTACACGAAAGCACGTACCAGCCACGCCCCCGTGTAAAGGACTCATACCTTCGTTTCTAACGCCCACATTACCATGTTTACTCTTTTTAAAGTTTTCATGGCAAAGTGTATTTTAATCACATTTTTATATCAAAGCGAATAAACAATCAAGCAAGTAATCAAGATAGGTAAAATGGCAAAACATCCAAGCAAAATAGTCATGGCATAGTCGCAACACATGTATCATGAAGATGACAAATATGGATCGGCATAAGTATGATGCTTAATGCAAAGTGCAGTTTATTAAGACACAAGAATTTTTAAGGAAAGGGTCAAGACCTCGTGGGGTCGGGATTCGATGCTATTGAAAGACTTACTCGGATCCCGACACCACCATAGGATTTACATGAATAAACAAAACAATCTAAAAAAGGGTTTTCAATGCCTTTTCGGGCTTACACGGAGGGTAGGTGCTATTGAAAGACTTATCCAAACCTCCGACGCCAAATAGGACTTATATGGTGAAAATCTATTTGAAAACGGGGTTTCAATGCCTTTTCGGGCTTACACGAAGGGTTGGTGCTATTGAAAGACTTATCCAAACCTTCGACGCCAAATAGGACTTATAATGAGAAAATCTATTTGAAAACGGGGTTTCAATGCCTTTTCGGGCTTACACGAAGGGTTGGTGCTATTGAAAGACTTATCCAAACCTTCGACGCCAAATAGGACTTATATGGTGAAAATCTATTTGAAAACGGGGTTTCAATGCCTTTTCGGGCTTACACGAAGGGTTGGTGCTATTGAAAGACTTATCCAAACCTTCGACGCCAAATAGGACTTATATGAGAAAATCTATTTGAAAACGGGGTTTCAATGCCTTTTCGGGCTTACACGAAGGGTTGGTGCTATTGAAAGACTTATCCAAACCTTCGACGCCAAATAGGACTTAAATGAGAAAATCTATTTTGAAAATGGGGTTTCAACGCCTTTTCGGGCTTACACGAAGGGTTGGTGCTATTGAAAGACTTATCCAAACCTTCGACGCCAAATAGGACTTAAATGAGGAAAATCATTTGAAAACGGGGTTTCAATGCCTTTTCGGGCTTACACGAAGGGTTGGTGCTATTGAAAGACTTATCCAAACCTTCGACGCCAAATAGGACTTATATGGTGAAAATCTATTTAAAAACGGGTTTTGCAATTTACGGGTCCAACGCCTCATGGATTTACATGGGGTTTAGTGCTATTGAAAGACTTACCTAAAACCACCAATACCGTTTGGTATTTTCATGCCCAAATCAAAATAATGAAAAATGGACAATATTTACAACAACGTAGTAAATAATGAAAATAACGGGGTTTAAACAAAGGATTTTCGTGGGTCCAATTCCTATGGAATTACATGGTGGATAATGCCTCTTTGAGGTCTTACATAGTCCACCACGACCAATCGGGATTATCACGCCCATTTTTATGGGAAACGGAGATAATAACAACGCAATATATTCACAAGCGCGTAAAAGTAAATAAAGCGATAAATGTATTTAAAGCATTGCGGAAAGCGATAAATAAATTTAAAGCAAATAATGGACTTAAAAACACGGGATTTTCATGGGTCCAATGCCTATGGAATTACGTGGTGGTTAATGCCTCTTTGAGGTCTTACATAGTCCACCACGACCAATCGGGATTATCACGCCCAAATCACAAAGGAAAGAAAAATGGGAAAATGACAATATTCACAATATAATATTTACAACGTAGTAAATGTAAATAAAGCGATAAATGACGTTATTTAACACATGGGGATGTATTTTTCGGGTCAAATACCTCGTAGGCTAACAAGGTTGTTACGGCCTCGTTAGAGGACTTACGCAACTGAGCCAAAGCTACTCAATATTTGCCGTACTAAAACACGAGGAAACCGGTGTATTTTTCGGGTCAAGACCTCGTGGGCTAACATGGTTGTCAACGGCCTTTGTTAGAGGACTTACGCGAGCCGCCAAAGCCACTCAATATTGCCGTACTAAAACACACCGGGGGAGGGGGGGGATAATCACAACAAATATTCACAAGTGCGTATAAAATGTAAATAAAGCGATAAATGACTAGAAATGTAAAGAAAGCGATAAATGACTAGAAATGTAAAGAAAGCGATAAATGACTAGAAATGTAAATAAAGCAATAAATGACAAGGAAATGTAAATAAAGCAATAAATGGACAAATAAGAAACTAGTAAAGCATAAATGAAATAAATGAACTAAAGAATGTAAGAGAAAGAGAGAGAGAGAGAGAGAGGAGTGGGAAGATGAGGAGGAGGTTAGAGAGAGAAGCACCTAATAGGTGCTTCTCACTCTAAAAACCCCCCAAAATCCCTAAAGAAAAAGAAGAGGGAGAAAGAGCCTAGAGAGAGAGAGAGATTACCTAGAGAGGAGTCTCTCTCTCTAAAACTACCCCAAAAACCCCCTCCTAAAACCCCCTAAACCCCTATTTTCTGCCTAAACTAAGCTCTAGAAGGCCTAGTGCCCGAGCAAAAACTATGTGCAAATGAGGGGGGGGAGGGTCGGTTTTATAGAAAACCGTGCACGCCTCGCGCAGCACCATCATGCGCGGCGCATGACGGTCCTGCGCGAGTTGTGGTACTGCCACGTGGCAGTCTTATCCTTCCACGCCAGCAGCCCCTCGAATCCTCCTCGATTTCCGTGCGCGTACCCTTTTTTATCCGATTTTCGGGGGCAGTTTTGGAGGTCTTCTGGAACTCAAAATGGGTCATGCGGCATATCGTCGGAAAGCTCTCGACGTCCTCTTTCCAACGATATAAAGTTTGCGCGAATCGGAGTTCGGACGAGGGAGTTATGGCTCCCGGAAGTCGGGGTGTCGGAGCTGTTTTTGTGCACTCTTCCGATGCAAGATTCCGGTCAAACGGGGGATGCTATCGGCGAACCGAGAGTTCCACGACGTAGCCGGAGTCATTATCTTTCCAACGCACCCGGGCTCGCGGATCAACTTGTTGCGAGCAGGAAAGACTCTGCGCGCGAAGGCGGCTGTCCGGGAGAAAAAATGCGTTTTGCTCCCAGCGCGTTTTTTCTCAAATCTTGTCCCAGTTCGCGCGCATATTTGACCTAGCTCCCGATGTCGGATTTTGACGTTCTTGGTACCGTCGGAAAGCTTGCGCTGCCTATTTTTGCAAGGTTCCGGATTCGCGGGAATCCGAGCTTGGACTCGTGAGATATGGCCCCGCGAGCAGAGTCCACCGGGGTGTTTTTGGTCCGTTTGAGGGCAGTTTTCCGATCAGGATTCCGGCTGACCCCGATAAATTCTTGGCGATCCGAGAGTTCCACGTCGTGCATGGATGTGTCCTCTTTCCAATGTGCCCGGGCTCGCAGATCAACTTGTTGCGAGTCAGGAAGACTCTGTGCGCAAGCGTGGCAACGTCGGTGAGACAACTCCCGGAACTTTCAGCAAAACCTTATTTTGTCGGCCTGTTTTCACGCGTGTGGTAGACGTAGCTCCCGATGTCGGATTCCGACAATCTTGGTATCGTCGGAAAGCTTGCGTTACCTATTTTTTAACGGTACAGGCCTTGCACAGAGGCGAGCTCGGGTTCGCAAGATATGATCTTGCGAACGGAGGCCGTCGGAATGTTCCTTATGCTAAGGGGTCAACTTTTGACTGAGATTCCGGCTTGACCGGAGGAGCTCTTGACGATCCGAAAGTTGCATGCGGTAGCCGAAGTGAACCTCTTGCCTAAGGGTCTTGGCTCTTGGACCAAGTTGCAGCGGGTCGGAGAGAATCTTTGCGCAAACGCTGCCTCCCAAATGGGCTGTTTTGTCAACAACACCTACCAAAAATTTGGCTAAGTGTCGGACCGTTTTTTCGCGGTTTCGGCCACAACTCTCTCGTTTCTCGTCCGTTTTCGACCCGTAAAGTACGGAATCGAAGCTCTTGATATTCTCTATACCTTGGTCAAGGGGTGGTCAGTTCGATACGGTTTTTGGTCTGGTCAATGGTCCGGTCAAACCTTGGTCAAACTTGGTCAACCTTGGTCAAACTTGGTCGGATTTGGTCAAAGCTCTCCAAACTCTTGGAAATGTACCCCGGACTTCATTTCAAGGGTTTCTGGGCAAGGCGGACCCTAGTCGGGCTGGAAACAGCTCGGTCAAACCTCGGTCAAACTTCGGTCAACCCTAGTCAAACTTGGTCAAACCTTGGGAAATGTGTCTCGGACCTTCTTCTTGGGAGTATTTGATGCGGAGAGCCCTCGTCGGATCAGACCGGCTTGGTTCGGGCTGTCTCGTTTTGCGCGCCGACACTCCGAGAAAATCCCGGGGGTAAAAATGGGGTTATGACAGTTGCCCCTTCTTTGTTCGGCGTTTCTTGGCACAAGGAACGTCGGACAAAGAATAAATGACTCGATTTTTGCCCGCTCGGATTTTCTCGGTCTCCGCGTACTCCTACGGCTGTCGCGTAGTTCGTCTCGGTTTGCGTGCCAGTCCTTCCGGAGTCCAAATGGGCATTCCAGGGCTTGGAGAAGATCGGTCGGGATGCGAAAAGACGATTCGGGGCTTGAAATGGTGAAACGGGGCAGTTTTGGGAACTCGCGCATGACCATCATGCGCGGCGCATGACGGTCATGCGCGAGGTCCCACTACTTCAGGCCCCGCGCGGCCTTTCCCCTTCATTTTGTCGCTTTCTTTCCTTTTTCGCTCTCTGGACCCCACTTCGCCCCTCTTCACTCTTTTGCTCATATCTTGCTATCCGGGACTCCGATCGCGCCGTCTTCGCCTACGCGCTCCACGAGTAAGCCCCTTTCCATCCCTACCATTTATTTCAGGTCGAAATGTGCTGATTGTTGTGTCTTTTGGTCTTTTTCTCATGATCCAGGACTCCGATCGACGATCAGTTTTCGCCTATACGTCCCACAGGTAAGCACCTTTCCAACCCCACCCTCCTTTTCAGTTTTGAACGGTTGGATTATTTGCTTATGTCTTATGCTTCTTCTTGTGCACTTCTGCTTTTATTTCTTTTTGTTTAACATGTCATTGTATGTTTTGGGATGCATTACATACTTAGCAAACATGTTAGTGCACAAAAATGCATTTACGCCAGGGATCTGTGCATGTACAAATGAGCCTTTGTAGACACGCACATACATACACACGTGTTTGGAAACACATGAGATGAGAGATACGCAAAAAATTTGAGACGCCATGTTTATTATGATGCTTGTGCATTTTTTTTTTTGGGGGGGGTACTATGTCGTGCCTTTATTGCTCTCGGGTTGCGTTGCTACGCATACTCTCTTTTTTCTGTGGGGCATATTTTTTTTTATTTTTTATTATTATTATTATACATTTTTTTTTTGAAAATCATGGGTTGGGTCTAGGAACTGCCTTATTTAGACTTGGGACTCGAGTGAGTCCCGCAATGCAGAAGAACTTTAATTTGCCTTGGAAATTCTTTCAAATGGTCGGGGAAAATTGGGGTTTGAAACTTGTCAAACCTCCATTGAGTGGTCAGACCTGGTTTGGAAATTCATCCAAACGATCAGGGAAAAATTGGGATTTGACACTTAGTCAAATCGCAATTGGGTGGTCAGACCCGGTTTGGAAATTCATCCAAACGATCGGGGACAAATTGGGATTTGACACTTGTCAAATCGCAATTGGGTAATCAGACCTGGCTTGGAAATTCATCCAAACGATCAGGGACAAATTGGGATTTGACACTTAGTCGAATCGCAATTGGGTAATCAGACCTGGCTTGGGAATCCTATCCAAACGATCAGGGACAAATTGGGATTTGACATTTAGTCGAATCGCAATTGGGTAATCAGACCTGGCTTGGGAATTATCCAAACGATCAGGGACAAATTGGGATTTGACACTTAGTCGAATCGCAATTGGGTAATCAGACCTGGCTTGGGAATCCTCCAAACGATCAGGGACAAATTGGGATTTGACATTTAGTCGAATCGCAATTGGGTAATCAGACCTGGCTTGGGAATCCTATCCAAACGATCAGGGACAAATTGGGATTTGACACTTAGTCGAATCGCAATTGGGTAATCAGACCTGGCTTGGGAATCCATCCAAACGATCAGGGACAAATTGGGATTTGACACTTAGTCGAATCGCAATTGGGTAATCAGACCTGGCTTGGGAATCCTATCCAAACGATCAGGGACAAATTGGGATTTGACATTTAGTCGAATCGCAATTGGGTAATCAGACCTGGCTTGGGAATCCTATCCAAACGATCAGGGACAAATTGGGATTTGACATTTAGTCGAATCGCAATTGGGTAATCAGACCTGGCTTGGGAATCCTATCCAAACGATCAGGGACAAATTGGGATTTGACACTTAGTCGAATCGCAATTGGGTAATCAGACCTGGCTTGGGAATCCTATCCAAACGATCAGGGACAAATTGGGATTTGACATTTAGTCGAATCGCAATTGGGTAATCAGACCTGGCTTGGGAATCCTATCCAAACGATCAGGGACAAATTGGGATTTGACATTTAGTCGAATCGCAATTGGGTAATCAGACCTGGCTTGGGAATCCTATCCAAACGATCAGGGACAAATTGGGATTTGACATTTAGTCGAATCGCAATTGGGTAATCAGACCTGGCTTGGGAATCCTATCCAAACGATCAGGGACAAATTGGGATTTGACACTTAGTCGAATCGCAATTGGGTAATCAGACCTGGCTTGGGAATCCTATCCAAACGATCAGGGACAAATTGGGATTTGACATTTAGTCGAATCGCAATTGGGTAATCAGACCTGGCTTGGGAATCCTATCCAAACGATCAGGGACAAATTGGGATTTGACACTTAGTCGAATCGCAATTGGGTAATCAGACCTGGCTTGGGAATCCTATCCAAACGATCAGGGACAAATTGGGATTTGACATTTAGTCGAATCGCAATTGGGTAATCAGACCTGGCTTGGGAATCCTATCCAAACGATCAGGGACAAATTGGGATTTGACATTTAGTCGAATCGCAATTGGGTAATCAGACCTGGCTTGGGAATCCTATCCAAACGATCAGGGACAAATTGGGATTTGACATTTAGTCGAATCGCAATTGGGTAATCAGACCTGGCTTGGGAATCCTATCCAAACGATCAGGGACAAATTGGGATTTGACATTTAGTCGAATCGCAATTGGGTAATCAGACCTGGCTTGGGAATCCTATCCAAACGATCAGGGACAAATTGGGATTTGACATTTAGTCGAATCGCAATTGGGTAATCAGACCTGGCTTGGGAATCCTATCCAAACGATCAGGGACAAATTGGGATTTGACACTTAGTCGAATCGCAATTGGGTAATCAGACCTGGCTTGGGAATCCTATCCAAACGATCAGGGACAAATTGGGATTTGACACTTAGTCGAATCGCAATTGGGTAATCAGACCTGGCTTGGGAATCCATCCAAACGATCAGGGACAAATTGGGATTTGACACTTAGTCGAATCGCAATTGGGTAATCAGACCTGGCTTGGGAATCATCCAAACGATCAGGGACAAATTGGGATTTGACACTTAGTCGAATCGCAATTGGGTAATCAGACCTGGCTTGGGAATCCTATCCAAACGATCAGGGACAAATTGGTTGTTTGATTATTCCTTCCTTTTTTCTTGTTTTGTATAATTTTGATCATTGTGTACTTCCTATGCCTTTTCAAGAATGAGATGTACCTGACTTTTCTGACTCTTTGACTGTTCATTGCTCTTTTTGCAGATGTCTGATCGAGGTAGTGGGAGTGGGGGCCATCGCCGGTCCGATCGCCTTGCGAAAGGCAAGGCTGTAGCTTATGCTCCTGAGAGTTCTCCTGATACGGACGATGAGTACGATGCTATGGAGGACGTACGTACTCGTGTCGACGCGTCTCTTGCCAGGGATCTGCAGGCTGAGTTTGATGCCGAGGCTGCTGGTTCAGCTCCTAGTGCGGCTCGGGCTCCTCCTCGACCTGGAGTCGTCATTGGTCGTAGTGCCGGGCCTTCTGAGACGACTCGTCCTTCTCCACAGCCTAGTGTCACTACTGGTTCCAGCGATGCTCCTCCTGCCGCACCTCGTCGTGCCCATACCAGGTCGACGGGTATTCTCCCTTCGAGATTGAAGAGGCAGAGGAGTGAGGGGATTCCTGATTCTGCGGGCACCATTCCCGAGGATTACGTTGCGCCGGGATTTAGATATCCTCCCCATGGTGGCATTCGACCGCGTTACCCTGTTGCTGTTGAGATATCCGATACGCCCCTTCTGACGAACCTCCTTGCTCATCCGTCTTCTCTGGTCCGTCGCTGTCAGGTACCTTCATACTTTCATATGTTTCTTTTGTTCTTGACCTTTGCAAATCTCTGCATTGACATTCTTCTTTCGGATTTTGTGCAGGAGCCTCCCTATAGCGCTGGCCGAGGTGGGTGGTCCGAGTTTAGCAGACTTCTGGCGGCTTTCCCGTCCGGAGTATAAGGAGTTTCTGATAGGGCTGGGCTTCGGTCCTTTCCTTAGCATCCCCTACGTGTCAGTGTACCACCCGGCAGTGTGGTGTTTCATAGAGAGATTCTTCCATCACACCGGGACCTTCCATCTCAGTACCTGCGAGATGGCGGTGCTTCCTGTAGATTGGAGCGCTATCCTGGGCATCCGTTTTGGAGGGAGAGCTCCCCCTAGCGAGCCTATAGATGGCTTTGAGGCTAGAGAGATTTTGGGTCTTGCTGATCGCGATGCTACAGAGGGTACCCGGCGTCCTTCTGTGAGGATTCGGTATCTGGCGGATGTCTTGAGGAGAGATAGGGAGGAGCCTCCTACTGAGCTACGATATCGCCAGTGGGCAGCCTACTTTATCTTCAGCTGCTTTCTCGGGAACGACCGGTCCATTGTTCCCACGCCCATTGTCGGTATGTTCCGAGGACATCGACACTCTGAGGGAGTATGACTGGGGTGCCTTGACATATGGATTCTACATCCGGGGTCTGCGCCGTTATTCTCGTCGGGAGTCGATCAGCTTTCTTGGCTTCTGGCAGTTTACCGTCTTCTGGGCCTTTGAGCACTTCCCCACTTTTGCTCCCAGTCGACTTCCGTTGGCTTCTGACCCGGATTTCCCTCTTGCCAGGCGTTGGGATACCTCTAGGATTGAGAGGATGACTACTTGCACCCTCCTTGAGCTTCGCATGACAGTTGATTGCCTCAGGGATGCTGATATCATCTTCCAGCCTTACTCTGCAGCTTTGTCTCAGCGACCTGAGGTTTTTAGGGCTGTAGCGTTGTCTCGTCTGAGGCTGTGGATCCGGACCACTCGGTCTTGGGAGCTTCTGCTGGGTGAGCGGACGGTACGACAGTTGGGCGATGAGGCCGTTGTCCCTGTAGACCCCTCCCCCTTGATGACTATTGAGGACTACATTCCGCGAGCTCCGAGTGATCCCTACATAGCAGGGGTGAGTGCATACCCGAGTTTGGTCCGAGAGGGTGTGCCATACCAGGAGTGGTTTGAGCAAGTTTCTCTGGGGTCCCTGATGTCTCTTCACGAGGTTGAGGGTGGCCGTGTCATGGGTGGAGTGGCCATGGACAGTCATCACATTCGGTCTTCTGGGCAGATCGAGAGACTAGAGAGTGAGGTACTGCGTCTCCAGCTTGAGCTGTCGGTCAGCGTGGATCGTCATACGGCTGATATGGACCGAGTACAGGGAGAGATGGCCAGTATGCAGACAGAGGCGACACAGATGCGGAGGGATTTAGCTTCCCGGGATGCAGAGGTGACTCGTCTTGCTGCCGCCGTACGGAGATTAGAGGAGCAGCTTCAGGGTATGGGCATTACTCCTGTTACCGGAGCTGACTTATCTGGTCCTGGTCAACCTTCTTCTTCGCCACCTCGTGATCCTGTTTCTCGAGACTGGTTCTTTGACGACCCTTCTCCTCCATGATGTATATTTTTCCTCTCTTTTTTTCTTGGGGCCTTGTATTCCGGCCAATCATTTTGTATTTACATGGGATGTACAGACATTGGCTATTGTATATATGACATTTGTGGTTTTTATGGATGGTTTTGGTTTTCTTTTGTGGTTATGTATTTCTGGCTATGTGTATGGATGTATATTTATGGATGTGTTCGGGTATGTGTTTGGGTTATGTGTTTGGGTTATATGTATGGATACCGGGTCTCGATCCTCCGCGAGGCCTGGTTCAATAAATATCGGGGCTTACCTCTCCTTGGGGCCCGTTTCCATCATCATTGGGACTTACTCGCTTCTCGAGGCCCATTTCAGCAAATCCTGGGTCTTACTCCTTCACGAGGCCCATTTCAGCAACTCTTGGGTCTTACTCCTTCACGAGGCCCATTTCTATCATCATTGGGTCTTACTCCTTCACGAGGCCCATTTCAGCAAATCCTGGGCCTTACTCCTTCACGAGGCCCATTTCAGCAAATCCTGGGTCTTACTCCTTCACGAGGCCCATTTCTATCAATGTTGGGACTTACTCCTTCACGAGGCCCATTTCCATCAATGTTGGGACTTACTCCTTCACGAGGCCCATTTCATCATTATCGGGTCTTACTCCTTCACGAGGCCCATTTCAGCAACTCTTGGGTCTTACTCCTTCACGAGGCCCATTTCTATTAATGTCGGGACTTACTCCTTCACGAGGCCCATTTCTATCGTCATTGGGTCTTACTCCTTCACGAGGCCCATTTCTTATGACTCTTTCGAATTTTTCCAATTTTCCTCCTGACAAAAATGGAAAAATTTGCCCCAGTGTGTAACGTTGAATAAATTTTTCTAGCTTCTTGCAGATAGAAAAATTTTGCCCCAGTGTGGAACAATGCATGCTGATGCGGAATCTTGGATTTCTTCCTCTATCTCCTTTGCATCGGACTGCGATAACCACCCGAGAGTTGAACTATTTTCCTTCGAAATTTTTCAAAACCCTTTTGAAAAATTTTGGCCCAGTATGGCATATCGAAACAAATTTTTCCAGCTTCTCGAAGATGGAAAAATTTTGCCCCAGTATGGCCTTATCTTGATCGGTACGAGTTTCCAAACTCTTCATGCATATACTTCTTGGTTTGGTCCAAACTAACTGCCCGAGTCTCGAACCAGCTCTTCTTCACAATTTTTCAGTTTACTGAAAAATTTGCCCCAGTGTGGAATCACACGTGTCGATGTAGAATCTAAATTTCCGCTTCTGTTCCTTTCGCTCTGGATCGAGACAGCCGTTCAAGTGTTGAGCCGCTTTTCCCTTCAAAATTTTTCAAAACTGCTTTTGAAAAATTTGCCCCAGTGTGTTGTCAAATTTAATCATGAGACATTCCTCGGTTGCTTCTTAACTTTTCCGGTCTTCTTAGTGCTGACAACATGCTTCTGGTTATTAGCTCATCTGGTCGGTCTGTCTGATACTCTTGATCATTTGGTAGGACGACACTTTCTCAAGCTTCGATCCGTCCGGTTGAACCTTCAGCTCTTTCAACTAATTCCTGATGGTGGTAGCATTTCCTTGATCTCTGGTTTGTCTTCTAATTTTTCCGTTCGCGGAAAAATTGCCCCAGTGTGGTATAACAGGATCAATGGTGAGACCCATGGATAAACCGAAGGTCTGTCACCTGTTTTCCCCGATTTGGGTCTCATTTCCTTCTCCGAAACCTTTCTCGCATTGCTATTCAGAATTCCTTATTCTCGGGCTTCGATACCGTCACCGATTTGGGAGATTCTGCAAGAGGTGTCCATTCGCCTGGATGATGTAGATCTTCAGTGACCTAGAAATCTGCCTCAGTATCGACCTCCATGTCTGCTGAGTGTGTCTATGATGAGAGATTTCCTTCCAATTTTCTGGAACCTTTGAATACCACCCACGGTTTGGTAGAACCAAGAAGGAAAAATTGCCCCAGTATCGAGGTTGAGACT
>OU015769.1:22729110-22776919 GCA_907173295.1 Fagus sylvatica | reverse complement strand
TTTTGGGTCTTGCTAATCACGATGCTACAGAGGGTACCCGGCGTCCTTCTGTGAGGATTCGGTATCTGGCGGATGTCTTGAGGAGAGATAGGGAGGAGCCTCCTACTGAGCTACGATATCGCCAGTGGGCAGCCTACTTTATCTTCAGCTGCTTTCTCGGGAACGACCGGTCCATTGTTCCCACGCCCATTGTCGGTATGTTCCGAGACATCGACACTCTGAGGGAGTATGACTGGGGTGCCTTGACATATGGATTTTACATCCGGGGTCTGCGCCGTTATTCTCGTCGGGAGTCGATCAGCTTTCTTGGCTTTTGGCAGTTTACCGTCTTCTGGGCCTTTGAGCACTTCCCCACTTTTGCTCCCAGTCGACTTCCGTTGGCTTCTGACCCGGATTTCCCTCTTGCCAGGCGTTGGGATACCTCTAGGATTGAGAGGATGACTACTTGCACCCTCCTTGAGCTTCGCATGACAGTTGATTGCCTCAGGGATGCTGATATCATCTTCCAGCCTTACTCTGCAGCTTTGTCTCAGCGACCTGAGGTTTTTAGGGCTGTAGCATTGTCTCGTCTGAGGCTGTGGATTCGGACCACTCGGTCTTGGGAGCTTCTGCTGGGTGAGCGGACGGTACGACAGTTGGGCGATGAGGCCGTTGTCCCTGTAGACCCCTCCCCTTGATGACTATTGAGGACTACATTCCGCGAGCTCCGAGTGATCCCTACATAGCAGGGGTGAGTGCATACCCGAGTTTGGTCCGAGAGGGTGTGCCATACCAGGAGTGGTTTGAGCAAGTTTCTCTGGGGTCCCTGATGTCTCTTCACGAGGTTGAGGGTGGCCGTGTCATGGGTGGAGTGGCCATGGACAGTCATCACATTCGGTCTTCTGGGCAGATCGAGAGACTAGAGAGTGAGGTACTGCGTCTCCAGCTTGAGCTGTCGGTCAGCGTGGATCGTCATACGGCTGATATGGACCGAGTACAGGGAGAGATGGCCAGTATGCAGACAGAGGCGATACAGATGCGGAGGGATTTAGCTTCCCGGGATGCAGAGGTGACTCGTCTTGTTGCCGCCGTACGGAGATTAGAGGAGCAGCTTCAGGGTATGGGCATTACTCCCGTTACCGGAGCTGACTTATCTGGTCCTGGTCAACCTTCTTCTTCGCCACCTCGTGATCCTGTTTCTCGAGACTGGTTCTTTGACGACCCTTCTCCTCCATGATGTATATTTTTCCTCTCTTTTTTTTCTTGGGGCCTTGTATTCCGGCCAATCATTTTGTATTTACATGGGATGTACAGACATTGGCTATTGTATATATGACATTTGTGGTTTTTATGGATGGTTTTGGTTTTCTTTTGTGGTTATGTATTTCTGGCTATGTGTATGGATGTATATTTATGGATGTGTTCGGGTATGTGTTTGGGTTATGTGTTTGGGTTATATGTTTGGATACCGGGTCTCGATCCTCCGCGAGGCCTGGTTCAATAAATATCGGGGCTTACCTCTCCTTGGGGCCCGTTTCCATCATCATTGGGACTTACTCGCTTCTCGAGGCCCATTTCAGCAAATCCTGGGTCTTACTCCTTCACGAGGCCCATTTCAGCAACTCTTGGGTCTTACTCCTTCACGAGGCCCATTTCTATCATCATTGGGTCTTACTCCTTCACGAGGCCCATTTCAGCAAATCCTGGGTCTTACTCCTTCACGAGGCCCATTTCAGCAAATCCTGGGTCTTACTCCTTCACGAGGCCCATTTCTATCAATGTTGGGACTTACTCCTTCACGAGGCCCATTTCCATCAATGTTGGGACTTACTCCTTCACGAGGCCCATTTCATCATCATTGGGTCTTACTCCTTCACGAGGCCCATTTCAGCAATCCTTGGGTCTTACTCCTTCACGAGGCCCATTTCAGCAAATTTTGGGACTTACTCCTTCACGAGGCCCATTTCTATCATCATTGGGTCTTACTCCTTCACGAGGCCCATTTCGGATGACTCTTTCGAATTTTTCCAATTTTTCTCCTGACAAAAATGGAAAAATTTGCCCCAGTGTGTAGCGTTGAATAAATTTTTCTAGCTTCTTGAAGATAGAAAAATTTTGCCCCAGTGTGGAACAATGCATGCTGATGCGGAATCCTGGATTTCTTCCTCTATCTCCTTTGCATCGGACTGCGATAACCACCCGAGAGTCGAACTATTTTCCTTCGAAATTTTTCAAAACCCTTTTGAAAAATTTTGCCCCAGTATGGCAATATCGAAACAAATTTTTCCAGCTTCTCGAAGATGGAAAAATTTTGCCCCAGTATGGCATTATCTTGATCGGTACGAGTTTCCAAACTCTTCATGCACATACTTCTTGGTTTGGTCCAAACTAACTGCCCGAGTCTCGAACCAGCTCTTCTTCACAATTTTTCAGTTTACTGAAAAATTTGCCCCAGTGTGGAATCACACGTGTCGATGCAGAATCTAAATTTCCGCTTCTGTCCCTTTCGCCCTGGATCGAGACAGCCGTTCAAGTGTTGAGCCGCTTTTCCCTTCAAAATTTTTCAAAACTGCTTTTGAAAAATTTGCCCCAGTGTGTTGTCAAATTCAATCATGAGACATTCCTCGGCTGCTTCTTAACTTTTCCGGTCTTCTCAGTGCTGACAACATGCTTCTGGTCATTAGCTCATCTGGTCGGTCTGTCTAATGCTCTTGATCATTCGGTCAGACGACACTTTCTCAATCTTCGATCCGTCCGGTTGAACCTTCAGCTTCTTTCAACTAATTCCTTGATGGTGGTAGCATTTCCTTGATCTCTGGTTTGTCTTCTAATTTTTCCGTTCGCGGAAAAATTGCCCCAGTGTGGTATAACAAGATCAATGGTGAGACCCATGGATAAACCGAAGGTCTGTCACACGTTTTCCCCGATTTGGGTCTCATTTCCTTCTCCGAAACCTTTCTCGCATTGCTATTCAGAATTCCTTATTCTCGGGCTTCGATACCGTCACCGATTTGGGAGATTCTGCAAGAGGTGTCCATTCGCCTGGATGATGTAGATCTTCAGTGACCTAGAAATCTGCCTCAGTATCGACCTCCATGTCTGCTGAGTGTGTCTATGATGAGAGATTTCCTTCCAATTTTCTGGAACCTTTGAATACCACCCACGGTTTGGTAGAACCAAGAAGGAAAAATTGCCCCAGTATCAAGGTTGAGACTGGGGCTTGGCCTTTGTTTTCTTATGGACAACATTCGACCAAAGCCAGTGTATGGGATTGTGTTTGGGCATTTTCTGGTCAAGGCATGCTGTTTGAAGGGAGTCTAGGGGGAAAGTGCTCAACATCTTTCAGGGTTTTTTGGCCAGTGGCTTGACTGGTGGTTTAGAGGGTGAAATGAATTTCATAGGTTGTTGCAATTCTGCACAAATCCTTCTTTGAAAAATTTTCCTCATTCAAGATTTCGAGGACTGTTTTTTAGAAAATCATTTTTCAAATCTTTTTATTCTTGGAAAATCATTAAAGAGTATAATCTTTTGAAAATTCTTTCAAATGCATGCATCGTCTGAGAGAAGGCTAGGCAAAGCCTTGTTTCCTTTACAGTTAATGGGTGCCTCTGCTCAACAACCATCCCTTACCGAGAATGGAAAGCGTGGTCCCTCGGGTTAATCTGTTTGGCATTATCCTGTGAGCTTTCTGAGTGAGCTCTTCTTTTATTTCTTTTGAATTGGGGTGAGGCTTCAAACATTGAAGTCACTCTTGTTTGGCCCGAAGGCCATGGTGCAAAGTGGACGGTGCCCTTTATGAGATGCGACCTCTTGAAGGTGCGTGATCTAGATTCCATCATTACCAGTTTTTGACCAAAAGTTCGTTGCTACATGACCAACCGATCATCGATGATCAGTGAGGTCTTTGTTGGCTTGTAACGTGGCCTTGGGGTTAAAAGGGTGCTTGAAACGAAGGATATAAGGCTCAAAATTACTTCATGATGTTTCCTTGGCACAAGCTCCTTAGGCTAAGCAGTCGCTCCCAGTTAGGAAGGACTTTCAAAGGACCGTAATGTAAGGCTTTGGTTCTCCTAGGCTTATGGGAGGATAATTTTGGCTTTGAAATTACTTGAGGGGTTTTCCTAAAGTCAAGGATTACTCTTCGTTTGAATTTCACTCCATTAAGCACTACCCTAGTCCTTAATTTGAACATTTCACTAGACTTCTATTCACTCAGTTTAGCTTTCCTTGGGTTGACTTTCTCTTCAGTTTTTGGACTTCTTTCCCTCTTTCTTTTTCGGAGAATTCACTTGATTGACTTTGTTTTCTTTGGGAGTCTCATTTACTCACTTTGTTTGTTTTTACTTAGCATGAGACTTTCACAACCATTTAACCCGCCCCAGTGTGGGGGGTAATCCTTGACTGGTTTTTCATAGAAGAAAAACGAACAGGCTCAACTTGGTTAGCAAGTGGCATTTTTCTACAAGTGGGAGGATAGTTGAACGGAGGCCTTTTCCGTCATCCTGGGTACTAACTTCTTAGCCTAGAGAGCTTAAGTGCCATTTCATAAATCCGGGTGAATTTTCTTTAAAAATATATTCTTTGGATCAGCGGGGTTTACAAGCGGTAAAACTGTTTGGATAGTAGAAACAATGCCTCCATCATTTCATATCCAATCAATTGGTCAGTGAAGCTAGAACTTTTAGTCACCTACTGGTTTAGGATCACACCAACATTGGTCGTGAAAAGTAGGAATCATGTGCAAAAGGGTTAAGTGCTTCATGTGTTTGAGAAAAAGTGTTTCGGGCGTGGGTGTTCAGAGAACACATGCCGCTCCTTCTCAGTAGTGGATAGTAATTTTACTTAGACACCTCATTTTCCATGAGTGGAATTGTGGTGTTGACTCGTCCCTCTCATGGATGCATGCATTTCAAACAAATCTTTTTGTGATTTTGAATTTATTATGCACATTTTTTGGAAAAGCATAGATTTTGGAAAATTTGTACAAGACTGCAACAAACTACTCAACACGGACAGTTTGTGGGATCATGATCGGATCTCAATGGTTCTCTTGTGCTTTGCCTTCCGTGGGTGGTATTGATGTCTCCTGCTGGTGGGGGGTCAGTCCGCTTAGTGTGTACTTCTTCCTCTTCGGTGGTGGTGATGTCTGGGTCTTGAGAATTCATCCTTGGCGATGCGGGATCCAGGCTCCGGTGCTCCTTGAAATGGTTCGCTCTGTCTGATCTCTTGATGGCTCATTGGCGCGAAAGCCAAGTGTTGACCTAGCCTTCTTCATGGGAACAGTATGCATACTTGGCTTCCTAGCTTGGACCATGGTGGGTACTTCTGGCTCCGAGTGACCGAGCTCTCGTATCTTCCGTTTGAGTGTCACGCATCTGTTGGTGCGGTATTCAGCTTTCTCCTTATCAGAACTGCACTGGTCATCTAGATTTCGAAAGTTCGACATAAGCTTTGGTTGAGTTTTGGGCACTGTATGCTCCCCTACCTCTGAGAGTGTTGGTAGCGTGGTCAAATGAACTGGCTGAATGCCACAGGTAGTAGGGCCCTTGAGACTGAGGAGAAGGGATGACAGTTTCATCTTTGCGACGCTCTGGGGGCCATGCAATGATCACACTTGGAGTAGAGCCCTCATTGATTCTAAGAATCCCATGATCAACAAGGTCTTGTACCTTATTCTTCAAAGCATGACAATCCTCTAGCGAATGGCCAGGTCTTCCAAAATGGAATTCACATTTTTTGGATGAATCATGAAGAAGATGAGGGCTTTGTTTCAAGAAAACCGGTGAGATTAACCTTTTTTTCCAACAACCTTGGGTAGAGCTCATCCATAGGCATAGGCAAAGTACAAAATTTTCTCGGCTCTGACTTTAGTTTTGCGGAGGAAGAAAGATTTCGGCTGGATTGGTATCGCCCAGTGTGAAGCATGAGAGTTCCTTGCCTTCGGTGTCTTTCTGTTTCCCTTCTGCTTAGTGATTTCGTACTTGCCTGTCCTATAGGAGAGTGAGAGGCAAGGTCCCTGATTGCCTTTCTATCGTCTTTCAGCAAAGTGCCCGTAAGGGTGATTAGCTGGTGCATTGATTGGACCACTTCATCGAGTTGTTTCTCTAACTGCTCAACTCTCTCAACCACATTCTTGGGTGTGTGCCGCTTGCGAGGGGTCATACGACGATCAACTTCCTTTGGCTCTTCTTTCTTGCTAATCGGACTTTGAGCTTCTTTTTCAGATTCTTCACTGCCCTTTGAGGAATGCCCATCTACGTCAGAATGGGGTTCAATTGTATCTCCTTGGTTGCTAGGGTATAATGGTTGTCCTTGCAAACTTCTGATGTCTGAGTGATCATCTTCCTTCTTGTTCATCACATTCTCTTCTCCATTGCCATACATTTGTAGAGACTGAGGGCCTTCAAGGGTGTTCCAATTCCCTTTTGGAGATGGGTCATTCTCGGGCGTGGCGTTGGGATTGACTGTCCGTGCTTCGTTCTCCACATCAGGCTTGGCAAGTGCTAGTAAGGCTGATGCATCCACCATCTTTGTGCTCCCTATAGTCTTTTCGACCTTGACGTCTAATTGGAAGTCTCCCTCTTTAGGCTTTGAAGGTTGCACCGGTGGTGGGCCCAAATTGGTGTGAGAATGTCCTCCTGTGTTATCTTCGGATGTATCCTTTGTTAATGTCTTCTACTTGCTTCTCACTTTTCCGTGTCACGTTTCACCAAAAGGCGTACGAAATTCAGAAGGTCGTTGAACTTCTCCTCGAATGAAGCCATGCGGATATCCTGTGCACTAGGCCCACTTGTTTCTCCCGTCATTTGTTCGTGTGTATGGATAAAACCTAAAGATAAACAATGCCAAGTTAGACTTTGAATTCACAGTTAGGGACATGACCTTGGCCTACCTCGTGGGTAAGCCATGGTTAAGCATGTATGCGTATGTATGGTATGCATGAGTGCAATATGTATTGGCAAACAGATGGATTCTCTCATTGGGTTGCCAAAATTGGCGAGCCTTTCGGCTCATGGTTTCACTTTGAAATTTTGGGTGACCATCATCGGTCGATGTGAGGGTCAGGATGACATGGGTGGATATCTACATCCCCACCTAGAGTTGGAAACTCTCAAGGTTTACATGTATGTACATGATGGACAAGTCAACGAAGAGATGGACTCTTACATTACTAAAAATTGGTGAGCCTTTCAGCGCTCGGTTCTATTTTTGAAAATTTTTGGGGAAACCGATGTTAGTCGACGTGAGAGTCATACTCTTGGTTGAAGACAACACAATGGTTAAATATCTACATCCCTATACAGAGTCCTTAGGGTCTACACATGCATGGACTTGTCAACGAAGAGATGGGCTTTCGCACTATCAAAATTTGACGGGCCTTTCGGCGCTTGGTTCCATTTTGAAAAATTTTTTTTTAGGGAACCGGTGTCAGTGGATGCGAGAGTCATACTCTTGGTTGAAGACGACACAATGGGTAAATATTTACATCCCTATATAGAGTCAGGAACTCTTAGGGCTTATACACGTATGTACACTATGGTTACAGACTCATCAACAAGGAGATAGACTCTCATATCACCAAAAATTTGACGAGCCTTTCGGCGTTCGGTTCTATTTTGAAAAAAAATTTCTGGGAACCGATGTCGGTTGGTGTGAGGGTCATACTCTTGGTCGAAGACAACACAATGGTTAAATATCTACGTCCCTACAAGAGTTGGGAATTCTTAAAGTCAACACGAATATGTGCACTATGGACAAGTTAACGAAGAGATGGACTTTCACATCACCGAAAATTGACAAGCCTTTCGGCGCTCGGTTCCATTTTGAAAATTTTTGGGAACCGATGTCGATTGGTGTGAAGGTCATACTCTTGGCTGGACATGACAACACTCTATACATCCCATGTAGAGTTTGGAACTCTTAAGGGTTTCATGCGTATGTACATGATGGTTACATGCGTACCAACAAAAAGGTAGACTCTCACATTACCAAAACTCGACGAGCCTTTCGGCGTTCGGTTCCATTTTTGAAAATTTTTGGAGGGAACCGGTGTCGGTCAATGTGAGGGTCGTACTTTTGGTTAAGGACGACACGACTCTATACAAAATGGTTACAAATGTATCAACGAAAAGATGGACTATCACATCTTATCCAAAATTCGACGAGCCTTTCGGCGTTCGGTTCCATTTTTGAAAATTTTTGAGGGACCGACGTCAGTTGGTGTGATAATCGTACTTTTGGTTGGATGACAAGACTATGTACATGACGGGTATGATCGTACTAACGAAAAGCTAGACTCTCACATTACTGAAAATTCGACGAGCCTTTCGGCGTTCGGTTCCATTTTGAAAATTTTTTGGAGGGAACCGATGTCGGTTAATGCGAGGGTCGTACTTTTGGTTGAGGACGACATGACTCTATACACGATGTATCAACGAAAAGTTAGACTCTCACATTACTGAAAATTCGACGAGCCTTTCGGCGTTCGGTTCCATTTTGAAAATTTTTGGAGGGAACCGATGTCGGTTAATGTGAGGGTCGTACTTTTGGTTGGGGTACGACAAGACTATGTACACGCGTATCAACGAAAAGATAGACTCTCACATTACTGAAAATTCGACGAGCCTTTCGGCGTTCGGTTCCATTTTGAAAATTTTTGGAGGGAACCGATGTCGGTTAATGTGAGGGTCGTACTTTTGGTTGGGGTACGACAAGACTATGTACACGCGTATCAACGAAAAGATAGACTCTCACATTACTGAAATTCGACGAGCCTTTCGGCGTTCGGTTCCATTTTTGAAAGGTTTTTGGGAACCGATGTCGGTTAATGTGAGGGTCGTACTTTTAGTTGGATACGACATGACTAGGTACATGACGGGTATGATCGTACTAACGAAAAGCTAGACTCTCACATTACTGAAAATTCGACGAGCCTTTCGGCGTTCGGTTCCATTTTTGAAAGATTTTTGGGAACCGATGTCGGTTAATGTGAGGGTCGTACTTTTGGTTGGATACGACACGACTCTATACATCCCATGTAGAGTTTGGAACTCTTTGGGTTTGAGTGGTTTGCAACGGGTATGGACAACGTGGTTATCCTATCCCTTTATCAAACAATGACATGCAAACAAAGGTTTAGATAGATAGAACCTGACTCGGCTCCAATTTATTTTATCACCACCTGGAAAATAGCACAACGCTTTTCCCTTGACTCATTTTGAAAAGACACATCCTATTTTTGGGTATCCTATCTTAGGTTGGATGTTCACTCGGTTGGCTTTTACCAGAGCCCTCACAGGTAAGTTTTCTACTCTATAGCTTACTATATGCAACATGGTATGACACAGCTTGGAATTCTGTTTCCTAAAGGGGCCGATGATCATGCCCGTTTCATCCTCCCGAAGGAAGTCGAAAGGGTATTGGATCACCGGGGAAGCACTTGCACGCCCCCCTCGATCTCCACGGGTGTGGAAGGGAGAAGGGTGGATTCTCGTGTTCCATGTCCTAGATATAAAAGGGTTCGTGGTGGAGCCTGTACCAGCCCAGCCCCACCTGAGTCCGGGTTCGACCCAAAAGTCCAATGAGTGTATAATGTCATGATTTTGAAAGTAAAAAGGGAAAAGACTTTTTTGTACAAAGCACAATATACAATATGTGTTGCATAAAATAAATCTCTATCCTATGTTCGCAGTTTATATGTACAAGAATATAGACATGCTAAAATCAAAACACTATACAAGATGAAATAAAGAGGATAAATCAAATAATGAATACCAACAAATATATACACACATGCTTAGCAAAGAAAACACCGAAAGACTATAGGCTTAAACCCTCTAAGTCCCCAGTGGAGTCGCCAAGCTGTCGACACCGGCGGAAAATTTTCTATAAGTTTCTTTTTCTTATTTATTTTCCTAGATACCGACCCCCATTTGGCGAGTGTTGTGTGTGTTCCTCTATCTCTTTTCCGTTTCGAGATACGAGTTGTGTGTGTGTGGGAACTTGTGTACGTGTGTGCGTGTGAGCACAAATTTGGAGTCGCCACCAATCATGGGAAATTTTAAGGTGTGATTGGGCACCTATGTCTAATAGATTTTACCCTATTTAGACATCTACAACTAAATGGTCTTGAACCAGAGATAGGTTCGGGGGTTTGCTTATGCGTGGGGAAGGTGTTAGGCACCCCACGACATCCGTTTAAGAAAACGGTTACCTCCTTCCTAATGTTTTCTTTATTTGCTAAGCCTAAGTTTGTTGGTTTTTATTATGTACAAATGTCCCGAATTTCCGTCGTAGCGATATACCAAGAAATGGCAAACGTAATTTGACTTCGTTCGGTTTTGATTAGACTCTTTATTTCACCATCCCTTTTATCTTTGTATCTTTTAAATTTCCGGGCATTTCGGTGGTAGGATATACTTGAAATCCTAACACCTAGTGCCGGGACAAACAATTAATGTTTTTGGTGCCATATTCGGGATCTCTTTACCCTTGATTTCCAAGAGTAAAGCGGTCCGTCAAATGGCGGGGTTTTGGATGATTAATTCACACTTTGGGGAATTTTAGACCATGATCCTATGGGAGTTAGAACGTGTAGAATCCCTTACACGAAAGCACGTACCAGCCACGCCCCCGTGTAAAGGACTCATACCTTCGTTTCTAACGCCCACATTACCATGTTTACTCTTTTTAAAGTTTTCATGGCAAAGTGTATTTTAATCACATTTTTATATCAAAGCGATAAACAATCAAGCAAGTAATCAAGATAGTAAAATGGTAAAACATCCAAGCAAAATAGTCACGGCATAGTCGCGACACATGTATCATGAAGATGACAAATATGGATCGGCATAAGTATGATGCTTAATGCAAAGTGCAATTTATTATAGACACAAGAATTTTTAAGGAAAGGGTCAAGACCTCGTGGGGTCGGGATTCGATGCTATTGAAAGACTTACTCGGATCCCGACACCACCATAGGATTTACATGAATAAACAAAACAATCTAAAAAAGGGTTTTCAATGCCTTTTCGGGCTTACACGGAGGGTAGGTGCTATTGAAAGACTTATCCAAACCTCCGACGCCAAATAGGACTTATATGGTGAAAATCTATTTGAAAACGGGGTTTCAATGCCTTTTCGGGCTTACACGAAGGGTTGGTGCTATTGAAAGACTTATCCAAACCTTCGACGCCAAATAGGACTTATATGAGAAAATCTATTTGAAAACGGGGTTTCAATGCCTTTTCGGGCTTACACGAAGGGTTGGTGCTATTGAAAGACTTATCCAAACCTTCGACGCCAAATAGGACTTATATGGTGAAAATCTATTTGAAAACGGGGTTTCAATGCCTTTTCGGGCTTACACGAAGGGTTGGTGCTATTGAAAGACTTATCCAAACCTTCGACGCCAAATAGGACTTATATGAGAAAATCTATTTTGAAAACGGGGTTTCAATGCCTTTTCGGGCTTACACGAAGGGTTGGTGCTATTGAAAGACTTATCCAAACCTTCGACGCCAAATAGGACTTATATGAGGAAAATCTATTTTGAAAATGGGTTTCAATGCCTTTTCGGGCTTACACGAAGGGTTGGTGCTATTGAAAGACTTATCCAAACCTTCGACGCCAAATAGGACTTAAATGAGGAAAATCATTTGAAAACGGGGTTTCAATGCCTTTTCGGGCTTACACGAAGGGTTGGTGCTATTGAAAGACTTATCCAAACCTTCGACGCCAAATAGGACTTATATGGTGAAAATCTATTTAAAAACGGGTTTTGCAATTTACGGGTCCAACGCCTCATGGATTTACATGGGGTTTTAGTGCTATTGAAAGACTTACCTAAAACCACCAATACCGTTTGGTATTTTCATGCCCAAATCAAAATAATGAAAAAATGGACAATATTTACAACAACGTAGTAAATAATGAAAATAACGGGGTTTAAACAAAGGATTTTCGTGGGTCCAATTCCTATGGAATTACATGGTGGATAATGCCTCTTTGAGGTCTTACAATAGTCCACCACGACCAATCGGGATTATCACGCCCATTTTTATGGGAAACGGAGATAATGGGAACAACGCAATATATTCACAAGCGCGTAAAAGCAAATAAAGCGATAAATGTATTTAAAGCATTGCGGAAAGCGATAAATAAATTTAAAGCAATAATGGACTTAAAAACACGGGATTTTTAATGGGTCCAATGCCTATGGAATTACATGGTGGTTAATGCCTCTTTGAGGTCTTACATAGTCCACCACGACCAATCGGGATTATCACGCCCAAATCACAAAGGAAAGAAAAATGGGAAAATGACAATATTCACAATATAATATTTACAACGTAGTAAATGTAAATAAAGCGATAAATGACGTTATTTAACACATGGGGATGTATTTTTCGGGTCAAATACCTCGTAGGCTAACAAGGTTGTTACGGCCTCGTTAGAGGACTTACGCAACTGAGCCAAAGCTACTCAATATTTGCCGTACTAAAACACGAGGAAACCGGTGTATTTTTCGGGTCAAGACCTCGTGGGCTAACATGGTTGTCAACGGCCTTTGTTAGAGGACTTACGCGAGCCGCCAAAGCCACTCAATATTGCCGTACTAAAACACACCGGGGGAGGGGGGGGATAATCACAACAAATATTCACAAGTGCGTATAAAATGTAAATAAAGCGATAAATGACTAGAAATGTAAAGAAAGCGATAAATGACTAGAAATGTAAAGAAAGCGAATAAATGACTAGAAATGTAAATAAAGCAATAAATGACAAGGAAATGTAAATAAAGCAATAAATGGACAAATAAGAAACTAGTAAAGCATAAATGAAATAAATGAACTAAAGAATGTAAGAGAAAGAGAGAGAGAGAGAGAGAGGAGTGGGAAGATGAGGAGGAGGTTAGAGAGAGAAGCACCTAATAGGTGCTTCTCACTCTAAAAACCCCCCAAAATCCCTAAAGAAAAAGAAGAGAGGAGAAAGAGCCTAGAGAGAGAGAGAGATTACCTAGAGAGGAGTCTCTCTCTCTAAAACTACCCCAAAAACCCCCTCCTAAAACCCCCTAAACCCCTATTTTCTGCCTAAACTAAGCTCTAGAAGGCCTAGTGCCCGAGCAAAAACTATGTGCAAATGAGGGGGGGGAGGGTCGGTTTTATAGAAAACCGTGCACGCCTCGCGCAGCACCATCATGCGCGGCGCATGACGGTCCTGCGCGAGTTGTGGTACTGCCACGTGGCAGTCTTATCCTTCCACGCCAGCAGCCCCTCGAATCCTCCTCGATTTCCGTGCGCGTACCCTTTTTTATCCGATTTTCGGGGGCAGTTTTGGAGGTCTTCTGGAACTCAAAATGGGTCATGCGGCATATCGTCGGAAAGCTCTCGACGTCCTCTTTCCAACGATATAAAGTTTGCGCGAATCGGAGTTCGGACGAGGGAGTTATGGCTCCCGGAAGTCGGGGTATCGGAGCTGTTTTCGTGCACTCTTCCGATGCGAAGATTCCGGTCAAACGGGGGATGCTATTCGGCGAACCGAGAGTTCCACGACGTAGCCGGAGTCATTATCTTTCCAACGCACCCGGGCTCGCGGATCAACTTGTTGCGAGCAGGAAAGACTCTGCGCGCGAAGGCGGCTGTCCGGGAGAAAAAATGCGTTTTGCTCCCAGCGCGTTTTTTCTCAAATCTTGTCCCAGTTCGCGCGCATATTTGACCTAGCTCCCGATGTCGGATTTTGACGTTCTTGGTACCGTCGGAAAGCTTGCGCTGCCTATTTTTGCAAGGTTCCGGATTCGCGGGAATCCGAGCTTGGACTCGTGAGATATGGCCCCGCGAGCAGAGTCCACCGGGGTGTTTTTGGTCCGTTTGAGGGCAGTTTTCCGATCAGGATTCCGGCTGACCCCGATAAATTCTTGGCGATCCGAGAGTTCCACGTCGTGCATGGATGTGTCCTCTTTCCAATGTGCCCGGGCTCGCAGATCAACTTGTTGCGAGTCAGGAAGACTCTGTGCGCAAGCGTGGCAACGTCGGTGGGAAAATTCCCGGAAATTTCAGCACAGCCTTATTTCGTCGGCCTGTTTTCACGCGCGTGGTAGACGTAGCTCCCGATGTCGGATTCCGACGATCTTGGTATCGTCGGAAAGCTTGCGTTACCTATTTTTTAACGGTACAGGCCTTGCACAGAGGCGAGCTTGGGTTCGCAAGATATGATCTTGCGAACGGAGGCCGTCGGAATGTTCCTTATGCTAAGGGGTCAACTTTTGACTGAGATTCCGGCTTGACCGGAGGAGCTCTTGACGATCCGAAAGTTGCGTGTGGTAGCTGAAGTGAACCTCTTGCCTAAGGGTCTTGGCTCGCGGACCAAGTTGCAGCGGGTCGGAGAGAATCTTTGCGCAAACGTTGCCTCCCAAATAGGCTGTTTTGTCAACAATACTTACCAAAAATTTGGCTAAGTATCGGACCGTTTTTTCGCAGTTTTGGCCACAACTCTCTCGTTTCTCGTCCGTTTTCGACCCGTAAAGTACGGAATCGAAGCTCTTGATATTCTCTATACCTTGGTCAAGGGGTGGTCAGTTCGATACGGTTTTTGGTCTGGTCAATGGTCCGGTCAAACCTTGGTCAAACTTGGTCAACCTTGGTCAAACTTGGTCGGATTTGGTCAAAGCTCTCCAAACTCTTGGAAATGTACCCCGGACTTCATTTCAAGGGTTTCTGGGCAAGGCGGACCCTAGTCGGGCTGGAAACAGCTCGGTCAAACCTCGGTCAAACTTCGGTCAACCCTAGTCAAACTTGGTCAAACCTTGGGAAATGTGTCTCGGACCTTCTTCTTGGGAGTATTTGATGCGGAGAGCCCTCGTCGGATCAGACCGGCTTGGTTCGGGCTGTCTCGTTTTGCGCGCCGACACTCGAGAAAATCCCGGGGGTAAAAATGGGGTTATGACACCTGCAATACAAGTTTTTAGGTCGGCTGTTAGGATCTGAACGTATCTTACCTGGCCACCTAAGTGATGGGTCCTCTTGTATCTGCAAGAGTAGTTTGTCGATAGGTGTGTTCAGAGGTGTGAAACTGCTGAATTTCACGGGGGGTGCGGTCGTCCGTTTACGTTCCGGGGTTTCGGTGAATTTCGGAACTTTTTGCTTGGAAGGTTCAGGTTTGCGATCCTCAGCTTCCTTCCGCCTTTTCGGTGGTGGGTCGTCCATAGCCTCTAGGGCGTCCTCTGCGTTCATGTGTTTCGTAGCTTCGTACATAAGTTCTGACATTGTTTCTGGGGGGTCCTTGCAGAGTTCATAGAGGAAATCCCCTTTTCGCAGACCTGCCATGAAGGCTGTTACCGTGACATCTTCTTTTGGACGATCTATCTTCATCGCTTCTTCGTTGAAGCGGTGTACAAATGCCCTCAGTGATTCTCCTTCCATTTGCTTGACGCTGAGCAAGTGAGTTGGCGGTCGTCCCCTTCGTTGGCTGCCAATAAAGTGATCGATGAATGCACGGCTGAGCTGGACGAATGAACCGATCGATTCTGACTCGAGCTTGTTGAACCATACCCTTGCAGATCCCCTCAATCCCAGGGGGAATGCTCGGCACATTACTTCTTCAGGGACGGCTTGCAGCTACATGATTGTCTTAAAGGCCTCTAGGTAGTCAAATGGGTCCTTGGTTCCATCGAAGTTTTCTAGCAATGGTACCTTAAATCTGGACGGGAGCGGGAAATCAGCAATGCTTGGGATAAACGGAGAATCAGCCCGGTGTACGAGGTTGTCAAGGTTGCGAGCAGCTTTCGCTCTTAGGCTGTTCTTCATGTCTCCCATTTGTTTCCTCATTTCTCGCAACTCTTTCTCCAAATGTGCCGTTTTGTCATCCGGATCTCTCGTGGATCGGTCTGGATGATCAGGTTGTCTGGAGGAGTTTTCCCGTCGATCTTCTCGTTCAGGCTGCTTGGACGACCTATCTGGTCGTTCTGGCTGTTTGGACGACCTATCTGGTCGTTCTGGCTGTTTGGACGACCTCGTTGTTTTAGCTGTCTTATGTTGGCTAGGTGGAGCGGAACTTCCCGCGCTTTCCGCTCTGTGCCTGCTGCGGGGCGGAGTTCTCTCAATTTCGCCTCCCCTACGACGGGTGACTTGATGGCTGTCAGCTTCCTGGTCATTCGACCTGTTTCCACCCCGCGGAGGAGGTTGGTTGTCGTCATGGGGGGTTGGGGGCCCCTTCCTGATGGCCTGCCACAACTCTTGATTCTGACGAGATGTTTCTCGAGCGAGGTCCTGAATGCTGGTGGCGATGACCTGCATTTGCCTCTCAATGGGAGTCATGGTGGGGTCAGCACTGGTCCCGTCGTTGGGAGCTCCTTCCATGATCGCTATCGACCTGTGTGCGGCCCTTTTTGCTCTAAGAACGACAGTGGCTTATTAAGTCGTTCCCACAGACGGCGCCAACTGAAATTGCCTAAAAATCAGTGGGCTCGCACACCGATTGATTCGAGTGGACGATGCTCTTACCGACGAGTGGATACCTGCAAAATAGAGATACAAATAAAAAGATGCACCGGCGGTGGTCCGGTGGGGGGGGAGCCTCCGATGCTTAAGTTAGCAAGGTGCACAGTGATTCAGAACAAGAATACGGGCTCAGAGAGTGTAGAGATGAGAAAAAGAGTGAATACCTTTGTCTGAGAATTCCCTGGGTTTATATAGGGAGGCCCTGGTCTTCTAGCCGTTTGTGGTCATTAAGTGGCTTTAATATCCAGATTTGTAACCGTCTGGTCCTGATTTGTAACCGTGTTGATTGCCTTGATTCTTGTCCTTAAATTATGCTTTTGACTTTCATTGCTGGGGTTTAAAGATGGCACATTTGCAACGTGGGGTTAATGCTGTCTACAGCTGTAATATTTAATTGCCTCGTCATTGTGAGGTGGATCGTCGTTAAGGTTTAATTCCGTCAGTATCAGATTGAAAACCCAAAAATACAAACAAACAATAGGCTAAAATATTGCTCCCATCCCTAAAGTTTGTATTAAGTTCGTTTTTCGTCCATAAATTTTAAAAAATTATTTTTCATCTCTAAACGATTGAAAATAATACATTTGTTGTCCTTAAAATATTAAAAATTATAGTTTTTTTGTCACTTATCTATTGAATTTTTTTTTTTTTTTTTCGTCTCCTATGATTTAAAAAGATCTTTCTAAAATTTTGTGTGTGACCAATAGTGTCCTACACTTGCTCATCTCATATATGTCTTTTCCTTTGAAATGTCAGACATTTAAGATTCTCTAATTGTAAAAACAGTACCACCTAGTTACACGTAGAATAAAAGTTAAAGAAAGTGGACGAAATGAAAATATATATATATATATATATATATATATATATATATATATATATATATATATATATATATATATATATATATATATATATATATAACGATTTCTATAGTTTATGGACGAAAGGGGGAGGGGATGAAGAATGAGGGACACAAAGGTCATTGGCGGTGAATCTATAATTGAAGAAAGAGGAGAATCAATATGTTTGATAGGCGATAGAACAATAGTATTGGCAACAACGAACAACATTGTGAGCATCGACGAACAGTAGTGTGGACATCGACCATAGAGAGACTATAGGGCGACAAACTAATAAATGGAGGGGAGAAAATGAATATTGGTGACATACTGAATGGAAGGGGAGAGAATGAATTTTAGGGTTTTCAACTTTTTATGCCAATATAGGAGTTGAACTTTCGACCAATGATAAGTTTTTGCACAAAAAGCCCATTGGGTTATAAGTGAATATATATACCTTGATATTTTGTGTTTTGTTTGTATTGGTCAGTTCGATTTATCTCAGTTTTGCAATTTTGGGCATTGACACCAAATCATAAATTGAAGTTTTTAACATTTCAAAACCAAAATTTCAAAAAAACTAGTCGAAACCAATTTTTTTCAATAGGTTCCAATTAATCGGTTAGGTTTTTTCACACACATACACTCTCTCTCTCTCTCTCTCATATCATTATAGTTTTATCTCTTTACTAATCATATGCATCCCACGTGTTAATAACTAATTATTTGAATAATAAAAATAAGGGTAAATTACATTACTCCTTGCTATTTTAGAAAATGGCACCCAACCCTTACTTTTGTCAAAAAATGACATTATGTCCTCTTATTTTTATTAGAAAAATTACTTTTTTAATGAATGTGAGGGTGACACTGTTAGTTCGCAAAAGCTCAAGAATTTTTTTTGTAATTTATCCCCAAAACAATCTTCATTTGTTTTAAAATGAAGATGATCAATATAGTTTATATATGGTGGTATTTACTTTCTCATTAATTTAAAAGTGTACGTTATGCTACATCATTTAAAATTTCATTAATTTCTCTTAAATTCATGAAATATTATATATTCGCCCCAAAACAAAATTAGTACCACTAAACATTTAGAATCTCTCCACCTCATACATATTTTCACCTTTAAATCCGTGAAATATTATATATTCACCCCAAATGGCACTAACATTTAAAATCTCTCCACCTCATATATAGTCCATTTGAATGACCACCTCGTTTGCCAAATTATGAAATTTAGATCTTAATTTTTCCTTCCCCATATGGTTTGGTTTCTATACATATATAATCCAAGTCCTAATACGGTAACACCTTAGGTTTACGCAATTTCATTTACTACTAAAAGCAGGAAATCAGATACAGACTTGCTAACCCACCCAGATTAATTAATTAGGTGATCGGTTGTTGACCTATCTTGTGTGTATAATGTCTGTAACATAATCTAAATTTACAGCATTCCCATATAGTCACAATGGTAAAAAAAAAAATTCTTAATTTTTACTCATTTTTTATTGAAAAAAAAAAAACTGAAACTTTGATAGTTTCTTTATGCCGCCTTTAGTTTTGCTGCCTATCGATTGGTCAACATAATGATGAAATGCTATCTTTTTCTTTCCTAGCATATGTATTCCAAATGTAATTGAAACTAACAAAAGTGTAACATGGCCGGATATCATGGATTAGCCAAACCTAACAAAAAAAGACCAGCGATCTTCAATTCCTTTTTTGCATGATTCAATAATCGGGTCATTAGTTTACAATTTTTCCCAACGAATTCATCTATACATTAATATTATCAAATTTGGTTTCGACAGCATCAGCGTGTAAAGTTCCAAATTCACCACTTTTACTAGACAATTCGGCACATTTGTGGCAAACCATGTATGATGTATCCCCATGTATGATGTATCCCCACACATGCCACCCACACATGAGCGGCGGTACCATGTAATGTAACATTTTCTTTAAAGTCCAACCTAAAGTCCAACCTACTGTGCTGGCAAAATGATGTAATAATTGATATTGATATTAGTCCTTTGACACTCTTCTTGCCTAATTATATGTACGACCACCTTATTGTAATTTTTAAAAAAAAAAAAAAAAAAAAACCCATATAAAATTGATTATTGAAAATGACAAATGATAATTCCATGATGTATTAGTACCATTTGACTGGGATTCCTTGTTCCCTCTTCATTACAAAGATACAAGGACAGCGTGCTTAAGTGAAAGGAATCGAAACAGTCGAAAGCTCAGCTGATAGTGAAGGGTACTGCAAGAAATGGAAATTCACAGTAAAGAACCTTGACGCAGTTATCAAAGCATTCCAAAACGGGTAAGTCCCGTTGGCTTCAACACCTCACCACTTACCATCCCTTATTAGATTAGACCCCAAAGATGATCAGTATTCAGGGTTGATGGACCCTATAGTCAGGAAAATTATGTGCAACTTTATTGCTATAGGACTATTCATCTTTCTTACCATTTTCTCTTTCAACGCTCTTCCTATTTGCATCTCTTTGTGGTAAAATAAAATAAAATAAAAAATTGTAACCGGGTATATTTGTGGTTTTTATGCTTGTAAAAAGGCTATGTAGTATGTACATTTTCATTTATGAAACCAATTCAGTTAATTTTTTAGCAACGCTAGCTATCCAACTTTGAACATGCCCGACTGTGGTCTGTGGCTGAGCTAGCCTATGGGTTCAACCCTAGGCCACAATCATTGCCATTGGTGTAAATGTACACACAAATATTGTACTACACTCCTATTCCTATATACTGGCCTAAACTCAAACGAGCTCAAACTTGGCCGAACAATTCCGAAAATTGATGGTCTTGCACAATTCTACTAGTGAAAAAGGAAGAATTTACCGAACTTCTTCGAGTTGGTAAGGTAGATCTCTTTTACATGAAGGAGAGACCCATTTCGTAGTTGGGGGTGACGTGGGTCCTGTTATGTTAGGTAAAAATTGACATTTTTTAAAACTTTAGGGTAGTGTTATCTTCACACCAAATGTGGCATGGAACTAACAATAATCAACGTGGAAATATCATTTCTCATACTTTAAGTTAAAAACAAATAGATTTATTGATATTTGTATTTAAAATTAAAAGCCTTCGAACTATTTTAAAACAATATTCAAATGGCTCATTTTGTCTAAAATTCCTTTACATTTTTTTTTTAATTTATATAAAATTTATTTTAGATTTTTTTTAATAAAAAGTATTTTTGAACTAAGTTTTAATTATAATTTATTTTAATTTTTCCATAGAGATTTAAACATAATGATCAATTTAGATAATTCTCAAATTTAGAAACATGTAGTTTCAAATTAGAATATCATGTGCTATGCCAATGTTTGATTTTGACTTAAATGTGAGACAAAAGCAAAGAAAGAGAGTTGAATTATCTAACATTTGAGATTTGACTAACCATAAGTTTAGGTTTATAAAATTGAGCATAAATTAGGAGATCTAAAAGAATGCCCTAATGTCTGCCTTCACATGTGTTTTGTAAAAGAAATAGAAGAATGAGATGATATAAAAATTTATATAACTTTCATTTGTTTGGTTGGGAGGGAAAGAATAATTTTGTGTTAATTACTATTATACCCTATTAACTACACAAAAATTTAATTTTTTAAAATTATTTTCATAGTACTTAAAATTTAATTACAATAAAGGCAAAATTGTAATTGTGTTCCCTCTCCTTGTTCTCCTTCCCCTTTTCTCTTTGGTTTGAGGATTAAATTTTGTGGGTCCGGATAAAAAATACCACTCATCCATATTTTCCATTCTCCCAATTTTCATTCATACCAAATGGATGAAAATAGAACAACCAACAAATCCTTAAGTGGCAAAGTGATTTTGTCATTGTAATTTTTTTCTTTTTCTTTTTTTGATGTAAAAGGTAGAGAGTCATTGTAATTTCTCACTTGCCAAAAAGAGTTTATTTAGTTCATCCCCTTTTTGATTGCTTGTACGATTTGCTTGATGCTCATAAATTCTTTTTGCCGAAATGATATTTGCTTATAGGTTACGCAGCACTGATCGTTTTGTGTTTCTCGGATGTTTCTTAATATGAGATTTCTTAGCTTCTCATACCTTCAGCCCAACTTCCAATTAGTTCAATTAAGGTTTCAATCGCATATTATTTTATATATCCAATTACACCATTTGACTGAAAATGACCTCCAACTCCTGCCATAAATATCGAATCAAATTTGCAAGACTTTATAATTTGTATCAGCTATAAACCATTCATGTGCTAGACTGGTAGCTCACATAATGTTGCTGACACTTATTATCAAGAATAAAAAAATAATGACGCTGACACTTCAGCAACCAGCCAAATAGTGTGTGGTACTAAACTAATAATTTTACGCAAACTGTGAGGAGGCCAATGCCATTGTTGAAAAATTAAGCCAGATTCATAAATATACATCACTGAAAAGTTGGTCATACATTGATTGTATTCCATGTATGAAGTAACCTTGTTTTATCCGAAAGGACAAATTAATCTGACACTTTAAAGTGCCGGAGGCCCGCACATGCTGGATTTTCTGAACCCGTTATACAATAAGTATTCGGAGCCAACAATTTTTTCAATAAAATTCATAGTAGAGTACTAGAGTTATCAAGTTGTAAATAGTAAGTAATAAGTTTTACATATTTAGTCCTCATTGTTTGTACTATGTGTTAAAATGGTTCTCATCTGTATCATTTTAATCTTTGACTATTTATTACTCTGTCATTTTAGTCATTAGCATTAAACAATGGATGGAAAAATTGACGTGACTAACAGAACTATTAAAATAAAGACAAAATGATCATGACAAAATTTTTATAAACTGACATGGCATAATGCCACACCATCAATTTAAACCGCAAATCTACCGGTCAAATATGTTTAAGAATTTATCATAATGTTAAAATCACTTTAACACAACATCAAAATCCCCAAGTCCCTCTTCCTCTCTCATAGTTGCCTCCACACTGCCGCCACAACACATATTTGATGAAGGCCGCCGCACCTGAAACAAGATCTCTCATCTAAAACCCATCCCTCCAACTCGAAAACCCATTTTTCTCTCTCTCAACCTCCTATAACCCTTTTTTGATCCTTACATTTTCTCGTTTTTCCTTTGTTCTCTTGGCACCCAAACAAGTACTACATAACCACTCTCTCAATATTGTAATGGTTAAAGTACTTTTCTCTTATTTTCCCTTATTTTCTCGGGAAGAAAACAAAATCAAATCAATGAAGCCCTACCGAATCTGTATCAATGGTGTTTCCCTCCAACATATGAGGGAGATTGTGCAGTGTAGATTGGATGGTGTGCCTTCAATCAAGCGTGACACCCATAGCCCAGCACTCACTCTATAAAAATCACTGCTATTCAAGACCAAATCGCTCACCCTCATACCATCATCAAAAAACCCAACCAAAAAACCATCCCGCAATCCTATGAGAGAGAGAAGGAAGTCCATCGAAGGAGTCTCGAGAGAGAGAGAGAGAGAGAAGAGAGAGAGAGAGAGAGAGAGAGAGAGAGAGAGAGAGAGAGAGAAAGAGAGAGAGAGAGAGAGAGAGAGAGAAAGAGAAAAAAACGATATGGAGAGAACTCTAGGAAAATATGTGTGTTGGTGAGAATTTTTATGTGTATAAAATGTCAATTGTTATTGGATGATGTAGAAGGGTGGTTTTACATATGGACCGCATTGAATTTATTCCTTTGATGTTTTTTGTGTTAAAGTGATTTTAACATTTTAATAAATTCTTAAACATGTCTAACCTATAAATTTGGTGTTTCGTTGGTTTGTAAAGACTTTGTCATCATTTTGTTATTATTTTGATAGTTTCGTTAGTTACATCAGTTTTTTTCATCCACTATTTAACGGTAATGACTAAAATGACACAATAATAAAAGCTCGAGGACTAAAATGACATGTTAAAAACGTTGAGAACCATTTTGAAACATATATAGGGAAAACGTTGAGGACAAAAAATATAATTAAACCTAAATAATAAAGTGATATCAGTGGTTGGTCCAAATGAGAGTTAATAAAAAGCTTTCAACTCAACTGTTGTGAAAAATGTCATAAAAATTATTGTGCCTATTGCATTACTTAAAATTATATTTATAGGTCCAATTAGCAACATCAATGTCTATCTTTTAATTCAAAAAGAAAAAAGAGCAACATCAATGGATAATTTCACTTTGTATGGGTAACCACCGAATATTTTTACGACCTGATATGTACTGTCTTAGCAGAGTAAGTGCAACATGCCTCATTACATCAAAAACATATTAAAAGGTAGTATTTTGTACCAATTTCAGTGAGTACTGGGTTTACTATCTAATCATTATATAATGTATGTTTAGGTTTTCTCTATTGGTTTCTCTTCATTACTAAAAAAGTAATGGGTGATTTACTATATTTATTTACCCCAATATTTTATCATATTAGTAGCAAATGATGATTGAGATCAACCACGTGGCATGTTCAACAAAGTGAGCAATTGTAAGAAAAAATAATTTTCATTCAATAATGTTATATTGTTCAATTTAAGGATTTGTATAGCTTTTTTTTAACGGTGCAGAATTATTTACAAGATATTGGAAAATTACGAGAATCATCCAATAATTTAAACTTAATGTTTCAACCTGAATTTTTGTACAATGTCAATATTACTTATAGAGATTGATGAATCAGTCGATTATATGGTTGGTGCAGACAATGATTACCTGCAAAAGAGATCAATCGAAAAGACCACAAAGGTTTCCGATGCTTAAGTTAATTAATGTTTACTCTCTTTTTTAAAAAGAAAGATAAGAATTCTTTGATTATCAGTGTGTGATCGATCTCGATGATCATGTCATAGAATTAGTTTTATATTGAGTTGGTGGCACTATAATGGTGACCATTATCCTAAATTTTTGTTGTCACGGTAATTGTGAGGTAACGTTTATAACTGTAGGCAAGATTTTTGGGAGTGCATTCATTACCCCAACGTTTAGATTAACAGACTTTGGGAATTTCCGAGCTGAAATCAGCTCAATCGATCTGAGCATGCCCGAGCTAAGCAGGTTTTGGAATTCTTAGACTGACATGCGTAGATGACATAGACTGATAGACATGTACTAGTTATATCCATATAAAAAAAATAATAATGAGACAAATTCCAATTACTTAATCAATTAATGGAAATCATGACACTGAATTCATTAGCTTATATACACATTAGACATAGCCTTTGAATTTTATGTTCTCCAATAAATTAACTTTACCATTAGAACTGCGTGTTGCTGTCTTTGACTCTTTGCTATAGCCTAAGTTTACTCAATGAAGAAAAGGAAAAAAAGAAAGAGATATGATATGATAAGTCCTTGCACAATTGGTTAGTATCTTTAAAAAATTTAAGTTAGACAAGAAAATCATTAACAGGACCTGGAGAAGAAAAGACACGTGAATTTATAAAGAATATTGCTACTACAAGCTTCTTCATTAGATAATGGAGGTAAATACTTGTTGCTAAATAATGGAGGTATATGTAACGGGAAAAAATATATGATAATGGGTTTTAAAGAAAGACCTTTCCTGGTGTGGCTATGAAGATCATCCCTGGACTGAAAGAGTAGTTCCTGCACAGCATAAATCAAGTGAGAAGGAAAAAGGTCCCCGGTGTTGGGGACTGATTACCCTCCGATGGTAAAGTCAGTCAAGAATATTTGAAAACAATATATGAACAAGAATGTAGTTCTCTCTCTTTTTTTGGTATCTTTTTTGCGTACCTGATTTCTGGTTGAACATTGCCTTTTATAGGCTCTCCAAAGACAGCTCACCTGTCCTTTGAATTAATTAATCTGTTCCCCAAAAGGGGATGGTATCCCTTGATGGGACATGTAAATATTTGGCTGCTCTAGCTTGCGTGATCTGCCCTGCTGCATTAATGACATTGTGTGCTTATTCCCACGTGGGTTATTGCCAGACAGGTCACCTCGCCGTAAAATAATTAATGTCTTCAACCACTAGACTGACGAGCATTTAATGAAGAGATTCAATGAATCTGTAGGTATGAACGGCACGTCAAGATTAGGAAGGTCCGGTCTGGAGTGGACATGATCCGTGCCGTTCATGTAATAATGTCCGTGCTTATCTCATTGCATCAAATGAAGCCCTCAATGTCTTGTAGGTCTTAAACAATTTTTATCCTCACAGTATAAATACTAAATATATAGTACGATAAGAAATTATAGTCAAGGTTAGGTATGGGCAAAAGATGCGTAGAAATGGAGTGATTTCGAAAGTCATCTTTCATCTACATCCATGGAATTCTTCGATGAAACAAAATTTGACAAAGAAATAGTATAAATGTATTAGGAAGCTGAGTTGTGTCATTCATAGTGGACATTTCAAGAAATGCGTTGAACGGTGGGTTTCCTCCAAAAAAATTATTGATGGATGGTCCTCAAAAGTCAAAAGAGCAAAGCCTCTATGTATGACTATTGACTATGCCTAATTTACTAGAGTTTGTTTAGGGAATATCGAACTTAAAATGACAACTCTAAAAGAGGTCTTTTTTTTTTTTGGGTGGTAAAAGGGTTTTTGTTTTTGCAATATAATACATTGGTTTTTATGTAAAATCTATTGGCACTTTTTGTGATGCAAAATTACTAATTCAATTTTTGTATTCAAATTTTGTTAATATATCATTCTCAATTAATAGTATGACTAATTCATTTAATCTTTTTTTATGACAAAATCGATCTTAGATATGTTTTTATCAATTTTAATTTTGAGAAACTTCATCGGCAAAAATAATAGTTAGAGGTATATATCGTCAATAATATTTAATAAACAATGCATGTATTTGGAAAAGAACCTAATCTTTTTATATAATTTATTACTTCAATTGATATATTTTCTTTCGTTTGTAAAAATTGCTTTTAAAAGAATTTGTATATTACTATACCATATAGGTTAAATTATTGTTTTCATCTTTAAACTTTGCATGAAATTCATTTTTTGTCCCTATTCAAGAACGAAAAACAAAACTCATGTATAGTTTAGGAATGAAAACAATATTTTACCCTAGTATATATATGACAAAGAAGACTCATGTATAACTTATTATACACAATGGGGGCATTTTAATTATATTAGAGGCCTAATGCAGTGACTTTGTTTTTTTTTTGCTAATTGAATGCAGTGACTTTGTTGGCTTTACCATAAAACCGGCCGTGGTTCGGTGTTGGGTTGATAAATTGTAATTCTAAAAACAAAATTAAAATATATATACTAGAATAATGATATGAAAAAATGTGGACTTCAAAAAATAAAATAAAAATCCATGTAGAGAACCATACACAATGTTATTATGGCTTTTATTAGAAAAATTCACCCTTTATATTCTTCTCATTCTTTTCTCATGGATTATTATTTTTTATTTTCTGACTTATATATCTAAAAAATTATGTTACTTTAATAATAATAATAATAATAAAATAATAATCTCAATGCGATGGCCAAGGGTAAAGACATGCTACTCCAAAGTAAAGACTTGTAAAGGCATTATTTCTTTTTTTGAAGCTTTTGTAAAGGCAATTAAAAGTGCTTAAAAATTATTCTGATTGTAAAACTACATTAAGTAATGCTTTGTAAAGTAGGCGTTATGTACTAAAGCAATTATAGGCGTGCACACACACACACACAAAAAAGCAATTATGGGCAATACTTTTATTGTAAAACTAAACTATCGCTTTCCAAAATTTCAGATAAAAAAATAGACCATTTTAAGCCTTTTATTTAGGGAGATACCCGCCCCAAGTTAACCTAAAATGAATCCTAATTTCTATTTATTAATATTATTATAAAAGCGGTCTAAATTAAATTATCAGAGTATTATTGAAAAGGGATTAAACTTTTAGATAGAGATAAATTGTAACTTACAAAGAAGGAGACCATCATAACAACAAAAATTTCCAGAAAACAAGTAATTAATTGTTATCTTATTTTCTAAAATGAATTAATGTGAACAATAAATTTTCCTTGAAAAGGTTGCTCGTGTTCTATTAATTAGCATTATTTTATATATATGACATTGCCATCTACTTTGCATGTATAATCGCCGCGTGAGACTCCCTCAGATGTGGGTGAGCCCAGGGAGGATAAAGATAATGGGCACATACCCTCTGCGGTGACAGGATGCCTACCTTTATCAAAAAAAAATAATCGCCGCGTGAGATTACTTATGGTTGTTTCTTGCAATTAACTAATCTTGACTTTGTAAGTGGGATTTTTATAGTATGACTGGAAGAGCAGATTAGTTTGAGGATTCGAAGTTAAATTTTCAAGGCCGAACAGGATGATCTCAATTGAACCTGCAACAAATTCCACAATAACTTTTCAGTAGAATTTGATCAACCTAGTGGGAATTGGCTTTTAATTCTCCGATACTTTTGTCAGCGAAGTACTCAAGAAAACTCAATAATAACTAAAGAGAAAATGCATTCAAAGCAGGAGAGGTTTTTTGTGATTACCTCCTTTTGGAGAACTTCACACCCTTATTTATACTCTCTGTTAATCATAACATAGATATTTTACCTAGACTCTCCACCACCTTCTTCTGACAACACCTTGTTAGTAAAAAATGTCTTCCTTAATTACAGCCCATTTTCCTCTTTCTTAATCTTTACGTTTGCTTTATCAAAAAAAAATCTTTACGCTTGCATTAATTGCTCTGGCAACCACCGGATATTTGTGTTACATTAAATGAGGAGTTCTAGAGTAATCTATGATTATTAGCATAATTCTCGACCAAGCCGAACAAGTACAGTGCCGAACTCTTGAAGGAAATTCTAACTGTTCTGGTGAGACCGAACACGTGTCATCTTATTATTTTATAGGATCGTTTGTCATTTTTATCCCCTCCTGAGTTCATTGATTTATTCTTTGTTTACTGGGAGGAGAAGAAAACATACAAAGTTAACACACATACACGGCAAAAATGCAATTTGGAAAAGATTGTCTACGTTCTTTTATTGTATATTTCCTTATCTACAAGAGGGCAGGATCATAAAATCAAAAGAAGTTGGATGGTTCGCCTACTCTCACATCATAAATAATATATAGCTACATCTAATTGAAAAACTCATATTTCATATAGGTTTATCTCGAGATGCTGCTTCTATCTGAATTCTCAAATGTTATTACGTACTATGGGCTATGGTCACATTTAATTAATTTGAATATGTGAACAATATTTACTAAGGTAGGTAGCTTCATCAATACTCGCTGGTCTGTATATGAACCCTGCAGTCCAAGCCATTAGCGAAAGCCAATCATGACAACAAGGGCATTGAAACCGTAGTCATCATTTTTTTTTGATAATGGTAGTCATCATATATATACGATATATAACCAATAAAATTAATGGGATCGAAAAGAATATTCAAATTTCTGTTTCTCTTAGATATATAGGAAATTTGGCATTGTTTCTCAAGAATTTCTCTAAACTTTGGAAATTAGCTTTAACTATTAGTTGGAAAAATAAAATGAACACGAAAAGATTTGATTAATTGGATTATTATTATTATTTTTTTTAAGAGAAACGCATGTGATGCAATATGAATTGAAATTCTTGAGTTAGGGCAAATGAAAATAACTGACTTTGGAAACTCTAAGTCAGAAAATCAAGATGACTGAGAGCCATCTCAATACAAAGGTGGTGTCATGTCAATAGAAAAGTTGATTGAATTGCATTTGATCCAATAGATATAGTTATGCTTATGTGCAGACGTGAGAAGTACTCTGTGTTTTGACATGGCTCCCTCGGATAAAAACAAAAAAAGAGTTTTATTTTATTTTATTTTTAATTATCATAACTTTTCAATTTGATATTTAAACTTTTGATTCGAATAAATAATCTCTTACACATTTGTTAATTTTGTAATGAATTTCATTAACATATTTCGTTAAATACTAATAGATTTTATCATGTGATATACACATAGTTTCTACAACATTATCAATAATATTAAAATACTATTATTATAATATACATTGTTATGTAATTAAATCCGTTAAACTTTAACGGATAATATACTAATAAAATGTCGAATATGTCATAAACCTATTAATTTGCAGCGGGTTAATTGTTCAAATTCTCGAATATTCAAAGGCTAAATTGACACTCAAATCAAAGTCTAATGATAAACTCCATTAAAAAATGTGCAATTGTAACATTACATATTTACATTTTCTTCCCAGGCCACAGTGAGCGCAAATTATCTGCATATTAGCATATAGCTCCATACGAATTTTGAAAAGAGCCAGGCATGGATTCCTTGAAGAGATTATAGATCTAGATCATAATGCTTTCTTTTTTGTTTCATGTTGCGTGGATGGATATATCATATAATGCATTTTATATGTATCATATATATCATTTTCACACATAGCCACATAGGATGTTACAATTGCACTCTATAAACATTGTGAGGCATCCAATATGAAAAATAGTCAACTCAGAGAGTTCATATTTGTGCCAGTGCAATAACAATCAAAGTAAGAGTATAATAAAATAAAATAAAAAATAAATCCAACGACCTAAATACTTATAAGTTCTGCATACTTCTGAAGGTTCAATGGCTTCAATATTTAATTTAAATCCACTAATTGTTTTTGCAGTTGAACAAATTAAAGAGACGTACATGGTAAAATGGTATATATATTACTATGTTTGTCAATAAAATAAAGTATACTAATTTTTGTAACCGTAAATAACATCTCCCCTAAATAGGAAGTTCAGATGTTCAATTCGTATAATATCAATGGGTAAATTACGTCAATCTTTCTCAAAGTTAGGGAAAATGTAAGGTATTTACCTCAATGTTTCACAAACAACACTCTTACCTTTGGAGTGGTTCCAGATCCCTTCAATGAAAAAAATATTATTTTTCAAAATTAAATTTTCATATGAAGTAATCTCAAATTATGATTGTTAACTAAACTGGTTAGATAACATGGAAAATCAGGAAAAATAAAAAAGTAAAAATAAAAATAAATAGCCTCACGAAGCTAGAGTATCATTGCAAGAAATAGGAGTTAGTTCTTCACATTTCCACAAACCTAGAGATAAATAGGACAATTTACCATATATCAAATTTTCTAACCATATTATACATTAGTGTACAATCTCTGATTTTCTTCAAATTTTCTAACCATAATATGCATTAGTGCTCATTTCAAAAGAGTTTATTTTCACTTATTGGGCTTAAAAATTAATTTGAAAAAAAGTATAACGGTTCTTAAGAAAATTAGAATTTTAAAAATTTGTACATAAACTAAATAAACTAACAAAAACCTTTACCAAACAAGCTTTAGGAGGCATTTGTTTTTACAAAAAACATCTTTTGACCTGAAAATATTTTTTGGAAAACAATTTGTTTTCCGGTATTTGGTTGCATTACTGAAAATACTTCGAAAATATTTGCAGGCACATTTATTTGATGAGATCATTAAGAGATTATCTATGATATAGCTCGTATAGAAAATATAGATTTTCCTATTGTGCATGATGAACACAAACTCCACAATATTAACATTTTAACATAGTATTATATCAAAATTTTTGAGTCAATCTAAAAATATTACAAGAAAAATACTACATGAGTTGTTCCAAATCTATAGTTAGAAGATTGATTTTATGAAAATTGAAAAAAGAAGAAGTAAAAGACCATACTTCGATGGAGTTGCAAATCTTCGACGATTGGAATAGCGGATGAGACGGTCTCAAAGTGTTGTGTTGGTCACCGGTGTCAATTAGGTTGTCGGTTCATCACTAGTGGCTTATCGAACGACTAGAGAGAGACACACACATAGGCGATGACTAAGTCGATAGGCCACGATAATGGCGATAATAAAGAGGAGATGGGACAATAGGGGTCGTAGTGGCACAGGGGTTGATCTGGCATGTATTGCCGTCCGCTATGGGATGGGTATAATTTGCATCTCCGAGAGGGTCTGATCTGTATCGTATGGGGTGGGGAATGGGTTTGGTTTGTACCACAACACTTATTTTGCTATTCAACCCAAAAATGGTATTAGGTTGACCAATATTTTCAACTAGTCCAAACACCCTTGGGGAAAATATTTTTCGCTAAACCTTAGAATCTCCTATTTCTTGGCTGCCAAGCTACATGAGTCAAGACCAAAGGGATCTAACCTTAAACTTTTACTTCAAAAAGATGAAGTACTAGTTAAAAGACCAAGAATAAAAGTCTCCAAATTGCTTGTAATCACCTCTGAAATAACTTAGCATAAAAACTTCAAAAAGTTGCTGCTGCATTGATTGTCCAAACATATTTTTCATTTGCATGAAAACCACATCACTACTCACTAGCAGTTCCACAAGTAGCATGTCAGCACTCGGGAGTTAGACCCGTGGTAGATGATAAATCTAACATAGTCACATGGGAGACACTGAACTCACACTTAAGTAAGGCGCGTGGAATGAATCGTTTTTTACCCTAATACTCAAAGCAACACTGCAGTGTGTGTGAGATAGAGAACGATACAGCCATACAAACTTTGCTAAAATTAAAATTCCAAAAGAGAATAAGAAAAGAAAGGAAGAATTACTGGGTTTCCATTTTGTTGTAAAAGAAGATCCTAGGGTCCCCAATATTGATTTCCCATACAAATACAGCCCACCCCACAACTCCCACTTGTCTCAGACAAGACTCTTTATCACTCCTCACTTTTTCTAATATTCCACACCCTCCATTTTTGTATAACCTTAAAACCAATACAAATTCCACTCCTCTTTGAGAGAGAGAGAGAGAGAGAGAGAGAGAGAAAGAGAGTTGTGTGTGTGTGTGTAATCCTTATTTTTTTTTAGAAAGAGGAGAGAGGATCAATAAGAATGGGGAGGGGAAGAGTGGAACTGAAAAGGATAGAGAACAAGATTAACCGGCAAGTCACTTTCTCAAAGAGGAGGAATGGTTTGCTCAAGAAAGCTCATGAGCTTTCTGTGCTTTGTGATGCTGAGGTTGCTCTCATCATTTTCTCTAGTCGCGGCAAGCTTTATGATTATGGAAGCTCTGGGTATAATAATATCACACTATATCTTTCTTTTCCCTTACAGATTTATGGGTTTCTTAGATCTTTTCCTTCTTGGTTGATGTATGCTTTCTTGTTACGTATATAAGACCTAAAAGGAAAATAGTTGCTACACTTTAATGTGTACCAAAAACTATTATATTAGTCCTTTTGCTTTTGGAATTCCGGGTTACTCTTAGATTTTCATCTCTTTGTTGATGAACATGTATTTCCTTGTCATTTTGATAAATTGATTCACTCAATATATGCAAATGTTTTTTTTTTAACACGTTTTTGGTAGTCTAAAATCCTGATACATTCAACAAAGTTTTGGTTTTTTTAAGATTTTGGGGTTCTCTTCTCTCAAATTTCTTGTCCTTGGTACTTCTTTCTCTCTCTTGGATATTCCCTCTCTCTTGGATATTCCTACTCTTAATTTGTTTCTATATATTATTTTTCAGGTTCTTAGATTTCTGTGTTTTTCTTACATTACTTATGTTAAATAACAAACTTGTCATTTTGATACCTTTGTTTTTTTTTGTTGTTGAATCAATCATACACTCCATTGCTGTCTTTCTTCTTCCTCTCTCTGTCTCTCTTTAACCTTTTTATGCAGAGTCTGCTATCTTCAACACATCTATCTGACACCTCTGATCTCTTTCTCTCAACACACACACACATACTCTCTCTCTATCTGAAAGAGCTTGCTTTTCTGGTTTCTCTATTATTGGCCTAAGTTTTTGGATGGAGGAAGGCGGGGTTCATGAATTACTTCAGAGATAATAATCAGCTTTTGTCCAATCACAGATCGACACGTTTCATGATCCTTTCAGAATCTTCATTCTATGTATGTGTCTTTCTCTCTCTTTTTCTGGCTCTGTGGCTTTCTGGGTGTGGGTTAGATTTTCATGGAGTTGTGATGGAACAGTTCAAGCTTTTTCGACAACCTCATTAATTCAGCTATATATGTCAAATCACTGACATGGAAGGAAGCTGATACCTCTCTTGGACCTCCGTGTAAGATCTAGGGTTTCTTTTCTCTCTCTCTCTGGGAAAAAGGTTGATGCTTTTTGTAGCTGGTTCTCAGAATCCAAAGCCTATAAACTTGTCTTCATATCTTTGAATCCTTTGATCTTTTGGGTTTAACACTGTTTTTCCTCTTTTCCTTCATCTCTTTAGTTGATGGGGTGTGCCAAATCAAACACACCACACCACACCAATCATTCTTTCTCAGCTCTTTTGGCTTATATTCCTCTCTCTCTCAAAATGACTTAACAGTGTGGCTGGTTTGGTAAATCAAGCTTATCCCAGTTTGATTTTATCAATTTTCTTGTTTATTTTGCTCATTTTCTATTTTTCTTGCTACAGTACTGGAAGTAAACCAAGCACTCACCTTTAATTCTCAGATCTTCTACTTTCATTGTTTCATTACTATCTCTCTTTGACACACACATTAAGACACTAATTGTTTTGGTGATCTAACTCTTTATTATAGAAAGACTAAATTAGGGTAATGGATTTTCTAATCAAGTCGTGGTTTTTAGGAGATATAAGATACTTAGTCAGCTTTTAAATGTTACATGAAATTGCTATATGTCAGGAGTGTGTGTAAAGTTCATGTTAAATTAGCAAAAATTGGTGCTACTATTAATTTTGTCAAGAGGAGGGGTCTGATAAAATACTGTAGTACAGTCCAACTTTCAAATTGTATGCTTCATTGTATATACTACACTAAATTATGACAAGTCAATCGTGTATTCTGATCTTTCATATTATAAGCTGTAGTCAAAGCTAGCTCCCAGTAAGTTTCCTTTCTTCCCTTTTCTGGTTTTTCCATTTTCGTGAAAAAGGAAATCTCTCTCTTTCTTTCAAGTTTCAACTTTCAGGATTAACCTTTCAGTGAAGATATAACCTATTTTTATGCATTGATGTATAAGCCGATGTAACACAGCATCACAAAAGGTTTTGTTTGATTTTTGGCTAGAGAAAAGGTCTTGTTTTGTCTTTTTGGTTTGTATTTTGTTTCTTGTTTTCTATCCTCTTCCTTATCATTAGGCTTCTGTTGAAAATTTTGCATATTTGATTCACTGGTTGTATTTCCAACAAAAGATTAAACGGGAAAGAAAGAAGAAGTAAAGAATCAACTATCTCTTAATAGTACTTCAGAGGTTGCATTAAGTTACTGCATATTTTTTATTTAATGCAAATATAGATAATAAGGAAAAAGTTTCAATCACTGTAAAAGATGCATCTCTATCCATTAAGTTCATAAAGTCTCATCCAAGATTTTTGACATGCTGCATAAAACATAAAAATTGTGGTTTCATGAGCAATAAATGTAATATAAGTTAACATTTCAAAGATATTGAAGTAAATCTATATTTATGTAGGAGTTAAAGAAGATTAAGTAGATTTTTCTTTTGAGTTTGGGGATAAACCATTAAGGCATTCTATTTTGGAGAGAAGAAAAAAATAATACCTACTTATATTTGACAGCTAAAGTTAAAGTAATATACGAACATATATGTTATTCTACTGTACTTTTTTTTTGTATGTATTATATCTATCTAATCTTAATTGTTTATTTATCATTCAATAAAGTAATATATTATGTTAGCGGTTAAAATTTTATAAGTATGGTACATACCAAAAAAAAAGTATATACAGTATAATCCTACTACAAGGCTTGTTGTTTCCACAATAATATTTGTGGTAAGGCCCATTTTCTGTTGTTCTTGTCTCTAAATGCAAGTTGCTATTGGGTTAGGCTGAAATATGAAAACTCAGTAGTGAGGTTTACCACTGTACTTATGCTTGTCTAAGATAGGTTGCTAATTACTAGTATTCGAATTTTGCAGTATAGCCAAAACACTAGAGCGATACCAGCAATCTTCCTCCACTCCTCAGGAAAACAGTATTCAACGTGAAACACAGGTTTGTGTTTGTTGAAGTTCCTCCTTAAACTTCTAATATTCTTTTTAATTCATCAATATTTTTTATGTTGTTTTAGACATAGATTAATTTTCATTTCTCAACATACTAATTTGCTGAACTTATAATTTATAATCCGAACGATAGAGTCAATTCCATGATTATATTAACATACTAAGATAAACCATAATAGGAGTTGGTGTGATCCTTATTTCCCAAGTTGTGAGAACTAAGGCCTCGTTTGGGAGTTTAGAGGGGAATGGAATGAATAAATTATAAAGGAATGGAATGAATTTAATGAATGGAATGGAATAGAATGGAATGGAATGAAATGAAACTAACACTCCGTTTGGGAGAGGGGAAATGAATGGAATGGAATGGAAAAATAAGAATATTTTAAGAATATTCTTTCCTTTCCCCTGTTTGGAAGTTTAAGTAGGAGGGAATAGAATGGAATGGAAAGACCATTCCCTTGTTTGGAAGTTTAAGTGAGGGGAATGGAATGGAACACTCATTCCTCCCTATTCCCTCCAAATCCCAAATTTTCATTCCCCCCAAAATTGAGAGGAATAGGAGGGAATGGATTTAAGTTTAATGATTTTTTCACCAAACGTCCCAAAATGCCCTTAGTATTTTTGTAAAATCCTAAATTACCCTTATAGATTTGACCTTTTATTTTCCTCAGTTTCCATGGTATTTCTATAATATTGTATTTCTAAATGACCATGCATGGACCTTTAACAATGTCAATTTTCTTTTAAAAGTTTATTTTGTGGACAATGAATCTCGAATTTCCATTTATTGGGATTATATTTTAGTTTATATTGCTTAGATTTTGTACTTGTTTATAATTAAGCGGATTTTATACCACCTGTTGTCCTATACTGGTTTCTTTCTCTGTTAGCAAGGGCCAAAAAAATAGAAATAAACTCCCATGGTATTTCTATAATATTATTGTGACACCACAAGGTGTCATATATGGTGTGGTAATTCTATAGTATTATTCTATAGATAAATCCTACATTTTATAAAAAATAAAGGGTATTATAGTAATATTGTTATAAAATGATTCATTTCCATTCCTTCAAATATTACTCCCAAACAAAGTTACTTACATTCCATTCCATTCCATTCCTCTATTTTAAAACATCCAAATAAGATTACTTAGTTTCATTTCATTCCATTCCATTCTATTCCATTCCATTCCATTCCATTCATTAAATTCATTCCATTCCATTCCATTCTATTCCATTCCCTTATAATTTATTCATTTCATTCCATTCCATTCCCCTCTAAACTCCCAAACGAAGCCTAAGTAATCTTGTTTGGATGTTTTAAAATAGAGGAATGGAATAGAATGAAATGTAAGTAACTTTCTTTGGGAGTAATATTAGAAGGAATGGAAATGAATCATTTTATAACAACATTACTATAATACCCTTTATTTTTATAAAATGAAGGATTAATCTATAGAATAATACTATAGAATTACCACACCATATATGACACCTTGTGGTGTCACAATAATATTATAGAAATATCATGTGAGTTTATTTCTATTTTTCTGGCCCTTGCTAACAAAGAAAGAAACTAGTACAGGACAACAGGTGATATAAAATCTGTTTAATTATAAACAAATACAAAATCTAAACAATATAAACTAAAATATAATCCCCATAAATAGAAATTCGAAATTCATTGTCCACAAAATAAACTTTTAAAAGAAAATTAACATTGTTAAAGGTCCATGCATGGTCATTTAGAAATACAATATTATAGAAATACCATAGAAACTAAGGAAAATAAAAGGTCAAATCTATAAGGATAATTTAGGATTTTACAAAAATACTAAGGGCATTTTGGGACGTTTGGTGAAAAAATCATTAAACTTAAATCCATTCCCTCCTATTCCTTCCAATTTTGGGGGGAATGAAAATTTGGGGTTTGGAAGGAATAGGGAGGAATGAGTGTTCCATTCCATTTCCTTCACTTAAACTCCCAAATAAGGGAATGGTCTTTCCATTCCTTTCCATTCCCTCCTACTTAAACTTTCAAACAAAGGAAATGAAGAATATTCTTAAAATATTCTTTTTTTTCCATTCCATTCTTTTCCCCCCTCCCAAACGGAGTGTTAAGGGTTCAAAATTATGGTATAAGATTATGAAGTGTTACTCCAAGTTTAAGTTGATACATCATTAGATTTTTTAGATTTTTTTATTTTATTTTTAAAATCTCCTATATCATCTTTTATTTAGCATACTACTGATTACAAGACTATGATAAAAATTTGAAGATTATTTAAGTAAAAAGGTATTTTGCAATCAACTAATTAACGATTCGGATTGGTTAAAGCTTTGGAATTTTCATCTTTAGTTTGTTCAATTATTTATTTTGTGGATTAATGATGACTGAACCCTTGAACCCAGTCCATCCTTTCAATTTCCATGTCACCATAGTGTTTTGGTGGAACTGACTTCAATTTAATTATTTTTCTAAAATTCCTGGCCTTTGTGAGTTTTTCAATAAAATTTAGGAAGGTGAAATTTTTTTTATTTTTTGATGACTGCTTTATATTCAATAGTATTTTCGTTTTTTGTGGTTGCTGAGAATGAACAAGCAACAATTACTGAATTGGAGATCTTATTTGATTAACCCCCTATTTGGCTTAAATTTCCATACATATCTTTGTGTGGGTGTTGCTTTTTCATTCTCAGAAATTTACAAAATTTACTTTAGAAGCATTTTGAATTGGCTCTTAACACTGTTTGATCTCAATCAAATATATAACATTCGTTTCTTATACATTCTTTTTGGTTTTTGTTTGTTAATGCAGAGTTGGTACCAAGAGTTTGCAAAATTGAAGGCTAAATATGAATCCCTTCAGAGCACTCAAAGGTTATGTTATTCCGAATATATACACACATATATGTATATGAGAGAAAAATTTCCTCAAATTTCTATTTTGGTTTGGTTACTTATTTTCATTTTTTTGGTGTGAAAGAAAAATCTATTCATTGTCAAAGAAGTATATGGCAGTACTTGTTAAATAAGTAATTTTAATATTGCTTGGAATTAGAGTTTTATAAAATTAATAAAGGGTTTGGTAAATTAAATTGATCTAAGAGTTCCTCTTATATATGGAGAAGAGAAGACTTCTAGATGAATATGAATAGATTTCTTCAAATAGTAGTTTTGTATTTCTTTTAGGGTTGAAGGATATCCTTTTTTTTTGCTAAACAGGTTGAAGGATATCCACCTGTGAATTTTGTGTGTGTGTTAGTGTGAGAGCATCATTAGGTGTATTAAGATTTTGGGACTGTGAGAGGTTGTTTGTATTGTGTTTTTAGATTTTAATAAAAAAATATATATATGTTTTGAGAATTTATTCTCATAATTGTTTTCTCCCTTAAAAACTTGTTTGCAATGCGTTTCTATTCTTCTGTTTTTCGCCGCTAAATCGTTATAAAGGAAAACACAAAAACCCACATGTAACTTGGAATATCCCAACAAACCCTTCAAACTCACTTGTAAGACACACCCACGACAAACCCACTCCATAACTCAAATTGGTTGCAACTGAAGCATGGCACCATGTCAGCATAGAAGAACATGGAAGTCAAAGAAGCATTGGTGAAAATTCTCAAGTCAGAGTGAAGAATTTTTTAACAGGATCACAACATTGGCGAGGTTGAAGAGACAAACCACAATCTCCAACGACAACACCGACTAGAACTTGTTGCTCATTGCGTTAATGTGAGAGCACTACTGAGTGTATTAGGGTTTTGGAACTGTGAAAATGTTAAGTTTATGAGTTACTATTGAAATTTTGTTTTGAATGTGTTGGGATTTGGGCTAATTTGTCTTTATAGGAGGTTTTAAATGTGTTTGTTCTTATGAAGGTTGTGAGTATTGTTTGTGAAAATCTGTGAGTTTGGTTGTTGTATGTAGTCTTATGATTGTAATCAATAGTAATGGTGGTGGATTTTGGTTAGTTTTTCTTGTATGTATGTAGGTTGCCCAACCAAATCTGAACCCAACCAGACCCATCAAAGCTAGAACCATCTAATGAGAAATGGTCAACTTCAAGAGCTTGTTTTGTTGGCAGTGGGTTGTAAGGAGTGAAACATGATGGGATCGGGTCAAGTATTGGGTTTCCATATGGGAAACCCGATAAACCCAACCCATTTGAAGTGTTTATGCCCAGTACCTTGCCTTATTGGTCATCACGTTGGTGTCGTTCCTCTCCTCGTCCTCACTTCGCTTGTTGTTTCCCTCACTTTCCCCTCTCCCGGCTCGGTCTACATGAGATTTGAGGGGGAGGTAGAGATTTCCACCATATCTGACAGAGATCTTGATCCTTGTTAGCTCGCCTACTTGTCAACCTCAATGCCACCCCATGATTGCTAGCATTAAAGAGACGAACTGCAAAATCGACTAATTCCACCACCTATATAAAACCTATCGGATTGATTGACACCTTAAATTGCTAGCATTGAAGAGATGAATAGAATTGACTGATTTGACCACCTTTATATAACCTTTTTAGATTGGTTGACAACCCACATGTTTTCGATCGGTTTCAGTTGGAAATTCCTTCTAACCCAAAGTGATCGAGTCAATTGGTGGGTTAACACTCAAACCGAGCCCCACCAACCCGTTGTCACCCCTAGATGTATGTATGAAGTTGGCAAAATTTGTTAAATTTTGCTATGTTGTGTGAGTATTTTTATTTCTTGTGTGTTGTGTGAATACAATTTCACTAACCCTAGGTTCTAGCACACTCACACACACATGCGTGCGCGCATGCAAAAACACACACAGAGATATGTATATATGTATGTATGTACCTATAGATGTGTACACATACTCAGTTACAACTATAGTTCTTTTCTACAATTGTTGTTGTTAGTTTGCTTTTTATTAGTGTAATTTGGATTGTCATGGGATACTACAAACTTTACTATATAAATTTTATAAACTGATGTGTTACGAATTACGAAAAAGTAATTAAAATATTTATTTATTATGTTGTTGAAGTGGTACTATTCACATTCATTGTCATATAAGTTTTAAGCATTTTGTAGTAAAATTGGTAATGATGTTAGCATTTATTCCATTCACCAAATTTTTAATGGCAATGCCACCTTGCTAACGTTTACTTGGTTATGTTCTCCTCTTAAAGGCATTTGCTTGGAGAAGATCTTGGACCATTGAGCGTGAAAGAGTTGCAAAGCCTTGAGAAGCAGCTTGAAGGAGCTCTGCAGCTAGCTAGGCAAAGGAAGGTAACATATCAATATATCATCATTAGTAAAGTTTCCAACACAGCATGGAGAGAATTTTTTTTGTTAGTACAATTATCCAACTATATGAATGCAGTACCTTCATTTGGATATATCTCTTCTTCTTTTCTTTTTTTTTTTTTAAATACAATTTCTAATCGTAAGATATGCAAAAGGTGTGGACCGTGTAGTGGAAACCCTGTGTCTCGGAGAAGGTTTCCAAGTTCCAAACACCATAATAGACAACCAATGTCTTTACATTCAGCCAATAAATAAAAAGTTTTCACCAAAATTCTCCCTTATATTTAGATTTTCTCTCTTTTTATGTCTTGTCTCCATTGGTTGGAAGTCTCATCTCAGCATTGTCAGTAGGACAAATTTTAAGTCTCCATTTGCTCAATCAACGATGTAGGGCTTTTCAAACTGGAGAGTATTTCGTCTATGCATGAACAATTCGTAATATAAACAAATATGCTTCTACTTCCTAGCGTCTTTTCAATCACATATAAGAATACAAAAGGTATTCACAAGTCACAATTTCTTTCCAATAAAGAGTACAAAAGTTACAATAATGGCAGACATATATAAAGTAAAGAAATCTTCAAATAATTTATGGGTTGATGATATTGTTAAATATGAGATATTTCAATATTTCATTCATGAAATATATATTCTATCATACTATCCTTCATGTTGTCCATATGGATTATGGAAACAGTATATATCCTTACCAAATTTCTTTTTATTGTCATTGAAAATTCTTATTTGGGTAAATACAGTTTATGAGCGATATATGTGAAGGGACTAAGGATATTATAAGCTTTATTACATAAATCTTTATAAATTGATATATCAACTTTTAAACATAAAAATTAAAAAGTAATTAAGAAATTTATTTATCAATAATATTGATGTGACACCTATCACATGAGACATCATATCACTTTGTAAATATTTTTTAATAAAATTGGTAGCACCTATAGCCCTTTCCATACTGTTTATATTTTAATGACTTCTGTTTAAAAATCCATATTTATTTTGCTTTGCAATCAATGTTGTTGCAAAGTCAATGATAGAAAATAAATGAAAGCAATTGTTCTAACCATTCCTATTGTTTGGATGTTAGTGTTTCATCTATAAGATACAATGTTCTTAATATTTTTGAATTGCAAGTTCCAAAATATCAAATAAAACTTAGAATTTTCTACATTAAGTCACTTCTAATGTTACAAACAAATCACAAAATTAACTCCTTTCAATAAGAAAAAGAAGTTATGATGTCAACTAATCATATAGAGAAATGCGATTTGTATTAAGTACACTTGTCTTTTGTTCTTGATTACAGACACAAATTCTGACAGAAGAAATGGAAGATCTTCGCAAAAAGGTAAGCAAAGTCTTATAACTTTCTTCAAATAGTTGCTAAGAATGAGGATCTTATTTGAATGTTGTTGAGCTTATATGTAGCATCATGAAGATTAAGCTTTACCATTAATCTTATCATTGACTAGGTTGAACTCATGTAGTATCATGGGGGAGAACTACGTTTCTAGTTATCATCTTTTTTTCTTTTTGGTTTAGTATGTTACAAGTTTAAGTTGACCTACAAGGCCCATTTTTTCAGTACGGTGGACCAAATAAATTCTGTCCACCAGGGGCCCAAAGCTGCATCATTCTAATCATCAATGGTGTTTTTCATTTCTCCCTCCTCTCTTGTAATATTTGATTGATATACTGTTGGTTTTCTTCATTGTGACCTTCTGATCAATTTGGCAGGAGCGCCACCTTGGAGACATCAATCAACAGCTTAAGATTAAGGTCATACTTTTAACTATCCTCGTGACATAATTTATATCTTCATTGCCCTATGTTGGTAAAGACGTAAAGCTAACCTCTTCTTGCTTCCAATATATATGTTTCAGCTTAACGAGGAAGGACATACTCTTAAGGCTATTCAAAACTTATGGGGGTCTAGTTCAGCCGCTGGAAATAGCAACTTTCATTTGCATCCATTCACATCAAGTCAACCACATGGAGTGCCAACCCGAACCTTTCTTACAAATAGGGTATACTCATTTTCTCTTCTTCAGATACATAGATACACATAGATACATATAATTCTTAGGTCAATGCATGTTTGGAACAACTCCAGCTTATAAGTATTTCTATATTGCTGCAAAACATATTCATAACTTCAAGGTTGTTGCTTGAAGTTACCATAATCTTTCCTAACTATTTGGAAATGACCTAGAAAGAGTCCCTCTAAACAAATTCTTAAATTGATCACTCTTATTTGGATGAGCTTATTTGTATTGACTAGTTTTGAAAATAAACCGACCCTAAAATAAAGTTATTTACAAGTAAAATACAGAATTAAAACTTCTAATGAATACTATGGTTTCAATTCAAAAAAAAAAAAAAAACTAATGAATAATGAATAATGACTGTTTAAACAGGTACCATCACTATGCTGCATCTGATCAGGGAACGTCTGCTCCAAAGAGCATGGCTGGTGAGGCTAACTTCTTTCCAGCTGGATGGGCTCTTTCAACACCACCCTTCAAATTCTAAAAGTGTAATTATGACTAAATGATTGTCTATATATGGCCTGTGTGTGTGTTTTTTTTTTGCTGAATATATGGCCTTTGTGTTTGGATTTATATATACTGTCTCCATGTGGTTACAATATATATGAGAGATGCTTTCATACTTATCTAGCATCCATTTATTCTCATGCCATTTCCTCCTACGCCATGTCAATCCCAAGTTTACTACAATCATGGCTTTCTAAAGGAATGGCCACTTGGGATGATTTGGATGGAAATTTCAAAAAAAATAAATTTTAATAAACGTGTATGGTAGATATTTGAATTTTCGTTAAAATTGACAGAAATTCTAAAGGTAATGATAAGGAGCAAAATATTTATTCAAAAAAAATTAAGAGGATACTGCTTGATTTTAAAATTTAGGGAAATATGACAATTGCACCATAGTTGGGAAAAGTACAATTTGCCCAAAATTATTTTGCATTTAATTTTATTGATACAACCTTGTGGACTTAAGTAAGTATTGAGCTAATTTAAACCTTTTGCTGAGCAAAATTCTTGTTCACGCCTGAATATGTTGGTGGACTTTGGAGTTTGACAGATCTTCTCAGAAAATTTTGATTGGTATCGCAGCTTTTTATTTTATTTTCTTTTTACACTGGACAAATCTGAATATGTGCAACTGCACTATCACTATTCTGTGCTTTCAAGGGAAATTGGAAAGGTTACACTTAAAAAGGTTTTCATTTATTTCACCATGCATGCACTACTTGCTTCTTCCGTCTGAGGTCATAATGGTCATGACTCATGGGATTGGGTTGACTTTAATCCACCTTAATTCTAAAAGAAGCATTTATATGTATGCAAATTTTATTATTTTAAATATTAGACGTACACTTTATAAAAAGGTTTGAGGTTGTCATTTTAGTCTCTAAATTTTTTATTTTATTTTTATTTTCGTATCTTAAGTTTAATTATGTTTTCAAATTAATCATTATGTCTATCTATGTTAGCAACCTTACAATTAAGTGCTAATTAATCACTTAATCACGTGTCAATATCATCCCTTTATGTCTAGTTGGCCTAAATTGCCATATCGTCCAAAAAATGTTGGAATCACAAAAAAATTCGAAAAGCTAAATCAGAAAGCAAATATAGAAAATTAGGAAAACATTCTCAATAACTATAATCAACAAAACATAATCTTCATAATCGAAAACTCATAAAGAAAGGCAAACAAAGTTTTACACAATTGCAACTTACAAAAAATAGAGCACAAAGATTTATATGGAAACAATTTTGGAAACACAAAAGGAAAAGACAAATCAAAATATATACCCAAAATCATGAGTACATTTTAGGGTATTGACCATGAGTATTTTTTTTATCATGTTGGTAGTTTTGTGGGTATTTTGGTCATTTTAGAAATTTTTGGGTTATTTTGGTCAGAAGGTTTTTTTTGGTCATTTGGTATTTTGTGGACAACATTTTAGAGCCTAGATATATTTTAGAGGTTCTACATTTAATGGGAGGATTTGTGAAATTCTAAAATCAAAATACTCATTAACAACCTTTGAATCCACTCACCACAACCAAACAGACCAAAAAGGAAAAGACAAATCCATAATAACCCCCTTTCAACAATCATTAACAACCTTTGTTTATCCATAATAACCCTCTTTCAACAATCAGGAGAGAGAGAGAAGGGTTGAATAAAAAGTTATCATTGAGTAAGCTTTTTGTGGTGTAACGATTGGTTTGAGTAAAAAAAAAAAACTTGAAAACAATTCAATGATTGATAATTGTTGGTCAACAGTATGTGAAGAGAGAAAAGTTTACATTGAGAGAAATCTTTTTAATTTTATTTTTTTCTTTACAAAACAAATGTTTTTTTTATTATTGTTATTATTTAAAAACCTCAAAAACATCAAAACGACATCATTTTTGTAAACTTAATAATGGCAACCTACCTAATATAAAAAATGAATTAAAAAGAAAAAGAAGTTAAAACTGACTTAAATTAAAAATAAATAAATAAATAAAATAAAAAATAAAAAGAATTTTGAATGAAGTTAGAGTATATAAATATAATTTAATGCAAAGCATTGTATGCGCTTCACATGTGCCACGTGAAAAGAGCTTACTGGCCCCCACTTAATGGTGTATTCCATCTGATGTGGAAAGAATCTGAGCTTGCTGGGGTGTGCAGTTTGATAACTGGGTTGTGATCCCCATAAACATGGAGAATCATCAGCAGGTAGTTGTGTTTGGACTTTAAGGTTTGAAGAGAAAATGAAAAAAAAAAAAGATTCGGTCACACCCTCATCATCATAGTCATACATATCAAAAATCAAAGTTCAAAACCAAACAAAATACGAGATATCAGAAATATAGGAAAAGGAGTTGAGATTTGCGAGGCTAAGAATCAGGTAACAGTGAAGAAGAACTACCCCAACACAACATAAATTTCAAACGAGGGACACAAATGGTATTATCCTTAACCTTTGACCTTTCTAGTTCATGTTCTAGCACTACATGTTTGATACTTGTGTGTGTATATTTCGGTTTTCTGAACATTCTCAAAGGTTGTGCTGGAAAAATGTCAGGTTGCAGCTGCTGCTTCCCTGTTAACCTTGAAAAGTCGCGTAAGGGTAGCTTCAATCAGTCAAGGAGTTACTCTTCTGGTATTGTACTGTTTCTTGTGATTTTCAGTCATACCCATTTGATTCTTGAGCTAAAGGATGTGTCTTTGAATGGACTTTATTGGGGTTTTGAATCAGTATTAGCTCACAAGTTTCATTGGATTTTGTTTATAATTAGTTTCATTGTACCCATTTAAATTCTTGAGCTAGAAAATGTAATTTCGATTTTGATGGACCTGTTTTGACTCAGTTCTGTTCCAAATTATATTTTCGCTAAATTTTCTTTTTGTATATTTTCGCTAAGTTCAAAAACCTATGTGTCATTTCGCTTAAATCATTAATTTTCGAGGTGAAAATTATTTGATCCTCTTAGTTCACAATTTGATATTCAATATATTCCTCTTGAGTTTCATTCATAGCCATTTGAATCTTAGGTTTATAATAATTGTGGCTTTAATGAGAATAGTTGGATCATATTCTAATTCAGGTTATAAGTTAATATGGAGCACTGATGACTGACCTTTGTAGCTGAATGATGTCTCTTTAGCTTTAAACAATAGAGGTCTTGGGTTCATTCCATGGAAAGGGAGAGATTTGGGATGAGGAGAGTACTGCATTGTGTAGTAACTATTACTATTTGATACAAAAACATAAAAATGGTTTCTTTGCTTTCACCCTTTTTTAATCTTGAGCTAAAGGATGTGATCTTAATGTGAAAAATATGATCATTATTAGTTTCAAGTCTCAATTAAATATGTTATCCCATTTCATATCTATTTGCAATGTCATATTAATATTGGTATTCTACAATCACTTTTTCTACATCTCTTGTTCATCTTCAACAATTGGTCTTCTGTAGGTTCACCAAAAGCTTCTCCTAAGGGTTCATCTAAAGCGCTTCTTGTTGATGAAAATAGAGTGGACCAAGAGAAAAAACAGCTGGTTGTTTGTTTTGGAGAGATGTTGATTGATTTTGTGCCAACTGTTAGTGGAGTTTCACTAGCAGAAGCACCTGCTTTTAAGAAAGCTCCTGGTGGAGCTCCTGCTAATGTTGCTGTTGGGATAGCAAGACTAGGAGGCTTTGCTGCTTTTATTGGCAAGGTGCATTTTTAAGTTCCCATGGTGTCTTTCTGCCTTATTTTCTAGTTACTAACTTTATTATTCTCACATGAAAGATCTTTTCACCTAATGTTATGTGCTGGTTTGATGTCAAGATATTTACTTCCACCTAATTTCTTACACATCAAGACTTTTGTTTTGTGTCTTTCACTCGATTACACAGACCACAATCAGACAAGGGTATGGGCTACTTGACAAGAGTTCTCGATTGCATTGAATTTTTAATTATTTTTTTCGATTCTTATGTATGAGTGGCAATGCTTGTTAAGTATTCCCTTTTTATAGGGGAAAAAGGTAGTATATAAGATTATAATGAATACAGCCACTAAGAGCAACTCCAGTAGTGCTCTCTATTTTATCTCTATATTTGCACTATTCAGCAACTCTCTATTTATTTTTTCAGACAAACTCTCCAGCGGTACTCTCTATTCACTCTCTATTCTATTTAAATATACTTTTTTATTTTTTTATCTCATTTAAATATTATATTTTTTATTCATTCTTTATTATTATTTCCCGGCAACAATTACCCGAAATAACCAACAGTCATAACCAAATCCTTCCCACCCACCGCCGCCGCCACCACCACCACCACCGTAAATCAACCCAGAGCAACCAAAACCCACCGCGACCACCACCGTGAATCAACTGTCAACCACCACAAACCCAACAAAAACCACCACAAAATCAATTTCTCAACAACCAAACAGAGTCAAATTTCAAAATTTCAAAACTAAAGAATTAAAAAGAAAAAATAACCTAGATCCAGCACGGCTCCACCACCTCCAGGCCGAGATCGACACGGCTCCATCACCTCCAGGCCGAGATCGACACGGCTCCATCACCTCCAGGCCGAGATCGGCA
>OU015769.1:22688021-22729010 GCA_907173295.1 Fagus sylvatica | reverse complement strand
TCTTTCATTGGATGCCAATGCCCACAAACAAGATTCTGGCGAGATATACATTTATAAGGCCAGTGTACTAATCAAAAGAGTATTGTATTCTCTAAGGAGATATGTCAATATGGCAACATATATGTGTATAACTTCCTCAACACATTCAAAAGTTGGATTTTTTTTTTCTTTCTTTTTCTTTTAAGTTGACTTAATAAATAAGTCATGTGACTAAAAGTATATGTGGATGGTCTTATGAGTTGCCACGTAGTGGGTTGTAACAAGTTAACTACAAACCGGTTTGTAACCAAAATGTGTCCATCCCACACCGAGTGTGTGTATCTCGATGTTTATTACTTTCCTCAATATTTTTAAAAGTAAGATTATTTTGAAGTTGTCGCAGATAAAAACTAAAAAAGAAAATACATATGTGGCCATAACATCACCCTTTTGAAAATTTTGATATGTTCGTGCTTGTTTCAATGATATTTATTATTCTCATTCTAATTAATTATCAAAATAAGAAATTTATTATTTACGAGTTATTAATCTATGTTTGTAGGAAGTTTAATTTCTTTCGAAGAGGCATGCACTCGACTTGGTCCATGCACTTGGTAGCTGATGATCCTTATGTCATTGACTTCAACAATTAGGTGGGTTTTGGAACTTTCTAAACTAAAAAGAGCGACGCAAAAATCTGCATTGATGCCATTAATGGCATTGCTAAGGCCTGAGGGAGTCAATTGGAAAATTAGTGTTATCTGCTGTGATGTTCATTTTTTAACTTTAGCTTTGGTTCGTGTTCTTTTTGCTGGGTTAAGAGAGAAGCAAATTCAGTAGCCTATGAGCTCGCCAAATCTGCCTCTTCCCATGCATGCTCCCCTTTTAGTTGTAATTAAGACTCTCTTCCTCCCTCTATGATGGAAGATATATGTTGATTAGTTTGTGTATATTTGTTTGATTATTATTGAGTTGTGTTTGATTATTTCATTTTAGTGACTTGTATTATAAATAATTTGACTAGCTAATGTAAATTTCCTCCATTTTTTTATACATGCTGAGTTGCCTCTTGATGATTACTTAGATGATGTATGGTCAAATGTGATTTTATAGGAACTTTATGTGATCTTTTAGGAACTTTAATGGTGTGGGTATATGGAAATTTAGCTTTGTTAATTCTTTTTGGAACATAAGACTTTTTTGTTAGATAAAACTTGATTTTGTTCTTCAATTAACCATAGTGTCTCCTTATCAAGGGAGTTTCTAAACGTGAAACAAACTAATTACTAAGTCAAAATTTAAGGGTGAATGACAAAATTTAATTTATTTATTTTTTAATTAAAAAAAAAAAAAACCCTACTTTTGGTGTACATGTTCACAAGGATAAAATATGTGTACGCATGTCTCATGGATGCATCCACTTGAACCAATGGTGTATACACATGTTTTTTAAGAATAAAATTTCATTTTGTGAAAACTGAGTTATCTTCACTTAAGGTTCACAAAATAAGTTTCTTCATCATTGCAGGGGTCCGAAGAGCTTAAGATAGTATTCAAGACAAAATAGGGTGTCTATTGCTATAATTTAAATATGATTTAACTGTCAGTTTGGCCTAAATGTGGTGAGCTTCCATGAGATAAGACATTCTCACCCATAGTACTGAGTATCCATATTTTTTACACAATAAATATATGAAGATTGTAAGTATAATATTAAAATAGCATATGTCATATGCTTGGCAATTATGCCACGTCTTTTTCTTTTCTTCAGTTTTTTGAGGAAAGAAAAAAAAGGGACAGTAGATAATTATGCCACATCTGATACTTAAGTGGAAAGGCAAACAAATTAGGAGAGCTGGTTAAAAAGAAAAAAAAAACTTTCCCGTTGTCTTGTGATCGAAGTGGTTATATGGCAGAAAACAAGGTCCTCATTGTCTGTAAAAGGATGAGGGCTATTCGTAAAGAAGAAGAAGAAAAAAAATCCATAAATCAACAAATTGTCTCACCTTTTACTCTTGAGTATTTGGTATTGTCTTCTTCCATTCATGCAAGTAAGTGCTTGATTTCTATTTACATTAATTTATTGATTTGCATATGTTATTCTTTGTTCTTGAATCAACGCCAGCAAGCTCTTTTTTTATGATTATTTTATTAGCATAATTTTTATTAGTTTTCTTGTGTTATAAAAAATATATATAGGTATTAAACCCGAATCAAAATTTGACCCAATGTAAGTTGTTTGGGTTACTAGTTCAACCAGTGGGTCACCGTCAAACCACAAATTCAGTTAAAAGTAAAATAAAAATTAAGAATATTTTGTTAAAAAAATAGAAATTGAGAGATCAATTTTTATTTTTTTTTAAGGTACAAAATAATTGTGTAAAATATTCACAATAAAAGATATAATCATGTAACTAATGACCTACTTAACAAAATATTAATTGTTGAACACCCTTTGTATAAGGTAAACATAAAGAGCTCAATTTTTTAAATTTTTTTTAAAGAAATTATATTAAATTTTAATGATCAAATCCTTTTTGTGTGTGTGTGTGAAAATGATAGAATTATTATTAAGAAAGGTCAGCAATAACAATGGGAAAGATAAATATCGGACCGTCTTCTAATTAAATTACAGTATATAAATATTTGAAATCAATATTCAAACAAATACCTACATTATAAGTCATAACAAAATATTATATTCATTAATTTCTTTGCTTAATATAGAATTTTTCTTTTTTCAAAAGACTAAAATGTCAAATGATTTATAAAATACATTTTAAAATAAAATTACATAAGTTATTTGGAGTATATCAAGAAAAAAAAAAACTGACGATTTCAAAGAACCCTGCTTTAATTAATCAATTACTTTCAGCAGTGTCTTGTTAAAATTGCTAAAGAAATTATATTAATAATTTATAAAAGAGAGATATTGGAAGCACTTGAACATAGTTTTTTTCTTTTAGATTTTTAGTTTACTTGCTTTATTTATGCACATCTTTTTAAAAGCGTCATTTTTTTTTAAAGTACAATTATACTTTTGTCAACTTTTAACAAATAAGTATAAAAAAAAAAAACTAATCCAAAACACATTTAGTTTATAGGTGATTTAACTGTATTTTGTTTCATGTATAACATGTATATGCACTTTCTTTTCTTCTTTTGTGGAATTATTAGACTAGTACACTATTAGAATCAATTATCACACTTAAGGATTTATGTATTATTCATTTTATTTTTTAAGTGTTTTTTTTTTGGTATTTGTAAAGAAATACAAAAAAAAAAAAAGTATGTTAAGGTTTGTTTTAGTATGTGAAAAAAATACAGGTGATTACAAGTTGATTCGATCCTTCAAAAACTGTACGTAAAGTTCATAAGAATAACAATCTATTTTAGTCCAATGAGTTCCCAACAACTCGTTCGACCTGACTTGTTGTCAAGTCTATTTATTAGTCCAACCAGTGATATTCGGATGTAATAACGTAACTATGTTATTAATTGAGGCAATATTGAACCCACTCGAATAATGATTATTCCTCACGGAGAAAATTTGGTAAAACAGTAAGTACAGACTAATAATTTTGAAAAACAAATACCATTCCAAAACTGAATATGAATTAAATTGTGGGAATAAGTTGAAGTGGATTGGAATCTGTCAAATCTGTTTGCCATGTTCAAGTTTAGCATGTAAACAGAACATAAAACTATATTTGTAAATTCACTTTCTTGTACGGATTGAGCATATATAGGAACTAGAAGTATTTTTTTTTTAAATTGCGATTTTTTGTTAGATATGGCTTCGGCATATATAGAAAGTAAAATCCTCATTGGTACTACTAAAACCTAATTGTTGGCCCCATGTATTACACTGTTGCACCAATTAGATTTGGTTTAAACAGGTGCTACAGCTCATCAAGCTTGCCCTGCACAATGCATGGGCAGTATGAGTGTATAACATATTAACATGGCAATCAGGGTCAGCAAAAAATTGTGCTTTATGCATTTACTGCCAACTTTTGGATAAAAGATACGTTCAAGATTTCTTCAAATAGAAAGGCAGAGTTATCACAGTTATGGACATGACGGAGGCCCCACATTTTGTGGCCAATAATTTTTTACTTTTACCACTTAAAGGAAGAGGAAGTGAAATTGTCAATTTTGGTTCGAGCACAAATCGTACGAGGTCGATCCTAAGCAAGTTTAAAGCATTTTGGTCCATTGCATATCATTTCAATATGTCTTTTCATGTTTCGAGTCTGTGCGTAACATTGTTTCACCAACTTTATATATGCACTTTTCACACCCCCAAAGCAAAAGCAAAAGCAAAAGCAAAAGCAAAAACAAAAACAAAAACAACATATCTACCTATTCTTCTTATTACTCATTGTCAATTGGAATAAAGAATTATTATATTAAAAAAAATGGAATTCGGAACAAACCATTTTTCACAAAAATCTTATACATTCCTTTTGGAATGGAGTAAATAATAACATTAAAATGAGCTTTTAATTACACGCTTTTGAAATCCATATGTTTTTATACCATGCTTATAAGAGTGGAGTAATTACACACTTTTAAAATTTTTAGACATCATCTGTGGAAATCTATATAAAGGCTCTATAAAAATATAAATATAACAGTAGAAGGAAATAATGGAAATATAAAATGAGATAGAGAAGACAGAGGGTTTACATGATCCGGTTATGTAAGCCAACATCCACAGATAACGTCCGTAACAAGTTACATTGTAATTATATTGATGGAGCAATATTGTAAGAATATTGTGATGATTTTATGTGGTTACAATAGAATGATATGACCTTTATATAGGCTACAGAATAAATGAGACATATTTCATGCATAAATCAAGGAAACATGTTTCCTTAATTTATGACCTTGATTTATGCTCATTAAATCACATATGAATCTCTTGATTCATGCTATTATCTTTAACAATGAGCATGCATGTGTAGAAGTGACATACATGAGAATGGGAAGAGGAACTTATGCCTAACACGCCATACGATTCTAGAATATGTTATGTAGTGATATAAAAACAATCCAAAACTCTTTTTTTATTATTAAAAAAAAGATAATTAAATTATGTTTGACATTCTCTAAAAAAATTAGGCCAAAATATTTTTTTTGTTCCTAAACTATACGTGAGTTTTGTTTTTTATCCCTGAACTCTGAAAAGTTCGCTTTTCGTCCCTGAATTTTGAAAAAATTCATTTTTACATATAAATTTCGTCATTTTAAAAAAAATAATAAAATAAAAGTCCAAAGAAGAAATTCATGTGTAAAAATGAACTTTTTCAAAGTTCAGAAACAAAAAACAAAACTCATGTATAATTTAGGGATAAAAACAATAGTTTAACCAAAAAAGACTAAATTGCATAATCACTCCCTGGGGTTTGAGTCATTTGCAAACTGACCCCCTAGGGTTTCAATTTTGCAATATAACTACCTGGGGTTTTTTAATTGATCAAATTGACCCCTCTAAGCACATGTTTTTGTCAATTTTGCTAATAAAATTTGTCACATGCATTGCACTTGGGTTTATAATAATTAATTTTTTATTATAAAGTGGTCATATGTAATGCACGTAACAAATTTCTTTGAGCAAAATCGACAAAAAAATATACTTAAAGGGGTCAATTTCACTAATTTAAAAACCCTAGGTGGTTATATTGCAAAATCAAAATCCCAGGAGATCTGTTTGCAACTGACCCAAACCCCAATTTGGCCACCAAAAAATTATAATTTAATAAAGTTCCATATTTTCTAGATTACCTAGGTTTTTTTTTTTTTTTCTTTATTAAGATATTTGAATTTTCCTTTAATCAAGTAAATACTTTCTTTTCTTTTTAATTGAAATACTTTTATTCTCATATGAATCAAATATAAATATTTTTTGATAAAATTTCCCCGTAGATGGTTCTCTAAGCCATTACGAATTTAGGATTTTTTTTTTTCTTTTTCTTTTTATATAGATTTCTTTCACCAATAAGCAAGAGGAATTCAAGGTCATAAAAACCATCACATCTTAAATCATGGTCTACAAATATATTTTCCTACAAATATGCATGTTCAATGCATCTATACTATAATGTAAAACTGAAATTTTTTGACTTTTGGTTGACCTCATAATATTGCGCCACATAAGCTTTTGAGTTCTCACAATTTTACACCTCATTATTTTAATATATATATTATTTAATTGAATTTAAATTTTATTCTATAATTAAACATCTCATTAGAATCTTGACATATTATATTTTCTTTAATAGAAATAATATATTATTCCATATATATAAACACAATCATAATAAATGCCTAATACTATAATATATTTTATATATAAACACAATAATAATAAATGTCTTTTAATAATCATCAATTTTCATATTTAGATAAAATATAAAAGACAATAAAAATCATAGTTAGACCAATAATTTTTTAGATTTAATTTTAATTCATTTTCTGTGCATCGCATAGGTTTGCGACTAGTATATATAAAACAAATCAATATGTACAAAGGAAAAAAAAAAAAAAACCATATTTCATGCTATCCAATACATATCTTGGAATGAAAAATTTTGTATCACATAAATGATAAAGAATTAAAAAAAAACGTGATATTAATTTTCCCTCTTCTTATCTATTTTTTATTTTTATTTAAGAAAAAATAGTAAATAGATTTGTAAAATATAATATTTTGCATCTCTCAATAAGATGTGTCAAAAGTTGAAAATAACCGCAAATTTTAATTGTTAAAAGTTTAATTAGTTCAAATTTTAATTAATTTAATTATCTTTCATATTTTCTACAAATTAGTTTATTTAAATTTTTATGCATTAACATCTATATATTTAAATTGTATAATAAAAAAATAAAAAATAAAAATCTATGTGCATTACACAAGTTAGCGACTAGTTTCATATGATTATGATGGGAATTATAATGCTATCTCACAAACATGGCTCAATATATGAATGCCTTTGGATGCATTTTGCTAATTATTTATTGGGTAAAACTTAGGTACAGTTCTTTAAGTTAGGTACATTAAGTTCCCTAATTGAATTCAAACACATGATTGCATTAACCAATGAAACACAAACAATGTTATCTTTTCCAAAATTATTTAAATTCAATGTATTTGAATTCAACTAAGAACCTAATGTATTTGACCTAAGGAACTCTACCTAAGTTTTACCCTTATTTATTTGCAAAAAATAATGTAGAAAATGATAGGAAGATAAGCTAAAAAAGCTTGCTTTTTGCTTGCTCTTTCTTTTTCTTTTTCTTTTTTTTTGTTTTGTGCTTGCCAAACTCACATTTTTGGAATATAATCAATTGCGTTATTGATATTTTCATTTTCTTCATCAAGAATTGTTTTACATATAATATATTATATCTTTAAACATCATTATTATTAGAATATTTGAGACACACGGAGTGGAGTACCTATATATTCCCTAAAATTAAGTAAACCAACTCGATACAAACACGGTAGTAATGTCCTTTTTTGGTTTTGGGTGGGGGGGAATTAAATGAGTTTTGGCTACAGAAGATAAATAAGATATTTGAACCCTATAACCTACCTTTCATAAGGTGTGGTTGTTAATTAAGTGTGCCATCCTTTATAGTTATATTGATTGATTGAAGGTACATCAAAATCTTTTGGGATGCTAATTATGATGGTGAAATTAAATGAGTTTTTGGCTACAGAAGATAAATAAGTTATTTGAACCCTATAACCTACGTACCTTTCCTAAGGTGTGGTTGTTAAATAAGTGTACTATCCTATATAGTTATATTAATTAAAGGCACATCAAAATCTTTTGGGATGCTAATAACTATGATGGTGAAATTAAATGAGTTTTTGGCTACAGAAGATAAGTAAGATATTTGAACCCTATAACCTACGTACCTTTCCTAAGGTGTGGTTGTTAATTAAGTGTACTATCCTTTATAATTATATTAATTAAAGGCACATCAAAATCTTTTGGGATGCTAATTAAGATGGTGAATGAGCCTTTTGACCGTCTTAGCATCCCAAAAGAGTGTGAACCCACCTTAAGATGGTATCAAAAACAGGACCTCTTCCCTATATATAATTGGGGTTGTAAGAATATTATCATATTATCTTGGTTATTAAAATGATATTTATACATTGAACAGAACAGAACCATGAACTAGTATCTTTTTCTCATTATTCAAAGTTACTGTCAAATTTTCCACTTAAGAATCCATTAATCAGTGGGGTTCTTGCCTTTCTTCAAGATAACCTTGTGATGGACTAGATTAAACACATTATGAAATCCTCTTAAAAAGGTTTTAATCATCCTGATCATCAATCAAATCTTGTTTTGTGATTCATTAAAGGAAATTAACCTTGTTATGTATGCCAAACGCATCAATGTACACAATTTGTTGATTAGATGAATTGTATCTTCGAAATAAACAGAATATCTTTCCATGAGCATAGTTTATACACGTATCGCCATCCACTTATTTCTAATATATGGATTCGAAGGGTGTGTCAAAAGCTAAAACTCCATGAAAAGAATCACTCTTCTCGAGTTGACAAAAATAATGTAATATGTACACAACATTAATGTAAAAACCCCATTTTTCGAATAGTATGGTGTGTAAAGAGATTCAGAAAGGTTAGAATTTGCGAGTAAAACCCGTTAATTAAGTGTGACCGATTAGGGTGGTAGAAAACTCAAAGAGGGGTTGGTGGCAAGCTTATCAAATCCGTTTTGGTGCCCAATCTTATTTGTCTATTGAAACGCAATATTTTGATACAAGTCCATTCCATCATACCAATTCGAGATTACCGTTATATATATACATATAAATATATATATATAATATATATATATATATATATATATATATATAATATATATATATATATATATATATATATATATATATATATATAATAATATATATATTCATTAGTCAAAACTCATATAATTTGTTAAGAATCCTTAAAAGATTTTCATTTTTCATTTTCATCTTTTACTAATTTGTCTATGAATAACAAACTTTCAATGAAACCAATGAATTCTTCAAAGACATGAATGGTGCAATTTAAGAGATGAAAACGGAAGCACAGAGAAAAGGAAAAAAAAAAAAAGAGAAAAAATCGTGAGAAAGAAAAGAGAAAGAAAAAAAAAATGTCTCTATAACTACAAGATTAATTGGGTTGTTCTTTTTTGGGAAATTTCATTATAAGAATGTAACATATTAAATCCTATAATTTTAAAAGTAACAAATTAAGTTTTATAGTTTCAAAAGTAATAAATTAATTTTTGAGGTTTCAAAAGGTAACAAATGAAGCCCTCAACCTATATTAAACCTCAAACACAATAGATGGAAGTCTACATTATTAACCTATATTAAACCTCAAACACAATAGATTGAAATTTATTTATTTATTCTTTTTAAATCTCAGTATTTAATATGTTACCTTTTGAAAACTTTAAGATTTGATTTATTATTTTTGAAGCTACATGGTTAAATTTATAACACCTCTTAAATTATAGGGTTTAAATTTTTTATTTTTTTTTAAAGTACTATTGGACTGACTCAAATATTTGGGAGGCCAACTCCAATTTTTATAAGCTAAATCATTAAAAATGTTAATATTATATTAACTATAAAATGCCCATGCACAAAAGGATACAAAATATTTCTATCACTTATTAAAACAAATAAATCATTAATGTACCTCTCTTTTGTGCCTGGTTAATTTAAAGCATTTTTTGTCTACTTTTCTTTTTAATATCTTTGATATTAACAAAGACGTATAATGGCACTATCTAAATCATGTCCTTGCTTTAATCACTTTCGATAGTAATAATAACTATTAAGGATTTAGCATAAAAAAAAGGTCACGCATAATAGAAATTTTACTTATATCTAATAGTAACTCGTATTGTATTGACAATAACTCCACCATTTTTTGTTAGGACAGAATTTTACTATAAACCAGTTTATACCCCAGAGTTACAAACGAGTTTTCCACTCTCTACACACCTACATATCTTTTCCTCTCTCTCTCTCTCTCTCTCTCTCTCCGACTTCTTCTAGCCTTCTCTCTCTCTTCTTTAGATTACCACCACCAAATCCAAACGCCATCTAATTTCTAAAAAAAAAAAAAAAAACACTCTAAACCCGTATCATATCCGGTAACATGTTCCTAGCCGTGAGAAACCCATCACAAACCCATTTGATGTCTTTCTTTCATACAATAGCAAAACCATCCCAAGAGTCCAATACCACCAACAATGACCACACAACACAAACAAGGAAACAAAAAGAACCATCGCCGATAGAGGCAGTGGTGGTGATGGTGACGGTGCTATGTAAACCGAACCATGGGGTGAGGCTAACAAAACACACCAAGACCCAAATCTTTCTCTCTAGATCTCATTCTCTCTCACACGTTTTATGAGTAAATTTGTGGTTGAAATTTTTGTATGGAGTTTGATGTGTATTTTTTAATAGATTTGAAAAACAAAATACAAATCTAAGAAAAAAATTTAAAAAAAATTCCATGAGAGAAATACTGTAGGTTATATATATATATATATATATATATATATATATATATATTATTTTTTTTCATTTTCGGCAAATAGTAACTGTCACATTCACTAATAACTCACACCACGTTGAACAGTAACTTAACAGTTTTCTAACATTTTTTTATGTTAGAATTTTTACATTTTGCACATCACATTAAGCATTTTAATTTTATGTTTTATAATATATTTAATTAAATATTTTTTTCATACTTTTGATCAAGGAGAGAGACAAAAATTGAAACAAAATGATCCAAAATTAAGTATTTTTCAAAGTTCATCAGCTTTAAATTTTAGATTAGAAGATCAATGTTGACCTAAGAAAGAGTATTTTCACATTTCTCACACGCACACAAAATCAATGTACTGTCTTTCCTACTTTTGAAAGAACAGTTCTACACCTTTATCAAAAAAAAAAAAACTTTATCAAAAAAGAAAGAACAGTTCTACACTTCCACCATCAATTAATCCGCAGAATATCTTCTATGATGTCCTCAATCTTTCTTGGGAATGGGGAGCAGAGATGATTCTGATATGATTTTGGTCTGGAAGATACCGAAAGAAAAGGAGAGGTTTGTGGAAGTGGGATCAAAAGAAAAGGCCGATAAGGGAGATTAGCGAATATTGGAATAAGGAGACACAATTCAGCAAAAAGAATAAGGAGACACAACACAAGATCACATCACCTCCAAGGAAAGCTAAAGATTAATTGGTAGTCTTAAAGTGGTGGTCCAACCTCTTTAGGTACTGCTTGGAAAGCAAGTTGATCAAGGACAAAATGCTAAAATAGAGCTTTAATAAATGCGTGGGGAGTTTAGTGCATGTTGCACCATGTGGGTCACTTTGAGTGGTTAATTCGTTGACTCAACCCCACAATTTGGAGGAGATTTCGATGTGCTTTGGCCCACTTGAAGATTTGATGGTGGTCTAATTGACTCACTCCTTAGCCTCCCACAATATGGGGGATTATTGCACCATGTATAAGGTACGTATAATCCTTTCCCTTATGATGGTATTGGAGATTGGAAAAATAAAAAATAAAATAAATTGTTGTTAATAAATTTGTATGTAAGTGGGATATGTCCATTGTCGGATTGTCCATCCTTAATATAGAGAAGAATTCTATATAGGATAATAAAAAATCCTCTATTGCAAATAAGTGGAAAAAAGAGAAAGGCTATGTTCACATTTTATGACATTTTTGTTGATAAATACTTAAAGCGATGACGTTTTATGATGTTTTTGCATTCGTTTTGTTTATTTCTGTTTTTCTCTTTTTTATGGACCTAACGAGATCCACTTGATGATTCTTTATTTAAATAAGGTTGGATTAGGTTTCAATGCTTTCGTGTTTTAATGAATATTATTTTAATTTAGGTTAGGTTGATTTTGCGTGTGTGTGTGATTATATTGCATACTTTCTTAGTTAGGACAATGTTATTCTTTTACTATGATTTTTTGCTTCTTCTTTTTTCTGTTCTTTTTTACTTGGAAATATTAAATTTATTTAGTTAAAAAATATATATATTAGACACATAATGAGATGATAGATATGACTTTTATTTTATTTGTAGAGTATACGAAGTCAATTACAATAGATGCTAATTTCTCATGTATTAATTTAATCTTGAAACCGCTTTTTTTCTAAGAAAATTTAAATCTTGAAACTTAATATATCTCTCGTTCTTGAATCGTGAAATTTCCTTTGTTCATATTTAGCCAGCAAAGATGAAATCTTAGTTCCTTAGCCCATAATTGCCAAAATGCAAATTGTATCATGAAAAATTTATACATAAATATGTAGATATTTTAAATATTGATAGTGTAATCTAATTTCACATGAAATATAAGTCTCATTAAAATATAGAGTTCATGAACTTCTTTGAGAATGATATACATATAATTGATATCTTAGCTATTCTTTCAAGGTTTTAGAAAAGAGACTTAAAGCTTTTCAATAGAAGTGAAATATTAAAAAATATTACTATAGTTGGTTCTTTTTTTTTTTCTTTTTTTTTTAAATTCAATATTTCTTTCATACCATACAATTCAATGTTTCAATACGGTTACAAACTTATATATATATATATGAGAGTACTATAAAAAGTTTTTCCAAAAGTTTTCCAAATGAAAAAAAAAAAAAAAAAAAAAAAAAAAAAGGTTTTGAAATGTCATCAACTGGCATTTTAGTTGGAAATGATGTTCATCTGTCTAAAATGAAATTGGAGACAGGCTTTAATTTCTGAAAGGCCCACATGGCCATGCCTGGATTCGTCCGCTTCTTTAGATCTTTTTGCAACAAGCCCATAACAAGAAGGGGTAGGTGCTGCTTCATGTTTGCCTCTATAGCGGATTAGCAAAATTCGACACGAAGCTATCAGATTACATTTTCATAATATGATGTATCTAGATGATGCGACCCATTGCATGGCTTGTTTCTTCACACATCAAGGATTACAAATAAAAAATTAAAAAAAACATTACCCTTGTAATGTATCTATCATTAATCAAATCATCCAAAATTGTATAAATTTTTTTGCTGTATTGCATTATTTTCAGATGACCCACAGATGAGAAGCCGATATGAGAGAAACATCATTTTTCCCATTTTTTGATGGTTTCCAATCTTTATAGCAGTCAACCACCTTTCAATTTTAATAAGTTTTCCAATTTGCTAAGCATATGTAATTCAGTGTTTCAGGGCCTCCACTTATTCTAAAAATCTTAACTTTCATGAGATCTCTAGTCTCAATATTACCCACTTTTCTTCTTTATTTTTATAAAGTGAAGATTATCCACTTTGGTGCAAGATGGTAATTTAACATCTTAATTTTAAGTATCCCAACCATTGACATTAATAAATATATAGGCTTTACCCAAAGGTCAATTGCCTATATGATAAATAGGCACCAAAATATAGGCTTTACTCAATGTATGTTTGGATACGTTTTGACTTCTTTCATTTAAAGAATAAACAGTACAAGTAAAACGTATGTACAGTTCCTTAGGTCAAATACATTAGGATAAGCATTATATAGTTGTAATGTACATATATGGACTTTAACATTAAATTTCAAAAAACCGTATATAAGTAGACAGACCGAGGTAAGTTTGTCAAGTCAAGCTTAGTTGTAAACTCTCACAAGATATCATCCTGATTATTGATCATTTCTTAGTACAACTGCTGTGATTCAACAAAGCCTATTTGCTTGGAAAACCAGTATATACGGAGCCTGAAGCAAACACCTTTTCTACCATACATTCTGTACTTGATTATTCATTTGGGAAAGTTACATATAATCTATAGTTATTCCATAATTTAAAACACAACCAAGGAGGGTTGCTACAACTCGGTTAGTTTATGAAGATAGGATATCAGAAACCATACACATTGAATTGTTCAAAGTGAGCAAATTGCAGTTACAAACTATTCAGCAAATGTTACTCAATTCCTATTCCTGTCCATATTGAACTCAGCTCAAAATGAGATACAATAAGGAGTTTTTACAGGTAAACAAGGCATAGAATTAGTTACCTTGTTCTAATGGGTGAGGGATGATGGGAACAAATTGAATGAATTACAAAGAAGAATAAAAAAATGTGGAAAAGAGGATGAAATAGGGAAAATACCCCAAAGAAAACAAATCTTATCCCTCATGCACTAAAACAAACTAAAGTGACCTTTTAGTTAGAAATAACGAGCCAGCCAGCAAGAGAGATAGAGAGAGGATCTCACCATATGACAGCATCCCCAATACTGAGTTCATTCACTTAGTCTGCACCCGCGAAGGTAGGGATGATCAAACTTAATGTACTTAGTCCAGTATGGGCGATATCTTGTCATTGCCAACTCCAGCCAGGGTTTCATGTTGCCATTATAGTGTACAACTGCAGCATTATCAATCTCTGTACGATCAACGCTCGGATTGTAACCCAAACCAAGCACATGCCATGACTTCTCAAGTGGATATGTCAGCCCATAAAATGTAATTAATCCCGGAGGTAATGTCCCAAGCTTCCAAAGTACCCTATCTTCATTCTAAATTCACCACAGAAAACCAAAAGATCAATAATTAAATGATTATCATATGCCGATTTTTACAGAAAAAAATAAAAAATAAAAAATTATAATAATGAAATTTTTTATGAAATAGGCCAAGAGAATGAAGGTTCTTTTTCTTTTTTCTTTTAATAGAGGTAAAGCTAAAAATATGATTTATACCTTTAAGTTTGGGGTTGTTTCTAAATCAACCCCTTAACTATGGAAACTTGAAATTTCTGTCAACATCCGTTAGAATCTTATTGTCCAGCCACCAAGAAATGACTTCCTTCTTTTTAACAGAAAATAGAAAAAACGTCATTTTTAGGCATGTTACCAACAATTTTTTTTTTAAAAAAAATATTAATGGCTTAAATGTAACAGACCAAAAAGAAGGGAGCACATTAATATCATTATAATAGTCAAGGGTGTAAATTGCAAGTTTTGAAAGTTGAGGGCAACCCCAAACTTAAGAGGGTGTAAACTGTAAAGTGTATTGCCTACAAGTAATAATAAATTTAATTTAAAAAAGGGCAAAAAGGGATGCAACCTTAGTACGTGAAATGTATACAAGAGTAAGGCCAAGAGAATGAAGTTACCAGTTCTGAAACACAAACTTGCTGATTTAACCCCAGATTTATGTCAAGTTATAAGTCATGCATAAATGTGTTTGTACATGGAACAAGGAAGTAAAACACAGATGCAAACAAATGCAAGGGTTAAAGGACTCACCATGTTCTGCCACTTGTGATATATGCCAGTAATATCCCTCTTTTTCCACTCCTTGAGATCAAAAACGTTCATCCCATATGCCCACCCGCATGCATTTGGATCAAAGTTGCTTGAGATATGAGGATTTGTAAAGTTAAGGTACTTGTCAAAACGGTGAAAGCTCTCACCACAGGTCTCCACCGCACCATTAACCTTTCCTTGGAGATTCACAGCCCACAGTCCAGTCAAGTCTTTTTGGACAACAATGTCATCATCAAGAAACAGGATCTTATCTAACTTAGGATAAACTTGTGGTAGATAGAACCTCAGATGGTTAAGCATTGAGAGATACTTCGGGTTCCTGTACTTTAGATTAGAAGCACCAGATGAAAGAGTGGTTGGATGGCCAGCCTTGAAATAATACTCTTTCATTGCGGCAGACTCGAGTTGACGAAGAACTGGGCAGTAAGATGAATTAAGCCACTTAAATTCATCAACATTTTCAACATGGATTGCAGCTTTTCCAGGAGGATTCAACAGAAACCACATATTCATGGCTCCAAAGTTGAGTTTATCAGTGACAAGATGAAATACATGTTTTGAAGAGTCCTGCAGTGCAGCCAAGAAGCACATTTTAGTCGAGAACAAGAAAGCAAGCAAACAGGAACTTAGAGCCCTATAACAGATTCATAATACATGTTTTGAAGAGTCCTGCAGTGCAGGCAAGAAACACATTTCAGTTGAGAACAAGAAAGCAAGCAAACAGGAACTTAGAGCCCTATAGCAGTTTCATAGGCATTCATTTCCCTTGGAATGATAGAATCAAATTTATAGTCCTGATAATTATGTAATTTATTGACCCAGAATCAACCACCTCATCAGTTTCTCTCCTCCTTCCCTTACCACCATTATCCACCAACCCCACTATTGCCACCATTCTCGCTGGCAACAATTTCAATACTCACATAGATTTGTAAGAAAAATCTTGAAAAATGTTTTTTTTTTTATCAGTAAATAAAAATTTTATTGCTGAAAAGAATGAAAAAGACAGTACACAGGGAGTGCACAAATCAGGAGAAAAATACAGATCAAGCAATACTCAAATCTAAGAAATCCAAAAAAGAAGAAAAAAACATCGCGCCAGAGGCATTGGACCAGTCCATAAGGGTTCTAATCACCGTCCCTTTATTTTGCAGCATATTTCCCCCCGCCCCCTCAAAACTTCTAGAGTTTCTCTCCCACCAAATACACCAGAAAATGCAAAGAGGAATCATATCCCATAGTTTCCTAATCCTGGCACTTCAGCAACCAGCACCCCAGCAAGATAATAATTCTAGTACCCCGCACAGCATAACCCACAGTATGTCAAAAATGCTGAAGATGAAAGTCCAGATCTCCCTAGCAGACCAACAATGCATAGAAGATGAGAGATAGATTCACCATTTTCCTTACACATGCAGCACCAATCGAGCACAATAACACGACGCCTCCTCAAGTTATCAGTGGTGAGGATGCGACCCAAGGCAGCAGCCCATACAAAGAAAGCTACTTGTGGAGGGGCTTTGGTTTTCCATATACACTTCCAGTGTATAGCCAAACTGTTTTGAAAGCAGATCTACTCTCAACAATACTTCTGCAAAACAATTTCTATATTTCCCAACACGTAACAATTTTTTCAACAAAACTCTGTAATTGCACAATTATCTACATAACCTAACTATAGTTATGTTATTGTCGCTGCCCGATCTCTCCTATGGAGAAAACTTGGGTTCAGTGGCATTACCCGGGCTCTCCTATTGAGAAAACCTGGTTCAAATCCCTCCCCCACTTTTTGTAAGCAAAAAAGAAGGGGAAAAAAAAAAACTAACTATTAGTTAATGTAGATGACTCATGCACAATTAGGAAGAGAAAGTAAAAGTCTGAAATGAAACCAACTGGAGATCTTCTAATTTCAAACCACGTATACCAGAAATCACAAGTACATATAAGGCAAATAGGGAAATAAAATTTAAGGAGCGTCAAAAAGGGTTTTCAATCTTTTGGAAAGACACTTTAAGCCAGTGAAATAGAATAAGATAGTGTACATCACCTTGGCATTCATAACAGTTGAGTTGACAACAACCGATGCAGCCAAGACATTGTCTGAGAAGAGGGCATAATGATAAAGATTTGGATTTTCCAAATTCTCACTTTGGGGGAACTTCCGCTTTTCTGGAGGTAGAAGGTAGTAATCTATGGTTAAGCGCAAAGATAAGCAGTGGATTGCATTTGGAATGGTCTTGGCAGCTAACTGACTCAGGAATGTGCTCTGCTTTTTCAAGCTTCTAACTTGTTCATCTGCTGTCTGAAGCATTGCTCTCAGCTTCCCAGTCACCAACTTGCAGTCATACAATTGCTCTCTTGCTTTTGCCAGAACTTGGCCCATAGCTTTGATTCTCCCAGGTGCACTAGAAACAAGTTGAACATGGAATAAGATAAAATTTTCCAGAAGTATCAATATACAGAACATGAATAAATGCAGATATTGAAACATTCTCAATGACATGTCCAATATTCTGTTACCTGTGATGTAGATCGGTATCAGCATTGGCCTCTCCTAGGGCCCGAAGGCTCTCTTTAAGCCGAACCTCTAGTTGGTGGTACAGTTCACCCTTTTTCTTCATCTTCGCGATACTTAAATATACCCTTGCCATTATTATTTGATCCCGCATCAAGCGTACCATTGAATCAGAGTTCTCATTTTCGTTTTCTTTCCTCCATATGCTGTATTTTCCCAGAACAGCAGAGTCAACTGATTTGGAGCGTTCAATGGCTGCATTTTCAAGTTTTACAATTGCTTCATCATCCTGTTGTACCAATTCAGATGCACGCTTTTGAAGTCTTTTCTCACGCAATTGCTGCAGAAGAGCTTAAAAAGGTTTATATCAACACTCAAGAAGTAATGCATTTAATACACTGGCAAAAATCCATGAAAAGCAAATACATAATGATGTAATTTGTTTCCTTAATTTTATGTGTTGAAAATAAAAAATTATTCCCAGTCAAAAGAAACTTTGTACTGAAGGAACAACATGGTGACTATAACATGCAAGCATCCAAGGATGATGATTACCCTCCGGGCTCGGTCTGCAGGTTTAGCAATCAATTGAGCATGATAATCTGCACAGACAATAAGAAAACATAAGCCATATGCAGATGCCACTACCAAAGACATTGCAACCTCAATATTGAAAGGCAAGTAAAAGGGTATCAGCCATATGTTAATGCTAAAACAAAATATGTTATAACCTGAAGATTCTTCCTTTTTGCCTTTAGGTCCTTCATTTCTAACACCTACAGCAGCTTGGTTTGGCTTTAAACAGAAGCAAAAAAAATTACACATCAATAAATCAGCGGCTATTAATTAACAAGCTTTCTGAAGCACTAAAAGTGTACAAGGGACAACAATGAATTCACAGAAGCATAACACTCATCCTAACCTCAGAAGTGTCTACAACCAAAGTCTCTGCGCCAATGACTTTCCACGAAGCAGACAAGTTTTTTTTCTTAAAAATATCAAGACTCAAAGGCCCCATATCACTTGTTCCGGCAGTGATAACATCAATTGCCTAAAATGCAGATATGGTCAGTGTGTCAGGTATAAGGAAAACTCTGCCACTAAAAGACCACCCACTAATTATGTTAACTGAAACATGTGGATAACACAATAAAATCTTCATCAAATTTCACTTGCCTCTTTTGTGAAAAGAGATTTGACATGTTGCAGTGCCAGCCTTTCTCTCCAATCCACATTCTGAACGCTCAAAAGAAATTCTTCTTTTAAGATAATAGAAAAAGAAGCAGACTAAATCCAATACAGAAAATATAAGTTAATAAGCAGGAGGAAAGGACAATTTTCTTAAAAGGATACCTGTTTGCTAGGACCAGTCGAAAGATCATCTCGATCTGCACAATTAATAACAATATTAATCATTTTAACATACATACTCACTGCGTGAATTTGCAAGTGAGTGTACCAATCTACACACATGAACTACTGGTATTGCATATAATGCTGGACTGCATTTAAACCTCATCAGAAAGAAATATTAATCATAAGGTACTGATCAGCTCTACCTCTAACACCATCTCCTCTCCTCTCCTCTCCTTATAAGAACAAGGTGGAGAGTGAGATCGTGGCTTCAAGACCCATTAGGTATGTGTGTAAGAAAATATTTATATATTAATCATAAGGTTTTCATCGTATTTAGGCCTCCATTTTTACTGGGTAAGTTGCATATACACCATGACATCTAATAGCAACTAGCAAACATTCCAAAAGGTCCAATTGGTCAAAATGAAGTAACCACCAAATATCCAAAAACCGAAACAATCTCCAACCAAAAATTTGCAAGAAACTAGGCAAAGTACAGCACGAGTGGCATTGCACAAAAATCAAAGTACACTACTTCTCTAATATTGAAAGCACTTCCAAAATGTAAATAAAATAAAAACTCAATTCTCCATCCACAATCTCAATCATTTCTTCAAGAATCAGTAAGTTCAACTCAAGTAGCTAGGGCATCACATTTTCTTGTAATTGAAATTGCAATTTGGGAACTAGTTACTAATCTCGATTCAAGAAAGCAATAAATAAAAACAACAGAAGTAGTACTATTTCCAAAACGCAAACAGACTTGATTTAAAGTGAGATCTAAGAAATTAACATTTCCACATTGAGAAAACAAGAATTGGTTATTGAACTTTACCAGTGGCGTGGCCGCGGAGACCTCGGCCAACAAAGAAAACGAAAGGAACAAGCACCGCGAAAAAAATGAGAATTGCTAAAGGGAATCGAGATCCACCGCCTCTGTTCCTGTGTAAGCCCGCACCGGATAGTCCTCGCTTCATCGCCATTGCCGCCGACGATCAAAACCTAAAATTCATACTCAGAGAGAGTGAGTGTGTATGTTTCAAGAATAAAATCGCGAGGAGATCTTGGGACCGGTTTTGGCGCTTATGGCTTAACTTGAAAGAGAGACGTGTGGAAGAAGGAAAATGCAGAAAAAAGTAGAGTGTGATTCGGTGCCAAATTGTTCAAGAATTTAAGGCGCTCACGAAGCTGGCAATGTAAGAGAGAGAGAGAAAGAGATTTTCCGTCGGCGTTAATTTCGGTGCCCTAAGGTCACAGAGAGGAGAGAAAGGAACACTGATTTTTACTTTCGAGGGGGTTTTGATTTTCCTTCCGTCTTTTTTCTTTTTTCTCTATCTATCTCTTTCTTTTTCTCTTTTTTGTTTGGGTGTTGCTTTCTTTCAAAACGGCATGAAGGTTTACTACGACGTCGTTGTCAACATCATTGTAGCCACTTACTTCTAAGAGTTTAAAAAATGTAATCCTTAGCTGTAGCCTTGAAATTAATTTGCGCGTTGAAATTAATTTGCGCAATCTACTACTACCACCACTTCTTTTACAACCTAGCATTACGATCTTTTTTGATATTTTCCTCTAATAATCTACGTGTTCAGTACCACGTCGTTGTCATTTTGCTCATGGCTTCAAGTGGCCTAAATTATAATAACGTGTATATCACTATATACATATACTTATACAGGTCCCAAACTTTTTGGGGGCCTCAAGCCAAATAATTACCATTCAATACTAAATTAAATTAATATCTATAATTTTTTTACTAGAATTTCATTTTTCTTGCTCTTTTATGCAAAATGAAATCATTGAAAGGCGTTGAGGATTTGGAATAGTGATGCATGGGTCCAATTAATAACTTCTAAAACTTATTGACTCAACAATTCTTTTAAAGGTCCTTTTTTAATTTTTCGAAGCTGTTAATCACATTGAATGTCTCGATTGTGTTAATTTCCTTACCAAGCTTTCTACATGAGACAAACTTCCTTAAGTCCCACAGAATCTTATTGCTAATTGCCCGACAATATTCTGAAACTAGAGACTTCACTTCCTCAATTCATCATCACTTTTAAAGTTGTGATAACGGCTTAAGAGTGAATTTTGATAGTTTTTTTTTTTAAATATTCCATCTCTTTGTTGAAGAAGAAAATAATGTATACAAACGTTGTACACCAAAAAAAGATACAGCTTTAGACAAGTTTGCCAATCACAAAGTCTAATTATGTTATGACACCGCAGGTGTGTAAAATGCTTTAGGATATCTAGAAGTTTTACACCTTTTTATTTCTAATTAGATCCTCTAACTTTCCTCGAGTCATTAATGAAGTTGAAATTTCGTTATTACATTTATAAGTTCATTAAAAAGACCTAAACCAGTAGTGACATCTACTTTTATAAATTCTAAAAAATATTCTTCTATTTTTATTGGACTTGTTGAAATATCCACGCATCTTAGTACGAGAGTCATTTGTTCTTGATTACTTATATCAGGAGTGCAATCAAGTATAATAGAAAAATATTTTGCTTCTTTAATTTTTTTAATAATTTTACCTAATTTCTTTGCTTCATTTGATCAATTCATTTTGAATTTTATGACCAAGAAATGGTTATGAATTTCATTGTTGAATACTGAATATGTTCTTGCTTACCGTCAAATTCTGCAATCATTTCAATTAAACTTAAAAAAATTCCATTATTTTCTTGATAAATTTTTTCTTTTGTTCCTCGAAATGGCAAATTATTTTTACCTAAAGTCTTTATGATTGCAATAATTCTTTGTAATACATTTTTCCAACGATCTTTCTCTTTGTTAATTAGTTCTTGAACATTTTTATCAATTGTTTTATTTTTCAATAATCTTATTTGTAAATCACTCCAAGTGTTCATATTAGTAATATGCTCACTACTTGTTTCATGTCTTTTAATTTTACCACTAAGATTTCTCCAATCATTAGTTCCTTGATTAGCTAATTGATTTGCACAAGATTCCGAATTAAACAACTTGCAACAAAAACAAAATACACTATCTAATTCATTTGAATACACTAACCATTTTCTATCATGTTTCTCCCCATTTGGTAAGATTCGAGTGTAATATGTAGTAGAAAAATGCCTAGAGTTTCTATCTTTAGGAAATTCTGAATCATTATGTCTAATTGGACCCTTTTCTACTAATAAATCTCTCAATTTTGAGTCAATATTTTTCCAATGAGCTGGATCATAAATATTTAAAGGCCTATAATCAAGTGTTTCGTTAATATATTCATTTGCTTCTAAATTTGTTTCATGTTCTTCATCAAAAGTAGGTATATTAAAATTTTGATCATCATTCGGTATATTTTCATTAGTATCTTTTGATTGACTATCATTAAGATTATTTTCATTAGTATCTTTCAATTGGCTATCGTAAGGATTATTTTCATTTGTATCTTTTGATGGTATTATTGTATTATCTTCTAATTCTTTAAGATGAATTTCTTGTTCATTTGTTGAACTATCACCTAATTTTTCTGTGATATTTTGTTTATTACTTGTAACAAATTTTTCAAGAGCTCCCTTTTGGGATTCAATCAATTTTTCTATTCTTTTTTTTTTTTTAGTTTTTGATGCCCAGATTCATATTTTCGAGGAGCCATTAAAAAAAAAAACAAACAAACAAACAAACAACAAATACTTTACATCCAAAAAACAAATAACAGAAAACATTAACAATACTACAAGTCTACATTTGTAAAATTTAATGAAATTAAAATAGGAAAGTATAGAACAATAGAACCTGATTACGTTGATTTTTCCCAATATCTACTCATCTACATAAAATTAATACCTGAACAATGAATATAAAAAATTCACAGTTTATTAAACAAATCCCAATTGCAAAGAAAAAAAAAATTATTCAAGAGGGTAAAGATTGATATTATTACCTATTTATACGTTGAATCCAAATTTTGTAGAAGATTTCAAGACGTAGAGAGAGAGAGAGCGATTCAGCAAAAGCAATAAGTAGAGAGTGAGACTGAGAGCAAAAGTTTGGACTTAGGAGAAAAGTGGAGAAATTGAAGTCTGAAGAGTAGAGAAAGAGACGGTGAGGCCTGAGGGAGTTGAGATGTCACGTGAGAGAGAAAAAAAAAATCTTATACTATTATTGTACAATTGATAAATTAAATCAACAGCAGCCGGCTGCATAAAAGAAAATCTAAAACGTTGAAGGAGCTGACACGCGTACAGAGAGAGGGAAAAAAATCTTCAACCCGGCTGAAAAATCCTGGAATATGGAATTTAATGCGCAGCAGGCCAGCTGCAGCTGCTGGAAAAAAAATTTGTTTTTAATATCTAAAACATTGAGGGAGTTGACTTCTAAAAAGGAAAACAAATCTTCAGCAGCCGGCTGGAAATCCTGCAGAATTGATGGACTTTAATGCTCTGCAGCTGCTGTGCAGTAAGCCAGTTGCAGCTGCTGGAAAAATTTTTTTTTATTGAATATGTTAATGATTAAAATGGGCTTATACATGTGGGCTTTTAAAATTATGAGGCCTTTCCAATTTCGGGGGCCTCAAGCCATTGCTTAAATGGCTTTATGCTTGGGCCGGCCCTGTACTTATAATTACCGACCATTGAAATCATTGAAAGGCGTTGAGGATTTGGTAGTGATGCATGGGTCCAATTAATAACTTTATTATTGACTCAACTTCTAAAGGTCCTTTGCTGTTAATCACATTGAATGTCTCGAAATTTCCTTACCAAGCTACATGAGACAAACTTCCTTAAGTCCACAGAATTTATTGCTAATTGCCCGACAATATTCTGATAGAGACCATTCCTCAATTCATCATCACTTTTAAAGTTGAGGCAATTGAATACGGCCACACCATGGAGTAATTCAAATCAAGCATCTTTTTATTTCTAATCCTCTCTTTGAGGACGGAGTAATTCAAATCAAACAGTCTTTTTATTTCTAATCCTCTCTTTGAGGGAAAAATTATCTCCTGTTTCGGATGTGGGCCCCACCTGTTGTGAGGGGGGCACTGTATATATCCGAAACAGGAGATACCCCCTCCTCTTTGAGGACCATCTTTTTCAATATGTATTACTTTAGCGTGTGGGCTTGTTAAGACCTCATCCATCCCACATCCGTGAGTATGCTTACCTAAGCCACTAAGGCACGGATTGGAGTAGTTAAACATTTGATTAAGACATTTGTGAGCTTATATTCATGATTAATAGGTCCAAGCTTGTACCTAGGTGGTTATTTGGGTTTCTCATTTCTAAATATCTTATTTGTTAGAACTCTAGGAGATTATAGGCAATAGTTGATCTAGAATCTTGCAATTATAATTAGTAGGTTTTGTTCATGAATGCAAGGGGATCAATCCTATCGGATTGAATTATTGAATTGATTCCTTAATTGTGTGTGATTTGTGAGAGTATTAAAGTGTTCGTGAGGAGAGAGAAAGGGGATCCTTTCAAATGGTATCAGAGCTATCTACGAGCCATGGAGGAATTCTAGACTCAACTCTTCCTTTCTTTGAAGGTGGAGATCCTTTTTGGTGGTATCACGAGTTCAACCGAAACTTTTTTATCCACAAGGTCCATCCAAAAGACATGGTTCCCATTGCTTCTTTTTTCTTGGAAGGAGAAGCTCGTAAATGGTTTAGAGAGACAAAGGGCTCGAATTTGGTAGTGATGCATGGGTCCAATTAATAACTTTATTATTGACTCAACTTCTAAAGGTCCTTTGCTGATAATCACATTGAATGTCTCGAAATTTCCTTGCCAAGTTAACATAAGACAAACTTCCTTAAGTCCACCAAAATTATTGCTAACTAGACTACAACCCGCGCAATGTGCGGTTTTTTTTCATTATTTTTCTAAAAATATGTTTCTAACAAAGCAACTTAACTAAGAAGAAGGAATAAATGATAACAATAATGAAAAGTAAAAAAAAAATAATAATAATAATAAGAAAATAAAAGAAAAGTGTAAAATGGAAAATGTAAATAATTTTTATTTACGCTTAAAAATAGAAATGATCATTTTTATTATATCTCATCAAATGTATTATACTGATTTTTATTATATTTCATCAAATGTATTATACTAAGTTTATAAAGATAACTACCAATAACTTTCTAGCCTAGTTATATCGATTTCTTTCAATGGGGGTTTATATCCTGGGGTTGTATTCACTTAGCAAAAAAAAAAAAAAAAACTTACTTCACATCGTTTGTGAATTTCAATCACTTTGGTGAACCTCAATTATTCCATATTAGGATTCTAAATGTTCAGAGGTTTCTCATTTTTGTTTAACTTACAACACTTTGATAGTACAAATAAATAATACAATTTGTCGCATATTTATCCCATCTTTACCTTTTTTTACTTTCTTTTATTTCTCTTTTCATATTTTTTTGGGCAATTTATCACTTATAAATAATCACATAAACAATATTTGTGACCTTAGAAGTCCATCATATAACAAATTAGTCCACAGAGATAAAAATGACAATGTCATCTTAAATCTAAAACGTATCTCTTAGGAAACTTTAACACATAGAAAAAAAAAAAATGATAAGATGTTATTCCCTCTAACCCTAATAAAAAAAAAATCTACACAATTGCCTTTTTTGATTATCTCTAAAATGATATCTTAAATCTCAGATAATTTGAATGTTGCCTCATCAATTCTAATATGAGTATTGGAAAATAATTTATATTTAACACATACCCCAAAAATATATTAAACAGATAGTTGTCAAGCTATTTAGTATATCCAATTGTATAAAAATAAAATGATCAAGTCAAACTATATTTTATATGTAGTTAGATAGTATCAGAAATTGTTAAAAAAACATTTTTGGTTGCAAAAAATAGAGAACTACAACTTAACCAAGCAAAAATACTTTCGAATATATCTAATTGTATAAAAATAAAAAAATCAAGTCAAACTAAATTTTATATGCAGCTAAATAGTATCAGAAATTGTAAAATAAAATAAAAGCATTATTGGTTGCAAAAAATAGAGGACTACAACTTAACCAAGCAAAAATACTTCGAATATATCCAATTGTATAAAAAAAAAAAAAAAAAAAATCAAGTCAAACTAAATTTTATATGCAGTTAAATAGTATCAGAAATTGTAAAAAAAAAAAAAAAAAAATTATTGGTTGTAAAAAATAGAGGACTACAACTTAACCAAGAAAAAAATACTTCGAATGTAAGATATACAATAAGTTATTGCTCTCTGCTCCGAGTTTTAGTTTAGATTATAGATTATAGATATATTTCCTTTTCTACAATATATCATTCAATCATACTATAATTAAATTTCATTTGACTAATGTCATTCCAAAACAACCACTAATAGGTGGATATTAATTGGTGGGGTATTAATACGTGGATTCCAAAACAATCAGGATATTAATTGGTGGGGTATTAATTGGTGGAATAACAGAAAAATACTGATTCAATTAAGAGGAGGAGAAAATTTAAGAGGCCATTAAGGGAATGGGATGGATTAATCTAGATGAGAAGAAATTAAAATTGGAAACAAATTTGGAATGGCGTGGATTTTTATGGAGATAGAGAGTCTGATGTGGCAAAATTTGGAGAAGCCAAAAAAGTTTCTCTACTCCGAGTTTTAGTTTAGATTGTAGATTATAGATATATTTCATTTTCTACAATAATAGGTTCAATCTCACTATATATTAAATTTCATTTGACTAATGGCATTCCAAAACAATCAGGATATTAATTGGTGGGGCATTAATTGGTGGAATAACGGAAAAATGCTGATTCAATTAGGAGGAGGAGAAAATTTAAAAGGCCATTAAGGGAATTGGATGGATTAATCTAGATGAGAAGGAATTAAAATTGGAAACAAATTTGGAATGGCGTGGATTTTTATGGAGATAGAGAGTCTGATGTGGCAGGATTTGGAGGAGTAAAAAAAGTTTATCTCTGCTCTGAGTTTTAGTTTAGATTGTAAATTATAGATATATTTCCTTTTCTGCAATAATAGGTGGATATATCATTCAATCACACTATAATTAAATTTCATTTGACTAATGACATTCCAAAACAATCACTAATAGGTGGATATTAATTGGTGGGGTATTAATACGTGGATTCCAAAACAATCAGGATATTAATTGGTGGGGTATTAATTGGTGGAATAACGGAAAAATGCTGATTCAATTAGGAGGAGGAGAAAATTTAAAAGGTCATTAAGGGAATTTGATGGATTAATCTAGATGAGAAGGAATTAAAATTGGAAACAAATTTGGAATGGCGTGGAATTTTTATGGAGATAGAGAGTCTGATGTGGCAGGATTTGGAGGAGTAAAAAAAGTTTATCTCTGCTCTGAGTTTTAGTTTAGATTGTAAATTATAGATATATTTCCTTTTCTGCAATAATAGGTGGATATATCATTCAATCACACTATAATTAAATTTCATTTGACTAATGACATTCCAAAACAATCACTAATAGGTGGATATTAATTGGTGGGGTATTAATATGTGGATTCCAAAACAATCAGGATATTAATTGGTGGGGTATTAATTGGTGGAATAACGGAAAAATGCTGATTCAATTAGGAGGAGGAGAAAATTTAAGAGGCCATTAAGGGAATGGGATGGATTAATCTAGATGATAAGGAATTAAAATTGGAAACAAATTTGAAATGGCGTGAATTTTTATGGAGATAGAGAGTCTGATGTGGCAGGATTTGGAGGAGCAAAAAAAGTTTCTCTCTGCTCCAAGTTTTAGTTTAGATTATAGATTATAGATTAAAGATATATTTCATTTTCTACAATATATCATTCAATCACACTATAATTAAATTTCATTTGACTAATGGCATTCCAAAACAATCACTAATAGGTGGATATTAATTGGTGGGGTATTAATACGTGGATTCCAAAACAATCAGGATATTAATTGGTGGGGTATTAATTGGTGGAATAACGGAAAAATGTTGATTCAATTAGGAGGAGGAGAAAATTTAAGAGGTCATTAAGGGAATGAGATGGATTAATCTAGAGAGTCTGATGTGGCAGGATTTGGATAAGCCAAAAAAGTTTCTCTCTGCTCCGAGTTTTAGTTTATATTAAACTATAACCCGCGCAATACGCGGCTTTTTTTCATTATTTTTCTAAAAATATGTTTCTAACAAAGCAACTCAACTAAGAAGAAGAAATAAATAATAACAATAATGAAAAGTAAAAAAATAAATAAATAAATAAGAAAAGAAAAGAAAAGTGTAAAATAGAAAATGTAAATAATTTTTCTTTACGCTTAAAAATAGAAATGATCATTTTGATTATATCTCATCAAATGTATTATACTGATTTTAATTATATTTCACCTAATGTATTATACTAAGTTTATAAAGATAACTACTAATAACTTTCTAGCCTAGTTGTATCGATTCCTTTCAATGGGGGTTTATATCTCGGGGTTGTATTCACTTTGCCAAAAAAAAAAAACCTTACTTCACATTGTTTGTGAATTTCAATCACTTTGGTGAACCTCAATTATTCCATATAGGAATTCTAAATGTTCAGAAGCTTCTCATTTTTGTTTAACTTACAACACTTTGATAATACAAATAAATAATACAATTGGTCCACGGAGATAAAAATGACAATTTCATCTTAAGTCAAAAACGTATCTCTTAGAAAACTTTAACACATAGAAAAAAATAAAAAAATAAAAAAAAATCTACACAATTGTCTCTTTTGGTTATCTCTAAAATAATAGTCTATTGATATCCTAAATCTTAGATAATTTGAATGTTACCTCATCAATTCTAATATGAGTATTGAAAAATAATTTATTTGAGGACCATCTTTTCAATATATGGAGTAATTCAAATCAAACAGATATTTTTATTTCTAATCCTCTCTTTGAGGGAAAAATTATCTCCTGTTTCGGATGTATACAGCGCCCCCTCACAACAGGTGGGGTCCACTTGTTGTGAGGGGGCGCTGTATACGTCCGAAACAGGAGATACCCCCTCCTCTTTGAGGACCATCTTTTTCAATATGTATTACTTTAATCATTCATTGAACATATCCTCTAAGCATTAATTATTTAACAATCCTCGCTATTGTGCTGAATGTGACCCGCATACACTTAACCAAAAAGACAAAAATAAAATAAAACAAACTGCTAGAGCCCAACTTGATTCAAACTGTGCAATTCCATCCTCAATCAGCTTATCCTTTTCTTTAATGGCCACCGAAAAGATTGAGCAATACCGTGGCTAACTATTGAACCTTTTGGCCTTATTTATTCACACATCAACCAATTAATACCAATGTTCGGTGTGGCCTTAAGTGGACCTATTAAACAGTAAAGAGCAAATTTCATAGAGTTCTGGGAGAATTCAGAACAGGTGTAACAAACAATATAAAAACCCAGAAAAAACCACTTATGGTTTAAAGATCCTATCTCATATATTCCCCCAACTAAGAAGTTCCAATCTTACATAGGTGTATTAACATCCAAATCAATTTAACACTACGAAACTAGACACATATGTACGCATAAAAGGAGGCATAAAACCACGTCAAAAATCCCGTAAACACTGTTACAGGACCCTCCCAAGACAACCTGATTATGAGCGACCTAAACAATATTTAAGATGAAGAGAGCTTCCCTAGAGAATAGCCACATCCAAGTAATCTCCAATCTGCATTTGTGCATTTGTGAAACATCAAGTTTTTTAGTGACAAATTGGAAATATAACTAAGATACAGGGAACCCAAAGAGCATATTGTTTTACCTGAAAGCAAAGTTCAGCCAATGTCTTGTTGTCATCCAATCTTCCATTTCCGTAAGAAAACGTCATCCCCACCTTCATGAATCGAAGGAGTATTCCACAATCAGAACCTCATTATAAGTATCATTCATTGATCAACCAATAGTGTTACAAATACAAGTATCATTCATGAATCAAAGGAGTATTCCACAACCGTACTTGCCATTACAAATACAATATATTCCTCATGAAAATGCATATTTACTTATTTAGAGGTAAGTGTCAATCCGCACAACCAATTAACATATTTGAGTTCTAATAGATATCAAAACCATTTCGGCCCTCACATCAACCATAACAACACAGTGCAAAAACACTTTTTTGGCTGAGAGAAAAGAGAAACATAGCAAATTCTGATATTGAAGACAATATTGATAGAGTAGAAATCTTAAGTTAGAAATTGGCTTGGACAACATTGTGAAGAACACGAGGATGTCAGTCATAACCACAAAATTTAGTTAACTGGGAAAAACATTCACAGGGACTTCTGGAAGAAGGGGGAAAGTTTAATACTGGAAATCTCTGTCATAAGCATCTCAGTCACAAGCAATGCATTTCTTTTCACCATTTTGAAAATTCACATCATAAGCATCTCAATCATAATTAGAGGTCCCTTCCCCCCAACCTTCCCCGTATTGTTTTATTTTCTCTCCTAGTAAAAGACCAAGTAGACCAGAGGTTTTTCCTAGTAAGCATATGCCATTCCACTAACAGTTCAGATACATTATTACTTATCCATTAAAAAAAAAAAAAAAGTTCATATACTGCCCACCAATTTCTACAAATACTTGAATTTTTGTCACTGGCTCCAATATTTTTGGCATAAAACTTCAAAATATATATATATATATATATCATCTGATGGACTTGATTGTAGGAGCAAGAATAGGAAATTATGCATCTGAAAAGATATATCTGGTCAAATATGTTCCTTAAAATATGGAAAACCAATCCCATTCATCTACTCATACATGCACAGGTTAGAAGAGTTTCCAAACTCACTCTCACAAAAATTACAACAAATTAATGGACAGAGACATGATCATGGCTGTGTTATCAACAAAGGAGGAAGAGAGACTAACCTCTCTCACTTTAAAACGGCCATTTTTATCAGGATATACAAAAGCAAATGATAATCTAGCATTTTTTCTCCTTGCAGCAGGAGCTACCTCTTTGACCTGTAAAAGAAACACAATAGACTATTTAATTAAAATAAATAATGAAAAATAAAATTGATTCATGTGAAGAAAGAGCTAGAAGTATGACAGTTATAATTTCAAACCAAGATAGAGAGAACATTGAGAAAGACACTCATCTCAAGCAAACATTATAATCAGTTACCATGTTAATGATATTACCTCATATATGCCTTTTCAGTGGCATGGTGCATGTTCCGTCAACCATTTTAGGGTCATATTTCACGTTTCTTAATTTATTTATTTATTTTTTATAAGTAGCAAGTGAATAACTGCCTCAGTTTAAGCCAACAGAAACCTGTTTCATCAAACACTCCGTCCAATCTTTTTCTGCCATAAACAGAGCGCATCCTAAACATGATGTTAACTTTTTATGAGGACGAAAACAACAGTTTAGATTCGCTCTGTTTATGGCAGAAAAAGATCGGATGGAGTGTGGTTTGAACTATAAGCTAGGTTTACACTTGCAAAGATAGCCCATTACTTGTCAATCACCACAGACCTAACCATTATTTAGTACTATACCACAGTTTCCCTTGTTCCAACCTCATTCTTTGTCATTCAGTTCAAACCAAACCTATAATGTCCATTGCCTTTAAGAAAACTGTTGGCTCCTTTTTGATTGGCAATCACCCTCTAATAAACCAAATTTAGTCAACCAAGACCATAGTGGCATTTATCATTATGATAATACGATCTATCCATTTTTCTTCAACATTGGCTAAATTCTTCAATATGCTTACTCCCACCCCACTCTACCCCTCCCTTCTTCCTCCTCTTTCAAATATTCAAGGATAGTGGCGTTTCACAATAAATTACTCGTAGAGAAACTTTCTAAAGAAGAGCACTTTGGAAGGACTCGCCTCTACGGGCAATTTGGAATTCGCCTTCTATTTTAGATACAAAGACATACAAATTGCACACATACATAGAGATAGAGAAAGAGGCATACCAGATCAGTTATTTCACGAAGAGTCGCATCCTTCCATGTATAAATTTGAACCTCGTCCTTGGGCTCTTTGCCTCTCACTGCAAAGTCTTCATCACCATTATGACCCCCAATCTTGGTGAAAACGCGAAGCAACAATGGGCAAGTCTGCAAGAAATTCAAAAACGAAAATCAAACAAAAAAAAAACATTTGTAGAAAATGAGAAACCCTAGAAATGAAAAATGCCATATACCTTTTCACGATCAACAGGGTCGATGCGAGGGCGAGGAAGAGGAGGAGGGCCTCTTGGCGGTGGGCCCAGTGGTCTCCCTCCTTGTCTCCTTTGTGCTTCTCCTACTCTGGCCATTTCTCAGTCTCTCAAGCTCTCAGCTTCTGCCTCCTTTTTCTGATTACTTCGTTCTCTGCTTTTAGCAACACAAGGTGGTATTAATTATGTGGTGCCATGGGCCTGGTCCTGGTCCAGATAATTAAGTCATTGGGCTTACCAAACCTTTTCTATAAAAAATAAATTAAATTATTGAAGCAACCTCCTCAACGTGTTACGTAATATACTTTTTTTTTGCTACATGTAATATATCAAACATTGATGATTGACCAGTGTTGGCTAAGAAAAGGCTGATTCCAATGTTTATTGAATACAATCTAATCCAATAATAATAATTGTAATTGTGGTGGGTCAAATACAATCTATTTGTATGGTAAAGTGAGTTCTAGCATGGATGGGGAGAAAGAGAAAAAAAATTGATACCGAGATTTACGTAGTTCAGCCATAATGCATGCGTCCATAGTTGGTGTGATTTCTTAGGGTCTTTTTTACATCATTTTTTCCATCATTTACATATGAGATGAGAAGTCTTTATATAAGCTACAAATGAAAGATAAAGAAAAACGGATACAAGGATAGATGGACCCAAATGTGGGTTGGATTGGGTTTTTGGGCCTACGCAAATCTTACATCCTATAATAATATAGATTATAAAAGTAAAATAGAAATATTGAGGGTTTTTTTTTTATATATATATTTAAAAGTCTTGTAACTCAACTGACAATAATCGATCTCTTTTACGAAGAGAACAATGATTCAAATATCTCATTCTCTAATTATATATAATCATCAATAACAAAATATATATATATATATATATAGTGTTTTTTTTTTTAAGTAAGAAAAAAAAAAAAAAAAAGATAATGTGATGAGTTTTAAATTGTTACTTGTCAATTGAAACCAATTATTATAACTCACCTATCATGAGTTCCATTTAATCAAAACAATCGAACATTATGTAAATTCTATTTAAATATGTTTAATCTTTTGTAAATAAATTTTCATTAAATTGCATTTGGTTATTTTCTTCTTTAGTTATTTACTACACATTTATTATATATATAAATAATTTACACGGCTTTCATGTATATTGCACAAATTAATGATTAGTTGTTTATCAAAAAAATATATATATAATGATTAGTTTAATAATATAATAGCAACATGAAAGTGTGTGACTTTGTTTCAAGACTTCCTTTTGTGTTGTCAAACTAAATTTTTGCTAATAAACCAACCACAAAAACCTAGCGTTGTGCTGGTTACAAACTTGCCAAAACAACTTTGAGTTATAATGCATTGTTAAAACTAATTAGCACTCTAAATACACTTCTCTCAAATCTCTTACAGTCTCTTTCCCTTGTCTTAGTTCTCTCGACTACTTCTCTATACCAATCGAGTGGTTGTCGTTGGCTATGGGAAGCTTTACAAGACGGAAGTCGTACCAATTCTGACAAGAAATCTCTTGAACTCAACATTTGAGGAAAACAAGATCTAAGGATTCGCATCGGGGATAACCTTCTCCTAGGGGCTATTTGGTGACCATCCAAGTTGCTTAATTAGCTTGACCTCAAGATCATTTGTATCAAGAAGCAAGGGACCCTTGACAATGTGGTAGAGCCATCGCTTCCTTGTTGAGCAATAAGGATTTGATGCAGGCCATGTAAAGAATGGGCTACCAAAATTACATAAAGTAGTTTTTTCGGGGTTAAATTTGACTACAATTTTGCTTGATCCAATATGAATGTCGTTAGTATATATCTTCATTTTCGAAGTTGTAAAAGAGTAGTAAATTATTATTATTAGTCAAAACTAACTAAAACTACCTATCACAATTTTTATTGAGTTAAAGCAATTTAATACTAAAAAAAATCTAATTATATAATACCTTTGGTTTTCTCTTTCTCCGAACAAGGTTTTAGTTACAAATATCAATTTGATTATGTTCAATATATTTTTTAAAAGTTGGGGGCAGTCGATTTGGCAAAGAGAGCGGTCAATTTGGGCATGGGCCTTAATTTTTATTTTTACAAATATTAAACAAACTACAAAACAAAAAATCAGTGAAATTTCAATATTTTTATTACAAGAAACTTTTATTTGATAAGAATTTAGATTGAAAACCCAAAAATACAAACAAACAATAGGCTAAAATATTGCTTCAATCCCTAAAGTTTGTATTAAGTTCGTTTTTCGTCCATAAATTTAAAAAAATTATTTTTCATCTCTAAACGATTGAAAATAATACATTTGTTGTTCTTAAAATTTAAAAATTATAGTTTTTTTGTCACTTATCTATTGAATTTTTTTTTTTTTTTTTCGTCTCTATGATTTAAAAAGATCTTTCTAAAATTGTGTGTGTGACCAATAGTGTCCTATCACTTGCTCATCTCATATATGTCTTTTCTTTGAAATGTCAGACATTTAAGATTCTCTAATTGTAAAAACAGTACCACCTAGTTACACGTAGAATAAAAGTTAAAGAAAGTGGACGAAATGAAAATAATATATATATATATATATATATATATATAACGATTTCTATAGTTTATGGACGAAAGGGGAGGGGATGAAGAATGAGGGACACAAAGGTCATTGGCGGTGAATCTATAATTGAAGAAAGAGGAGAATCAATATGTTTGATAGGCAATAGAACAATAGTATGGGCAACAACAAACAACATTGTGAGCATCGACGAACAGTAGTGTGGACATCGACCATAGAGAGACTATAGGGCGACAAACTAATAAATGGAGGGGAGAAAATGAATATTGGTGACATACTGAATGGAAGGGGAGAGAATGAATTTTAAATTTGCCATGTCTCTTTCCAATAGTTTTCTTGTAACAGCACAAATTTTTTTGTGATGCTTAGAGATATGTGCTCTTTGTCTTCTTAATATATATTTAGCAAAAAAAAAAAAATGAGGGGAGATTGAATTTTAGGGTTTTCTTTTTATGCCAATATAGAGTTGAACCAATGATAAGTTTTTGCACAAAAAGCCCATTGGGTTATAAGTGAATATATATACCTTGATATTTTGTGTTTTGTTTGTATTGGTCAGTTCGATTTATCTCAGTTTTGCAATTTTGGGCATTGACACCAAATCATAAATTGAAGTTTTTAACATTTCAAAACCAAAATTTCAAAAAAACTAGTCGAAACCAATTTTTTTCAATAGGTTCCAATTAATCGGTTAGGTTTTTTCACACACATACACTCTCTCTCTCTCTCTCTCATATCATTATAGTTTTATCTCTTTACTAATCATATGCATCCCACGTGTTAATAACTAATTATTTGAATAATAAAAATAAGGGTAAATTACATTACTCCTTGCTATTTTAGAAAATGGCACCCAACCCTTACTTTTGTCAAAAAATGACATTATGTCCTCTTATTTTTATTAGAAAAATTACTTTTTTAATGAATGTGAGGGTGACACTGTTAGTTCGCAAAAGCTCAAGAATTTTTTTTGTAATTTATCCCCAAAACAATCTTCATTTGTTTTAAAATGAAGATGATCAATATAGTTTATATATGGTGGTATTTACTTTCTCATTAATTTAAAAGTGTACGTTATGCTACATCATTTAAAATTTCATTAATTTCTCTTAAATTCATGAAATATTATATATTCGCCCCAAAACAAAATTAGTACCACTAAACATTTAGAATCTCTCCACCTCATACATATTTTCACCTTTAAATCCGTGAAATATTATATATTCACCCCAAATGGCACTAACATTTAAAATCTCTCCACCTCATATATAGTCCATTTGAATGACCACCTCGTTTGCCAAATTATGAAATTTAGATCTTAATTTTTCCTTCCCCATATGGTTTGGTTTCTATACATATATAATCCAAGTCCTAATACGGTAACACCTTAGGTTTACGCAATTTCATTTACTACTAAAAGCAGGAAATCAGATACAGACTTGCTAACCCACCCAGATTAATTAATTAGGTGATCGGTTGTTGACCTATCTTGTGTGTATAATGTCTGTAACATAATCTAAATTTACAGCATTCCCATATAGTCACAATGGTAAAAAAAAAAATTCTTAATTTTTACTCATTTTTTATTGAAAAAAAAAAAACTGAAACTTTGATAGTTTCTTTATGCCGCCTTTAGTTTTGCTGCCTATCGATTGGTCAACATAATGATGAAATGCTATCTTTTTCTTTCCTAGCATATGTATTCCAAATGTAATTGAAACTAACAAAAGTGTAACATGGCCGGATATCATGGATTAGCCAAACCTAACAAAAAAAGACCAGCGATCTTCAATTCCTTTTTTGCATGATTCAATAATCGGGTCATTAGTTTACAATTTTTCCCAACGAATTCATCTATACATTAATATTATCAAATTTGGTTTCGACAGCATCAGCGTGTAAAGTTCCAAATTCACCACTTTTACTAGACAATTCGGCACATTTGTGAAACCATGTATGATGTATCCCCACCCTGCCACCCACACATGAGCTGCGGTACCATGTAATGTAACATTTTCTTTAAAGTCCAACCTACTGTGCTGGCAAAATGATGTAATATTGATATTAGTCCTTTGACACTCTTCTTGCCTAATTATATGTACGACCACCTTATTGTAATTTAAAAAAAAAAAAAAAAAAAAACCCATATAAAATTGATTATTGAAAATGACAAATGATAATTATTCCATGATGTATTAGTACCATTTGACTGGGATTCCTTGTTCCCTCTTCATTACAAAGATACAAGGACAGCGTGCTTAAGTGAAAGGAATCGAAACAGTCGAAAGCTCAGCTGATAGTGAAGGGTACTGCAAGAAATGGAAATTCACAGTAAAGAACCTTGACGCAGTTATCAAAGCATTCCAAAACGGGTAAGTCCCGTTGGCTTCAACACCTCACCACTTACCACCCCTTATTAGATTAGACCCCAAAGATGATCAGTATTCAGGGTTGATGGACCCTATAGTCAGGAAAATTATGTGCAACTTTATTGCTATAGGACTATTCATCTTTCTTACCATTTTCTCTTTCAACGCTCTTCCTATTTGCATCTCTTTGTGGTAAAATAAAATAAAATAAAAAATTGTAACCGGGTATATTTGTGGTTTTTATGCTTGTAAAAAGGCTATGTAGTATGTACATTTTCATTTATGAAACCAATTCAGTTAATTTTTTAGCAACGCTAGCTATCCAACTTTGAACATGCCCGACTGTGGTCTGTGGCTGAGCTAGCCTATGGGTTCAACCCTAGGCCACAATCATTGCCATTGGTGTAAATGTACACACAAATATTGTACTACACTCCTATTCCTATATACTGGCCTAAACTCAAACGAGCTCAAACTTGGCCGAACAATTCCGAAAATTGATGGTCTTGCACAATTCTACTAGTGAAAAAGGAAGAATTTACCGAACTTCTTCGAGTTGGTAAGGTAGATCTCTTTTACATGAAGGAGAGACCCATTTCGTAGTTGGGGGTGACGTGGGTCCTGTTATGTTAGGTAAAAATTGACATTTTTTAAAACTTTAGGGTAGTGTTATCTTCACACCAAATGTGGCATGGAACTAACAATAATCAACGTGGAAATATCATTTCTCATACTTTAAGTTAAAAACAAATAGATTTATTGATATTTGTATTTAAAATTAAAAGCCTTCGAACTATTTTAAAACAATATTCAAATGGCTCATTTTGTCTAAAATTCCTTTACATTTTTTTTTTAATTTATATAAAATTTATTTTAGATTTTTTTTAATAAAAAGTATTTTTGAACTAAGTTTTAATTATAATTTATTTTAATTTTTCCATAGAGATTTAAACATAATGATCAATTTAGATAATTCTCAAATTTAGAAACATGTAGTTTCAAATTAGAATATCATGTGCTATGCCAATGTTTGATTTTGACTTAAATGTGAGACAAAAGCAAAGAAAGAGAGTTGAATTATCTAACATTTGAGATTTGACTAACCATAAGTTTAGGTTTATAAAATTGAGCATAAATTAGGAGATCTAAAAGAATGCCCTAATGTCTGCCTTCACATGTGTTTTGTAAAAGAAATAGAAGAATGAGATGATATAAAAATTTATATAACTTTCATTTGTTTGGTTGGGAGGGAAAGAATAATTTTGTGTTAATTACTATTATACCCTATTAACTACACAAAAATTTAATTTTTTAAAATTATTTTCATAGTACTTAAAATTTAATTACAATAAAGGCAAAATTGTAATTGTGTTCCCTCTCCTTGTTCTCCTTCCCCTTTTCTCTTTGGTTTGAGGATTAAATTTTGTGGGTCCGGATAAAAAATACCACTCATCCATATTTTCCATTCTCCCAATTTTCATTCATACCAAATGGATGAAAATAGAACAACCAACAAATCCTTAAGTGGCAAAGTGATTTTGTCATTGTAATTTTTTTCTTTTTCTTTTTTTGATGTAAAAGGTAGAGAGTCATTGTAATTTCTCACTTGCCAAAAAGAGTTTATTTAGTTCATCCCCTTTTTGATTGCTTGTACGATTTGCTTGATGCTCATAAATTCTTTTTGCCGAAATGATATTTGCTTATAGGTTACGCAGCACTGATCGTTTTGTGTTTCTCGGATGTTTCTTAATATGAGATTTCTTAGCTTCTCATACCTTCAGCCCAACTTCCAATTAGTTCAATTAAGGTTTCAATCGCATATTATTTTATATATCCAATTACACCATTTGACTGAAAATGACCTCCAACTCCTGCCATAAATATCGAATCAAATTTGCAAGACTTTATAATTTGTATCAGCTATAAACCATTCATGTGCTAGACTGGTAGCTCACATAATGTTGCTGACACTTATTATCAAGAATAAAAAAATAATGACGCTGACACTTCAGCAACCAGCCAAATAGTGTGTGGTACTAAACTAATAATTTTACGCAAACTGTGAGGAGGCCAATGCCATTGTTGAAAAATTAAGCCAGATTCATAAATATACATCACTGAAAAGTTGGTCATACATTGATTGTATTCCATGTATGAAGTAACCTTGTTTTATCCGAAAGGACAAATTAATCTGACACTTTAAAGTGCCGGAGGCCCGCACATGCTGGATTTTCTGAACCCGTTATACAATAAGTATTCGGAGCCAACAATTTTTTCAATAAAATTCATAGTAGAGTACTAGAGTTATCAAGTTGTAAATAGTAAGTAATAAGTTTTACATATTTAGTCCTCATTGTTTGTACTATGTGTTAAAATGGTTCTCATCTGTATCATTTTAATCTTTGACTATTTATTACTCTGTCATTTTAGTCATTAGCATTAAACAATGGATGGAAAAATTGACGTGACTAACAGAACTATTAAAATAAAGACAAAATGATCATGACAAAATTTTTATAAACTGACATGGCATAATGCCACACCATCAATTTAAACCGCAAATCTACCGGTCAAATATGTTTAAGAATTTATCATAATGTTAAAATCACTTTAACACAACATCAAAATCCCCAAGTCCCTCTTCCTCTCTCATAGTTGCCTCCACACTGCCGCCACAACACATATTTGATGAAGGCCGCCGCACCTGAAACAAGATCTCTCATCTAAAACCCATCCCTCCAACTCGAAAACCCATTTTTCTCTCTCTCAACCTCCTATAACCCTTTTTTGATCCTTACATTTTCTCGTTTTTCCTTTGTTCTCTTGGCACCCAAACAAGTACTACATAACCACTCTCTCAATATTGTAATGGTTAAAGTACTTTTCTCTTATTTTCCCTTATTTTCTCGGGAAGAAAACAAAATCAAATCAATGAAGCCCTACCGAATCTGTATCAATGGTGTTTCCCTCCAACATATGAGGGAGATTGTGCAGTGTAGATTGGATGGTGTGCCTTCAATCAAGCGTGACACCCATAGCCCAGCACTCACTCTATAAAAATCACTGCTATTCAAGACCAAATCGCTCACCCTCATACCATCATCAAAAAACCCAACCAAAAAACCATCCCGCAATCCTATGAGAGAGAGAACTCTAAGGAAGTCCATCGAATCTGGAGAGAGAGAGAGAGAGAGAGAGAGAGAGAGAGAGAGAGAGAGAGAGAGAGAGAGAGAGAGAGAGAGAGAGAGAGAGAGAGAGAGAGAGAGAGAGAGAGAGAGAGGAAAAAACCGATATGGAGAGAGAACTCTAGGAAAATGATTGTGTGTTGGTGAGAATTTTTATGTGTATAAAATGTCAATTGTTATTGGATGATGTAGAAGGGTGGTTTTACATATGGACCGCATTGAATTTATTCCTTTGATGTTTTTTGTGTTAAAGTGATTTTAACATTTTAATAAATTCTTAAACATGTCTAACCTATAAATTTGGTGTTTCGTTGGTTTGTAAAGACTTTGTCATCATTTTGTTATTATTTTGATAGTTTCGTTAGTTACATCAGTTTTTTTCATCCACTATTTAACGGTAATGAC
>OU015769.1:22609886-22679865 GCA_907173295.1 Fagus sylvatica | reverse complement strand
ATAAGTAAGATCTGACCCCTAACTTGAGTGAAACTCTCATTCAAACCCATCAGAAACTACATAAGGCATGCTTGTTGATAATTTTCAAAGACTTGTTTCATTGCACCACAAGAGCAACTCGGAATACAGGTACAAATAGGAATTGGCCTATAGTTCAATAGCTCTTCCCAAAATCCCTGCAACTTAGTGTAGTAATCAATGACAGAAACCTGAGACTGAGTCAAAGATCCAATTGCTTGCTCAACTTGGAACATTTGAGGTCCATTACTTTGAGAGAATCTTTCTCTCAGAATGGTCCAAATCTCACGAGCTGTAGGCTTATAAAGCATAGTAGCATGGATTTCTTTTGAGACACAGTTCAAAATCCAAGTAATCACTACAGTGTTACATCTACTCCAGAGAGAATACAGAGGAGAATTAATACCTTCCTTAGGTGGTTCAATACTCCCATCCACAAATCCAAGCTTGTTCTTGATTGTGAGTCCCATTGCCATGGATCTGAACCACGAGTGGAAATTATCACCTGTGAGAGGTTGATTCACCAGCATTAAGCTTGAATTATCATTTGCATGGAGGTAGTACGGACTTGAAGGAGGAGGATCATTTAAGGGATTGACAGCGGAAACGGTTTTTGTAGAAACAATTTCAGACGCCATTAGAGCTTCGAGACAAAACTCAAAAAGAAGCTTAGGAAGGCTCTGATAACATATTAAAGTCCAATGGGCCTAACTCAATCTCAAAAGACGCCTTGAGAGATGAGGATTACCCATGGCTTATAAATTGCACAACCCAAGAATACTTGGTCAATGTGGGACAAGACTCTCACTTTAATACAAAGTCATTGTCTGACAAACCGATCAACAGCCGAGACCTTTCTGAGCACATCGATCAACAAGGCCACTGCCATGTCCACAACATCCTCAGAAAACACTTCTCCAGCATTTGCTATAGCAATTCCACACTTTCGGCACGCTATGAGGTTGATGTGGTTGAGGCTGGCGCTGGTGGTGACAACGAACCTGAGTAATGGGATAAGCCGTATACTGTCAGCGGTGATGGGAGGGTCATTACCAGAGCATAGCATGGCCTGGACTGAGTGCATGGGTGGTCAAAAACTTTTTTTATTTTTATTTTTTAATGATAGAAATTCTAATCTAAACTCACACACACGTATATTTTTTAAGATCCTAGAGATTGAACCCACACCCTTATAGATGGGTGAGGCTTTTTGGAAAGGGGGATTACCACTGGACCGAATACCCAAGTAGCATGGGTGGTCAAAAACTGGTCTAGAGGGAGTGGGGATTCCCAGGATTTTAGGAGGTAGAATTTTTTGGTGAAAATGTCCATGAAATAGTTGAAAACATGTGGAGGTTTCAAAACTATAACTTGAGGGAGGTCTTGGGATTGGGTTTCTGATGGTAGTGGTGGAGGAGTAGGAGTGGGAGGAGTTGTAGCCTGATTTGCAGCCATTGACTGTAGAGTTTTGGCAATTGGCAGTATTGTAAATTTATAAGTTGGATAGTGATATAGAAGTGGGTGTTGAAGAATTGTAGACTAGTCTTACATTAGAAACATACAAAACTTTGAAAGTTTTTATAAAGTAGCACAAACACCTAACACTTTAAATGAATAGCATGTGCGCTTGGCCCTATACGCAGCGCAGGGCCTAATTCATTGTCATAGAAGATTATGATTAATGCAATATCACTTTCACACTAAAATCACTTTTATATATAACTCTCTCTTTCTCTCTTGTGTCCATTTGATCAACTCGAACCATCATCCACATCTACGTTGAGGAAAATTTTCTATTTGGCTCCAACTTCGCACTTTTGAGTTTTGACCTTGTTGCGTTGAACAACAGGATATATATTTGAAATCAATTTAGGAATGCAACTAAATACAAGGAAACCAAGTCATTTTCCATTAAAACTATTTTTCCTAGGAAAATATTTTATGTAGAAACAAACATAGCATAAACACCCTATTTCATTCCTCCAGTATGATATATACCATATTGTGTGTGTTGTAATGATCAGCAAATCAAGCAAAGTGCCTCATATCTCCAATCTATCTCTATTTTTGTAATTATGTTTATATTTATTTCATTTGTAGTTTTTATTTTTATTTCTATTTATACCTATATTTTTTATTTTAATTCTTCTATTGTTTATCTTTTTCTTTTTTTACTAGAGCTCTAGTTTAAGAAAAACAATTCACTTTTGCTCCCTAATATATTTTGTGCCTGACTGTCTGATAGAATTTGTAGCCGATAAAAATTCGGCCCAGAAATCGAACTTTGGATGTGGAAACTGGCCTTAGGCCGATGGAATGTTTTTAACGTTGGGTTGGGTCGAGTTGAAGCTCATTTGGGCTTTGTTAGGTTGAATCTGATTTGCCTCATAAATGAATTAGGCTTCGGTTTAAATTACCATTGTACAATAACATTTAAAGTGCTTACTGCTTGCCAAGGTACCTCTAAATTTGCCATTCTACAATAACATTAAGTAAATTACTCCCAAAAAAAAATGTACTTACCAAAGTTCCTTATGACCAAAGGTTGTATAATAAGATAGATAATCAAAACATGTGAATTATTCATTATAAAATTGATGCAGCACATATTTGGAAAGAAAGTAAGAGATACAAGACAGAAAGGAAAAACCCTAGGCTTCACCACCTAAAGGAGTTGAAATCACTACCAAGCTGAAAATAATAATAATAAATAAATAAAAATCTTCATAAAAAAATAATCATTTCAAAATACAATCTTGAACCATTCCATTTCCAGGAATCTGAAAAAATAGAACTCTGAAATAAATGGTATCCCAATATGGAAAATGTAAAATAATGGTTCCACACAAAAAATGCTCCACAAAATACTGGATTTCACGAATGGAGAAACTGAGTTTATTTAAGAAGAAAGTTTCCTTTTATTTTGCTCACAAAAAAGGTGGGGTGGGGGGGGGTCGCAGTCGTAGGTGTTAGTCACTGCCCCCGACTCACTTAAACCCTGTCTTGCATGGCGTGGGACCACCCATGCTTTGATCGGGCTTGCCACCTGAGAAGAAAGCTTTGAAATCCAGAATCACAAGTTCATGTGAGCCTTGATATATTCCACTGTAAAAGACAGAGTCACATGTTCACACTACACAAAGCCTTGAAATATTCCACAGCTCTATGGTGACAGTACAACATTATGCAATTGAAAATTTGAAATAGCTTTCTACGAACATCAGGCTCATTCTCAAACACATCCGAACCAGCACCTCCAATCTCTCATTGCACTAAACCAAAGCAAAATACCTTGTTTGGTCATATAATCTACAATACATGAAAATAGCTACATTATCTGTCATATTTGGGTAATGCCTCTATTTTGTTGCAAGTTACCATCTTTTATTTTGTCTAAAACCGCTTGATACAAGGAAATAAGAGTGCAAGAATGTCTCCCTCATGAGGCATACAAATGTCAAGTCACATTTATAACAATTGCAGAAAAGAGAGTGTTGCATGAAACATTTGCAATAGTCCTTACAATTTATTCCAAGAAAATTCACACAAAGACAATATGATGCGAATCAATTAAACATAAAAGAGCTAGAGCATAATGATCAGTGAACTATTTTGCTTCTTCGACACAAATCATACTTATCTGTAGATGTTAAAAGTTTAACAAACTAAGCAAAACTTGGATACCACATATTGTTTTTAGCGTGTTTTCCACTCCTTTCTTTCTCCATTTGCAAATTGCAACCATCAATGGTCAAAGTCCAAGAAATATGCGTGGGGAGAGAGATCAATTCCAGTTGTAGAAACAATAATAAAGTGTCAAATTAATCAGTGGCCAATACAACAATATTTATGTCCTGCCTGCATACAGGTTGAATAATTTTTATGGAGGCACATTTTTACTGTTTGTGAACCCTTACTGGATATAATTTATAGCTAGAATCTAAGAGTGCTCTCATTAGTACTGCATTAGACTCCTAATTATAGACTACATGACCAGAACTTGCAACTTAGGCTCCTAATTATAGTAACAGAGCTGCTCATCATCTTTGTCCTACCATTGACTTCTTCACCACACCAATCCTTACATCCTGCATGCAGTGAAAAAAGTAGCAATCACCAAAAGGGATCAAACAAACTTGCAATTTCGGATCCATTTTGCAACATGTTTCTGCCTTAATCAGGCTGCAGAAGACAGACAAGAATAGAACAATCGTGAACTTCAATTCGATGAATTAATTTATCTTTGTATTAGAAGAAGCAGAGCAATCAGTTTTGTAGAAAGAATTTACACGAAACATGACATGTTATATGAAAATTACCAATGAGAAAAGTTTACCATGCTGATGAAGAGCACTTACATTCGGAGCTTGTACAATGAGTTGCTAATTCAAAGAATATATCTCATCCAAAATATCACTTCCACAAAACTAGAGCCTTTATAATCAAAATCATTCACAAAAAGATGGAGAAACTTACCAGCAAATAAAATCCATAATTTATTCATTCATGACTGGAGAAAGCAAGGGTTTGTTGGAAAAGAAAGCTTCCAAATTCCCAATCATGATATCACACAAAGCCTTGAAAGATTCTGGCGTAAAGACAGCCATGTGCGGTGCCAACACAACATTATCCAATGCAAAGAGCTCTTTAGGAGCATTAGGCTCATTCTCAAACACATCCAAGCCAGCACCTCCAATCTCTCCTTGCACCAAACACTGCACCAATTCCTTCTCATCAATAATAGCTCCACGTCCTATATTGACAATAACTCCTTCCTTCCCCAGTGCCAATAAAACTTCCCTATTAATCATGTGCCGGGTCTGCTCAGTCAATCCACAACATATAATAAGCGCATCACTATTGGCTGCTAGTTCACAGACATTTGTATAAAAAGGGTATGACACAAATTCCTTCTCCTTCCTCGAGTTGTATAAGATGCTGCAACCAAAAGCCTCAAGCCTTTTTGCCACTTGGAAGCCAATGCTTCCCAACCCAACAATCCCAATTCGCTTCCCTCCTAACTGTAGTTACCAGTCAAAAACAAAAACATAAACAAAGCAATTCAATTGCAAGTAGTGATAGATTGTATATGATAAACACCATCCTCTCCATTTCATAATAATATTTTATTTACGGAATAATGTGACTATCTGTACATCTTTAATATTTAATCTGAAGTATGAAATATGAAGGAAATAAAAATATTTTGAAATAAAGATATGTTTTTCCCTAAATATACATACTATAATTGAAATAGGAAATCGAAGAAAACGAAGAGAGAGTTAAAGTTAGAGAAAAATACCTTAGACCCAAGTGGGAAATCCCCCTTAGTAGCCCAAAGCCGTTGTCTGACATATCGATCAGCAGCCGAGACCTTTCTGAGCACATCGATCAACAGGGCCACTGCCATGTCCGCAACATCCTCAGAAAACACTTCTCCAGCATTGGCTATAGCAATTCCACGCTTCCGGCACTCGGTGAGGTCGATGTGGTTGAGGCCGGCGCTGGTGGTGACGACGAGCTTGAGCGATGGGAGAAGGCGTATAAAGTCAGCGCTGATGGGAGGGCCGGTGCCAGAGCAGAGCATGGCCTGGACTGAGTGTGCATGGGTTGTCAAAAACTGGTCTGTTGGGAGTGGGGACTCCCATGATACTAGGAGGTCGAATTTTTTGGAGAAAAGGTCCCTGAAAAAGTTGAGGACAGGTGGAGGTTTCAGAACTATGACTTGCGGGAGGTCTTGGGATTGGTTTTTTGGTGGTGGAGGAGTAGGAGTGAGAGAAGTTGTAGCGTGATCTGAAGCCATTGACTTTAGATTTTTGGCAGTATGAAAAGTGACACTGTGTTAAGACCCCAACCATCTCACATCAGTGGGTATGCTTACCCTAGCCACTAAGGCACGGATTGGCTTAGTTTAACATTTGATTAAAACATGTATGAGCTTATATTCATAATTAATAAGGTCCAAGCTATAAAAGCTTGTACCTAGATGGTTAATTAAGTGCATTGGGGGTCTAGTACATTTCTAGGCTTTAACCCCTTGTACTTGTTTGTTAGAGCTTCTAAGGGTTGTACCTTGGTTGTTACTAGCAATAGCCAATAGGAGCCTTGATCTGGACCAGCCAATGGGAGGCTTGATCTAAATCAACCAATGAGAGGCATGCATGAGAAAACACATGCAAACTGTGTGTGTTATCTCTGCCATTCCTCCATTGTTGTTCATTATCAAAATACCTTCATTGTTTCTCTTAGAAATTCTCTCTAGGAGATTAGATTCATTAGTTGATAGAATTCAATAATAATTAGTAGGTTTTGTTCATGAATGCAAGGGGATCAATCCTATCGGATTGAATTATTCATATTGTTCTTGGATTGTGTGATTTAGGAGAGAATCTGTGTGTTTTAGAGAGAGAGAGAAAGGGAATCCTTTCACACTGCTGAAGGAAGAGAGGAAAATGAGAGGAGAATCTCTTTGCCAAATAGAAAAGCAGAGAACCACTTCACTAGGGAGTAGGGGAAAAAATTCAAGGCTTTTACTCATTTTAACTTGTGGCCTCGGACTCTTTACTCTTTACCTTCAATGTTCATTTTCTTTTGATTAATTTTATGGTTGAAATTACAAAAATACCCCTGTGTTTAGGTATGTTGCAAATCAATTCCTTTGTTTTAATTTTTCCGTATACTTATTTGGGGTTTACAAATTCGTGAAATTAACCCTTAGAGCTAACTTCTATTTGCTTTCTGTTAATTATGGTCACATGTAGTACACGTGACCTTTTAAAAGAAAATTTTAAATTTAAATAAAATATAAAAAAAAATGTTAAAATTAAATTTTGAGAGAGATAGATTTGTGTTTGGTTTAAAGCAAAATACGATATAACAATTAATCCAATTTTTCTAAAAAAATTCAACGATTTCCAAAATTCTTGAAGTTTCTCTACATCTTCCACATCTATACACAAAACATTTCCACAAAAATTCCAAGAAATTTCAAAATATACCAAAAACAAATCCTCGTTGGTGACAGCCCTTAAATCATCACTAACAACCCATCATCACCACCATTTTCAACCCATTCAAATTGTCCAATCACCGTTGACCTTGGCCAAATCAAATTCCCTCAATTTCAAAGCACAAGAAAAAAGAAAAAGAAAAAGGGAAACTGATAATTATCGCCGCCTAAAGGAGGAAGACAACAAACCACTCGATTCCCACTAATCGGTCACCATCTCACCCACATCAACCTAAAAATCAACCCCTATAGTAACTCCATCCCATCTTCACTATCACTAACATCCTCCATTTCGTCATGAGGCACGAAATCCCCCATTGTCGTAATCACCATGAACCATGAAACCCACCCTTCAAAAACCAACGAAACCCAGCCAGAAATAACCTTATGCCGTAAACCCCATTACCCAACCCCCAACCCATCACCGAATGAGTGTTGTTGTTGTTCGCAAGCCTCGCCAATTTATCGATAAGCCAATGGCCACCACAACACAAGCGCAATGAGGCGTAAGAGAGAGAGAGAGAGAGAGAGAGAGAGAGAGAGAGAGAGAGAGATTGTAAGAGGTAAGTTTTTTTTTTAACTTTGGTTAATTAGACATTGGTTAAAAAAAATTAATAAAAAATAAACAAAATAAAATAAAAAAGGGGCGGAGTGTTAATTATTTTGCAAATTTGGGAGCGGGGTGTCATTTTCCTAAAATAGGATATAACAAGTCTAATTTCCCTAAAATAAGGGTGTGCCAGTCTAATTTACCTTAGGTTTTTATTAAAACAATAAAAAATAATAATAATAATCAATATGGTCACGTGAGTTGTATGTGACCATTTTCCGTCACTCAATTTAACTGAAGTTAGTCTCAGAAGTCAATTTTACTAATTTTGATACCTCAGGGGTCAATAACACTTAATTAAAACCCAAGTAGATCAGTTTGCAATTGACCCAAATCCCATGCCATGACCAAATCTCATGCTATGAGGTGTTTTGCAATTTGATTAATTAAATATTACAGTTTTAACAATGCAGTGACTATCATCTCATTTAAAATCTTAAGTGTAAAATTAATTAAAGGAAAGGATTTTTTTTTTGGATAAATTAAAGGAGAGGATTTGAAATGGAGGGAATCCTCCTTTTCACATTGTTTTTTGGTTAATTTGTTTTTTTATGTCATGGTTTGGTCATAACTGATTGTGACGTTTATAGATTCTAGTGTCAAAAGTCAAAACGATGTCAAGTAGAAAAGTTTGTCCTTTTTCAAATGCAAAATGAAATTTGGTTCAAATTCTTTGAAACTTAGAAAATTCCAATTACGTTATTGAAAAAATTTAAAGGTATCAATTTCATATTATGTGTCCATCTGTGATATGTCATTAAATTTATTTGAAATCATCTATCTGTCATGCATATTTACCAAAAAAAAAAAGTCATGCATATTTAACAACATATGTGGCAGTTTTACACACTGACATTTATAATCTTTAATCTAAATTATGAAATTGACAAAAATAGAAATTTTGAAAAAGAAATGATCATTTTCTAAATTTAATACCATTTAATTGTTTTTAGGACAAAATTTTAACATCCAAAATTGGAGCAACCAAAATTGAATTTGGACCAATTTTAGGGACAGGGATATTTTCTTTACCTATAAAAAATCTGTCATTTAGCTGAACATACCCACAACCACAAGTGGTCTAGTAAACAAGCATTATTTTGTCAGAGATCTACCCTACAAGTAGTTTAGTGAAATCATTTAGTGGAATTTGTACTACAAGTCGTTTCACTGAAGAAAACAAAAAACAAAGACAGCTAGGGGTGGGCAAAAAACCATGAAACCCGACCCGCCCGACAAATCCGGCCGACCCGTTCACCCGCCCGCCCGTCCGTGAGTATATATACGGATGGATACGGATACAGATATTTTAAATATTCGGATAACGGACGGATAGCGGATTTTGGAATTTTGGTCGGGTGGATACCCGCCCGCCCGACAAAATATAAATATATATATATATAAAAACCTATAAGTATAACTACCCAACCCAGTACCCAAAATCCCATACCCGCCCGCCTACCCGTTCACTCGTTCAGTACCTACCCTTTTCTTCTAAAGTCTAAACTCTTCTTTAATCTTTAGGGCAAAATTGAAAAACTCTCAAACCCAATTTCTCACCCCTGCTCTCATTCTCTCTCTCACCGCACAGTGCAGCCTCCAGGCCTCACCTCACGGCGCAGCCTCCACACCTCACCTCACGGCCTCTAGCCCTCACCCTCATGCCCTCAACCTCCTCACCTCACGGCCTCACAGCCTCACGCCCTCGACCTCACGGCCTCACGGCCTCGACCTCACGGCCTCACGGCTTCGACCTCACGCCTTCACGACCTCACGGCTCCGACCTCACGGCCTCACGGCCTCACGCCCTCGACCTCATGGTCTCACGCCTCACCTCCTCAATCCTTACCTCACGGCCTCACACCATCAACCTCACGGCCTAGCCCTCACTTCTCGGCCTCACCTCCCTCTCTCTCTCTTGCCAGATCTAGGCCGATTCTCGCCGGATCAGGTTCTCCTCCAACCGAATAGATCTCACTTGATATTTGATTTGTTGATTGTGTATTAGGTAGATATTTGTGGAACACTGTACTTTGAGTTTTGGAAATCTGATGAGATTGTGTATTTGGAATTGTGTAAAAAAGGATATATGAGAGTCTGTATTTGGAATTTCTATTGTGTGTTGGAAATGTGTTCGGATTTGGACTGATTTTTTAATTTGATCTAAAAAACACTTGCAAGCCCATTAAACCCGACCACCCGCCCGCCAAACCCGCTCAACCGACCCGTCCACCCGAAACTATCAACGGACAGATTATCTGTTAGCTTATTTTCTACGGACAGACAACGGATTTGCCCAATACCCGAACCGCCCGACCCGAACCCACCCCTAAAGACAGCTATGCTTGGTGGTTCCATACCAGCAGTAAAACCCGTAAGTCATGGATTGACATTTGGACATTCAACTTTGGAGAAAAAAAAAAAAAGTTTCAGAGCATGTTTTGCACAAATAGAAGATGATTCAAGGAATTGAAGTAATTAATTATATATTATTAATGAAACATTAAATATACTTTAACTTGCACCCTTAATTAAGGCACCGTTAACAAAAGCCTGAATAACATAATGGATTGATGGTTGACTTTTTTTCAAATTTGATAAAAGCACAAAATAAGTTACCCCTGTCTCAATTTTGGAAGAAACATATTATACCAATCTAGATAATCAATTAATCAACTCCAAAGAATCAGAATGATATGTTCATTTATTCATGACCGGAGAAAGTAACGGTTTATTGGAGAAGAAAGCTTCCAAATTCCCTTTCACAAGTTCACACATTGCTGCTAAAGTTTCTGGCGTACGGACAGCCCTGTGTGGTGATAACACAACATTATCCATGGTCAAAAGCTCTTTTGGAACATGAGGCTCATTCTCAAACACATCCAAACCAGCTCCTCCCAGCTCTCGTTGCACCAAGCACTGCACTAAATCCTTCTCGTCGATAATAGGCCCACGTCCAACATTAATGATGACTCCTTCCTTTCCCAATGCTAACATGACATCCTTATTAATCATGTGGCGTGTTTGCTCAGTTAAACCACAACATATAATGAGCACATCGCTATCAGCTGCGAGTTCAAGAACATTGGAGTAATAGGGGTATGAAACAAATGGCTTCTTGTTCCTTGAGTTGTACAGGATTCTGCAACCAAAGGCTTGAAGTCTTTTTGCAACTTCTTGGCCAATGCTTCCTAGACCAACTATCCCAACTCGCTTGCTGCCCAACTGGAATTACCAATGAATCACTAACATTAATCAGAATCAGGAAAAGAAACATTGTAACAGGTGATTTCAGACTTTCATTAATGGTGATATTAATATATCATACATAACATTAGGACAGTAGTCATGGTGACAAATGTTTGCAGCTTAAAGCTAATTTTAGTAACAGGAAGCATCATCATCATCATGTTTCTTTATTACTTTTTTAAGTCACCATTTAAATGGCAAGCTCTTATTTGTAATTATTTTCTCAAACATGGACTCTAATCACTATCACTGATTCCTCTGCTCTGCATATAGCATTTTCCTGTTGTTAATTCATCATTTAAATCAAATGCAAATCATATCCTATGCATGCTATGCATGTTAATTTCATCTGCCTCTCGAGGCAATTGAATCCAGCTCCTCATCACCACAACTACTTTATTGTGAATCCATTGATATGCTGAACTTCTAAGGACAAGCACCAATTAAGTTGAAACCACAACTAGCAAAAACTTAAAGGTAGCTCATGATGAAGTACCAGAGAAAAAACTACAGTCGTTTAAGTCTTGTACATTTCTCATTAAACTACTGTAGCTTAAAGCTCACGTGTTAAACATGTGCTTCCGCCCACGTGTTAGTCTGTTAGTGTAGAGCGTAAATAGTGGATTTTGTTAAGTTTGTTAGTGAGTTAGTTAAGAGTCAAAACTGACTCTGTTAGTGTGTAAATTCTGTTAATACTGATATACAAGTTAATGAGAATCAATCTCTTTCTTCCATACTTTCTGCTCTCTCTTTTTGCTTGATTTTCTCAGAGTTCTTTTATTGTATCAGAGCCAAGATCCAAGGCTTCCTCAAACACAAACACACAGACAGCTTCCATTACTTAATCACCTTTACTCTTACTCTCGAATATGTCCAACTTGATGTCTATCAAGCTTGATAGCATCAACTTCATAATATGGAAGCTCCAACTGACAATGATTCTTGATGCCTATTCTATGATTGACCACATCAATGGCTCAGTGACTCAATCGAGCCAATTTCTCCCCGATGCTGAAGGCAATCACACATCAGAAATGAATCACACTTTCAAAGCTTGGAAACTAAGAGAGAAAGCTCCCCTCACTTTGATTTACTCAACACTCAGTGTTGCCAAAAGTGGTTGGATTGAACTCTGCTCAAGAAGTTTGGCAGACTTTGGAGCAATGATTCACCTCCACAACTCAAGCAAATATACTGAGTCTGAAAATGCAGCTTCAAGAACTCAGGAAAGGGAATGATTTTGTAAGTGTGTATCTTCAAAGAATCAAAGTTGCTTGAGACAAACTTTCTGCAGTTGGTGTTTAAACCGATAATGAAGAATTACTTCATATCATTCTTAAGGGCTTGCCTAAGGAATTTTCTTCTTTTAGCTCTGCAATAAGAACCTGCGATGACTCTTTGTCCTTTGAGAAAGCCTCAGTTCTTTTACAGACTGAAGAACAATCAATGAAAGAAAGTTCTGAGCAAAACACTGCCTTAGCTATGTTTGCTTCTGGCAACAATAAACCTATGAACAATTTTGGTCGAGGTCAAGGCAATTTTGGTGGTTCTAACAGAGGAAGAGGCAGGAACAACAATCAAAGAGGTTGAGGAGGAGGTAGATCCAGTAACTTCAACTCCTCTCATCCTTATTGCTCAACCTTCCTCCTTCAACTCTCAAAACCAGTTCACTACTAAGCATGATTCAACAAGGCCAATTTGTCAATCTATGGCAAGATGGGCCAAGGCAAGAATCCTCCATCCAACAACCCCTCTCAAGATGGTGAAAAGCTAAAAATTATATCAGAAAATTGAATCATATTTACAACCCCTTCCAAGTATCTCCATTATTACTGTGAATATAATGATAAAATTGCATAATTTTTTTGCCAATCACTTATAAGACTAGTTTCCCTTTAAACAAAAAAGGCAATAAATGTGAAGAAAATGAAAGAGAAATGATTACCTTAGAGGCAAGAGGAAAGTCTCCTTTATTATCCCAAAGTCCTTTCCTCACATACCGATCAGCAGCTGATATCTTCCTCAACACATCAATCAATAATCCCACTCCCATATCAGCTACATCTTCTGAGTACACATCCCCTGAGTTGGCTATATCAATGCCACGCCTCTTGCACTCCGGCAAGTCGATGTGATTAAGGCCAGCGCTGGTGGTAATAACAAGCTGCAGCGAGGGGAGTAGCTGGAAGATGTTACTGTTGAGTGGATAGCGTCCTGGAGAGAGAAGGGCTTTAACTGAGGCTGCATGGACGCTCAAGAATTGATCTAGAGGAAGTGGTGACTCCCATGCTTTCAACAATTCGAAGTTTTTCAAGAACTCAACCCCATAGAATTTCACGATCGGTGGTGGCTCAAGGATTAGGACTTGTGGGAGTTCATGGGACTGCTGCTCATCATTTCCTTGATGATTATTAGCTGCCATTGCTTTTTTGGGAGTTCTAGGGATTCCATTTGGGGAAATACTTACGTCCCGTAACTCAAATTTTCCGTAGGGGTATAATTGGTATTTAGAAAAAATTGTGACTGGCTGCTCAGGTAGCCGGTATTACATAAATTGACACATAAATTACAATAAATAACAATAAAAAACAATAATTAAGAAGTAATTACAAAAAGTAAGAGACGAATTAATTAAACTCACACATATTACACAATCTATCACAACAATTATTAGGAAAAACACAAATTTTACGGAATAACACTCTAATACAATAATTCACATAAAAGTACAAATTTTATCAACCAATTAACAATATTTGACACACATTTTACTAATCACAGCCACCAAAAATTTATTCGTTAACACCATTTACACGTTCTCACACTCTTGTACAAAAATAAACAACATTAATACTGAAAGTGAGAATTATTACGAATTATAATAAAGTTTACTAAAATTATCACAAAAAGTACTAGATTTAGAAATTAGTTACTAAAGATCACTAACCGTTCAAAAAGATTCCATTTTACAATAAATGATAAAATTTACGGATTTTATCACCCGTATTCTACTCATAAACAAATACTTTACAACAATTGAGACCAAATACGAGTACTAAAACAAACTTTACTATATTTATCACCAAAATACATATTTCGACAAGTTAATTAAAACATTTCACACAAACCCTCATAACCGTCAAAATTTGATTCCATTTTACAATAAATTAGAAAGTTTACGTATTTTATCACATGTTTTGTACTCTTAAATAAATACTTTACAATAATTGAGACCAAATACAAGTACTAAAACATACTTTATTATATTTATCACCAAAATACATATTTCGACAAGTTAATTAAAAAATTTCACACAAACCGTCATAGCCGCCAAAATTGGATTCCATTTTACAATAAATAACACCGATTATTAATTTTATCACACGAATTGCTCATCTAAACAAATACTTTATAAATGTTGAGACCAATTACAATTGTTGAAACCTATTTACAATATTTATCAATAAACACCTAATTCTACAAAATGATTACAAACATTCACCCAAGCCGCCAATATTAGATTCCACTTTACAATAAATCAGACTGTTTACTAATTTTATCAAACTGTTTGCTATTCCAAACACATTAGTTTCAAAAGTTAAGACTAATTACAATTACTTAGAACATGTTTCAATATTTATCACCAAATTAAATAATTCTACAACCAAGTTACAAACAATCACCCAAGCCGTTATAGTTGGAAAAATTTGATTCCATTTTACAATAAATCAGAGAATTTTTTGGGTAAATTACACTGACACTCCCTTCTTTTAGAGAAATTAGACTCGCTACACTCTAATTTGGGGAAATTACACTCCGGTCCCAAATTTGTAAAATAATTAACACTCAGCCCCCTTTTTCCCAATTTTTAAAAAATAATTTCCCACTTAAACTTAAAATAATTTGAATATAATTTTTCTTTTTAACTTTTCTTAGTTAGGCATTGGTTAAAAAAAATGAAAAAAAATAAACAAAAAAATAAAATTTCCCACTTAAACTTAAAATAATTGGAATATAATTTTTCTTTTTAACTTTGGTTAGTTAGGCATTGGTTAAAAAAATTAATAAAAAATAAAAAAAAAATTCCCACTTAAACTTAAAATAATTGGAATATAATTTTTCTTTTATTTTTGGTTAGTTAGGCATTGGTTAAAAAAATTAATAAAAAAAAAAAGGGGGCTGAGTGTTAATTATTTTGCAAATTTGGGAACGGAGTGTCATTTCCCTAAACTAGGGTGTAGCGAGTCTAATTTCCCTAAAAGAAAGAGTGTTAGTCTAATTTACCCTTAATAATTTTATCATCCTTATTGCACTCAGAAACATACATTTTACACATTTTAAGAACGATTACATATACTTAGAACTTGTTACTATATTGAGAGCTATTACAAATTATAACAAACATTTATCACCATTTTTACTCTTCCAAACACACGCATTAGAAAGTGCGATCGATCCCTCATTCCTGAACAAAATTAACGATCAATCAGTTGTTCTATGTAGACGTGATCGAGCCAAGTTTTGGTTACAAAAAATTGCAATCGATTGCAATAAACTTGGGTAAATTTTGGCTCATTACAAACAGTAGGAGCCACTTACTTTTTTAACACCAACCAACGCAATCCATCATGTATCTCATTAACAATAGTTACTATCGATCGAACTAGCCTCTAGGTAGTGTAATTCAATCAGACTATTCTGATCGATCACATATTTTGTTCTGTAAAAATATGATCGATCACTATACCCTTTGAATAAATGTGGACCTATTTCACACAACGAAGGCCATTTACAAGTTTTAACACCCAAAGTGATCGATCATGCAGCCATTAACAAAATCATCGATCGATCACTGAAGCCTCTGTGTAGATGTGTAATTCAGTCAGAGGCTAAGGTGATCGATCGCAACTTTGGTGCTAAAAAAAAGAGATCGATCGCTGAACCTTCTGGAAAAATGTTGACCCATTCACACAGCGAAGGCCATTTACAAGTTTTAACACCCAAAGTGATCGATCACTCATCCATTAACAAAATTATAGATCGATCACTGAAACCTCTGTGTAGATGTGTAATTCAGTCAGAGGCTAAGGTGATCGATCGCAACTTTGGTGCTAAAAAAAGGCGATCGATCGCTGAACCTTCAAGAAAAATGTTGACTCATTCACACAGCGAAGACCATTTACAAGTTTTAACACCCAAAATGATCAATCACACATCCATTAACAAAATCGTCGATCGATCACTATAGCCTCTGTGTAGATGTGTAATTCAGTCAGAGGTTATGGTGATCGATCACAACTTTGGTTTTGAAAAAAAACGATCGATCGCTAAACCTTCTGGAAAAATGTTGACCTATTCACACAACGTAGGCCATTTACAAGTTTTAACACCCAAAGTGATCGATCACTCAGCCATGAACAAAATTTTCGATCGATCACTGAAGCGTCTATGTAGATGTGTAATTCAGTCAAAGGCTATAGTGATCGATCGCAACTTTGGTGTTGAAAAAAAGCGATCGATCGCTAAACCTTCTGGAAAAATGTTGACCCATTCACACAGCGTAGGCCATTTACAAGTTTTAACACCCAAAGTGATCGATCACGCAGCCATGAACAAAATCGTCGATTGATCACTGAGCCTCTGTGTAGATGTGTAATTCAGTCAAAGGCTATGGTGATCGATCGCATCTTTGGTTATGAAAAAAACGCGATTGATCGCTAAACCTTCTGGAAAAATGTTGACCCATTCACACAGCAAAGGCCATTTACAAGTTTTAAAACCAAAAGTTCTCGATCACGTATCCATTAACAAAATCTTTGATCGATCGCATCTGCGGTTATAAGATAAAGTGATCGATGAAGATATTACAAACACTAAGAATTTTCTAAGAAATTTGAAAAACTTTTGGTAAATGAGGACTGATCATTTAATGTCCTCTTAAATATGCAAAGTTTACCAACTGGAATTAACTTGTAAGTTTAAAAACACTTAGTCAATCACGTTTTTGTTCAATAAATAACTAGATTTATCAAACCAAAGTAGTAATTGACTTTTTTTTTTAATAACTATTATTAAGAAAATTCTTTCAATTGCATAAAGCATGCATAGCAAGAGCATCAAAGAGTTACAATGGTCATGCGAAAAAAGGAACTCTATTGCCACGGACCCAACCGAAACCCCACTTGCTGAAATATGTATTCATGGTATTTACAATTGAATTTTACATTGTATAGGGTTTTGATTAACAATATTATGCACTTCTATAACACTGGAATTGTAACTTGCACCATGATGTCGGGACTGAGTGTTTTCTCCCCAAAGCTGTATTTTTATCTACTAGTTCTGCACCATGTTTCACAATTCATTCGCTTGAAGGCAAGGGTTTTGATGCGCTTGAAGGCGAGACTTGGGCTGCCGTAGTGTTTGGTTAAGTACCTAATAGTAGCCAACCATATGAAATTATATGTTATTCAACAATGAAGAGGATGATAAATGTTTACACATCTAGTTGTGTTGTTCTCAAGCATACCTTTTTTTTTCTTGGAATGCTATCTTACCTTGGGCGCCACGGGATCCATACATGTCTAAACCATGGAAAAAATTACCCCAAAAATAATACATTGGTCTGTACCTTGTTGTTATTATTTCCACAATATTTTTATTGTACAATCCCATCAAGAGTAGAATCCAATGAGCAAGATTATTACCTTCCAATTGATGCAAATTTCGGGTACCATGCAAATGACATCTATATTTAGTCAAGTCAAAATTTTTCAAAATTTCAAAATGAAGATGCCTTCTCAAGTATTAGCCTTGGCAAGGACATCTCCCCACATTTGATTATGTTTATTTAATACTATGTCCATGGCTAGGGCCAAGCGGTCCGCATCTTGTGCAGTCTACATAAATCCACAATATATGGTCAATAAACGTGCAAAGTAATAATAATCATGAAAATTATAATGAAAGTGCCTCATATTACCACTGTCTGATAGCCTTCAAATATATCAGGTAGTAGCATGAACCGCATCACGTATACGCCGCATCCAGACCTTAAATAAATTACAAGAATAGTAACCGTATACAATATCAACCAACACGACAGCTTTAATAAAGTATAAGTTTATGTTAAGAAAGTAAACATTTGTAAGAGTATTCCATTTAGGATATTTGTTACCCGTCCTCTTGTGTTGGAATTCCTGGAAGAGTTATGACTGGCGAAATTTTAAGTGAGGTTTCTTTATATTTAAAATATGCTAGAAATTTTTTTAATATATACTTCATCTTTTTTTAATATACAAAATTATTAATTAGGGTAAATTATACTAATACCCCTAATTTATAGTGAAATTATACTTGACACACCCTATTTTTAAGAAAAACACTAAGCCCATAAAATTATTAAAATAATTGACACTCTGCTCCAAAATAATTCACACTCCACTCTAAAATAATTCAAACTCAGGTCCATTTTTGGTACTAAGTGTGAATTATTTTGGGAATTTTAGAGCGAAGTGTCATTTGTTGAAACTAGGATGTAACGAGCCTAGTTTCACCAAACATCGGAAGTATCAGTGTAATTTACTTTATTAATTACATTTTGGTATTTAGGTTTTGTTAATACTTACTTTTCAATTGACAATCTTCTTGTGATATAATTAATTTAAGTAGGATGCTATTAACTTTGAAAAACTTCTTTCTGTAAAAACAATTGTAACAAGTTTTGTCAATAATAACCTAATGCACTGAATTTTTTTTTTTTTTTTTGTGGAACAACTTAGAATTTCAAAATGACACAATTTTGGAATCCTTTTTTGGAATGAGAAAAGCACAGTTTTTATGTACTTTATTTTTTAATTATTTTTTTGCAAAATTAATTATTGATAAAAATTTTGGGGCTTTAATTTCCTAATTGGGAGCATTAGGCAATGGCCTAGTCTAAGAGTCAGCCCTACAATTTACAGTTTAAGGAGTAATTTTACAATCAAAGTAGATTATTTTCAATTTGATCATCTTTTCAAGTAAGGTTAGATACTTGAAAATGGAAAATATATAATATATATATATATATATATATATATATATATTTATATTCATTTATTATTATTATTTTTAATGAATGAGAATAGCTTCATTGAAAATCAACACACTCGGGCCTTCCACTCAACCGAGATGGAGGGAAAACCACCGTGATTACAACAAAGCCTCAAACCCAAACAAAGTAGTCGGCAAAAATAACATACATTATGACCCATAACCCTGCAAGCAGGGTAGAAAGTAACACAACAGCAATAGAAACAAAAACAATACAACAAAATACACAACAAACAACATAATTACAACAAACAAAAAACACAAACATAACACAGATACAAGAAAAGATGACAAGCCAGTAAAAGGGAAGAGCATCAACCGTCGAAGATGACCAAAGTGCCAGAAAGCTTGGAGCCATAGACCCATCCGAGAAAGCAACGGAAAACAAGTCGAATCAAATGGTCCATGGCATCAGATGCCATGCGATTCGGGTAAAGGGGCTCCCCAAAAATGGGAGCTTTTTCAGATCTACCCTCAAGTCACCTAGAGAGTAGACAGTAAAAGCTCGGAATAGGAAAAGACCCCAAACCCACTACCAGCTTGAGCATCCACAGCCACTGGCAGTCTCACCACCTACTAGGCGGCATCCATCTTGTAGAAAAGAGAAAGGAAGAAAGCCGAAATCTCAATCTAAAGGAAGATTCCGGCAAACTGCAAAAGAACTTGTGAATAGAAGCGGGTAGAAAAGAGAGATCCGCACAAAAAAGGAAAGGCGGAATTGATGGAGGAGGAGGGGGATGACAGGGGGAAAGGGGGGTGGAGGTGGAAAGGGTTCACAGGGGGGAGTGGGGGGGTCACACACCCCAGATCGGACCACCACTGGTCCAGATCTGTGGGATGCGCGACCCCATGAGGGGGGTGGAGAGGAGGTCAGAGAACAAGAAGAGGAGGAGGGGCAGAGGCTTGATGGAAGGGGTGGGGGGTGGAGGCAGCGGCTAGGGTTTAAAAACCTATTCTAAGAGCTTCTTTCTCTTCTTTTTAAAAAATTATCTTAAGTCAAAATAAATGGAGCCTTAGAAGTAAGATTTAAATTGAACTATGTGGCACCACCACTTTACCTAAAGAAATAAAAACAAAATTGAGCTCTTCCTAACCTATTTAAATATGTTTGCATAGCTAGAATACCAGATAGTTAAGATAAAGAAATGGTTTCTTCACACCATGGTGTGAAAAAATTGTTCCACACCATATATGTGGCAGTACCACATTGTCCACTGAAAGGGCTTGGTCTACACAACGTAACTTTAATGGTGGTGTCAAATTGGTGATGTGGGTTTAACATCATTCTTTACAGCTTAATATATCAGTGATCTTTAAAAAAATATGTGCCTATTGACTTATCGACAAAATAATGTATGGGCCCCCACAATAGCGCCACATGTGCTGGCCATTACATACCTAATCTATTCTCGCAATAGGAAATACCTAACCTATTCTCGCAATAGGTAATGATTAATGAAAGAAAATCATCATTAGTAAAAGATGGTTCTCTAATGTTGGTGTGCTCCATAGCTTTATTTTTTGTTCATGGATGCATTAAATGCCTCCACTTTATACAGGGAGCTATAAATATTTAATATTAAATAATAATAATAAAATTACTAAAGTACCTTAAAATATTTTTTTTTTTTTGTTTGTTGTTGTTTTAAATGTTAAAATTGCACTACTCTTTATGAAATGAAACATTTTAATATTCTTTAATAGATTCCCTATAGACACCCATTAACCGGACCTTTTATAAAAATCGGTTTACCCAAAAAAAAAAAAAACACACACACACATTCTTCTAGCAAACAAAAATTCATTAAAAGGTTTAAACATTTTTTTTATTATTAAAAATGTGTAAAAAATTCAATGAATACATCCCTAATAAGCGTAATTTAATATATCTTATTGTTTGAGTATTATTTGTTTTTTTTTGTTTTTAAAGATCTTTAAACAGCTTTACTTGTTAACAGATTTAGACAAAATGATCGGCTTATTTTGACGAAGTGGAAGATTAAATTGATAAAAATTAAATCTTAATGACTAATTTGACAATTAAAGTGAAAGGCATGGACCAAATTGAAGGATTGGTCTAGAGGAAGCGGTGACTCTCCCATGCTTTCAAGAACTGGAACTTGTGAGAGTATAGGGATTTGAATAGTGAAGTTTAGTGTTGGATGGATAACCAAAACTTGCGGCAGGTCTTGATCAGGTTGATGATGAGCATAAACATGAACAACATCAGCATCATGATGTGCCATTGGTATGTTGCAAGGATCTTGATGCTCTATATGATTGATCTTGCCTAAATTATATTTCAAGGGGAACTTAATTACTTTCATTTTAATTGCAGAATCCCCACCAAAAAAAAAAAAAAATCACTCTATTCCATGTTCAATCAAAAGACAACAACTACACTACATGCATCCTGAAACGAAGCCAACTGGCAAGTGGCAACTACAACAAATTGATTTCGTACATGTATATATTTCTATTAAAATAAAACTTATTATATATATATTATATATATATATATATATATTATATTTTTGGGTGGATGACATTTATTTTCACAATGTGCTGAAATGGTAGGTTATGATTGATAGAAAAATTCAGAAAAAAGCGAGTTGTATAAGAAGTGGATTCCAGTGATAATAATAGTGTGGTTGACCACTTATAACCAGTCACATTAGTAAGTTGTGAAAATGAATGTGAATTTGAGTGTGTGCGAATTGATTTGTTAATTAAATGCTTTTTTTGTGAGAACAAAAAATAAATAAATAAATAATGTATTTTTCATGTTGTGAAGTCAAAATGAGAGAATCCAAGAACATATGATTCCCATTTTGTGAAGCTGATGATGGGATTGCTTGACTGATAATGGAGGGTAGTGAGGCTGTTTGGTCACCGGGGATAAATAAAATTTGCTTTAGGTTTGAAACTTCATCCTGCTTAGTTGGTGTTGATGTGTTTTTTTTTTCAACATTTGTTATTTTATTATTGAATAAATTGTTCACATCACACGAATTACATATTCATTCAGGTGATATGCAGGTGATATGAAACAAAGATGAAAGACAACAAATAGGGTTATGATGGAAACAACATGAGTGTCATTTTCTTTCAATCATCCACGACCTGAGAAAGCAAGGGTTTGTCGGAGAAGAATGCTTCCAAGTTCCCTACTGCAAGTTCACGTGTATTCATAATAGATTCAGAAGTATATGGAGCTCTATGTGGCGACAACACAACATTATCCAAGGCAAAGAGCTCTTTAGGAACATTAGGCTCATTCTCAAACACATCCAAACCAGCACCTCCAATGTCCCCATGCACCAAACACTGCACCATTTCCTTCTCATCAATAATAGCCCCTCGTCCAACATTGATGACGACTCCCTCTTTTCCCAATGCCAACAAGACCTCCTTGTTAATCAGGTGGTGGGTTTCATCATTTAACCCACAACAAATGACAAGAACATCGCTGTTAGCTGCGAGTTTAACAACATTGGAATAGAAAGGGTACGAAAATGACGGTTTCTGCTTCCTTGAGTTGTAAGAGATACTGCAGCCAAAAGCCTCAAGCCTTTTAGCAACTTCTTGGCCAATTCTTCCTAATCCAACAATCCCAATTCGTTTGCCTTTCAACTGTAATAATGAAACATTCATTATTGCATTAGACTATAGATCGATAAAGATTATCACATTCCAATTATCAGTAAGGTGATAGACATTATACTTTGCACATCCCCAATGTCTCTGGCCCATGATAACCCGAATTCATAAGAAGCCAAAAGCAAAGTTCCGGTGTGATCTCTGCATGATTTGTTTGAGTGACTAACGTAGTAGGAAAGAAAATGGCTTGATTTATAGTCTTTCTATTGGAGAATTTGTAATATGCACCCCTTAACTGTAAAAATTCTACGATCAACACCCCAAGGAATTATATGATTAATTTACCCACCAGTCTCATAATTTGAATGGTAACTGAGCATTATAAATTAATCTCGAATTAAGACATTGATTGCAAAATATCATAATTTTAACTGTAATATTACAAATACCCTCATAAATTTAGGATAAAAAGGTGCAATCAACCCTACCTTTTTTCTTTTCCATGCAAAATAAATATAATCTAACTAACAATTTGGACATAAAAGGAGCATAAATATTTGGACATCATAAAATGAGTAATGCTAAAGGCACAATATTTTTCATAACACTTTTCACAACCATTAAGTTAATTGTATTTTATTGGTTCTTATTTAAACTTACTACTTATATCACTTTATTATCTATCATTCACAGTTTGACACATTAACAATTTATTTTTTTTTTTGTGAATTTTTTATGTATACACTTAAAATGTAGTTTCTTTTTTTCAATTACCAATACTAACAAAGATAAAGATTTCAACAACAAAAAAACATTACACAAAAGTATATGAGTAATGCTAAAGGCATAATATTTTTCATAACACTTTTCACAACCGTTAAGTTAATTGTATTTTATTGGTTTTCATTTAAACTTACCACTTACATTACTTTATTATCTATCATTCACAGTTTGACACATTAACAATTATTATTTTTTTTTTTTGTGAATTTTTATCTATTCACTTAAAATGTAGTTTCTTTTTTTCCAATTACCAATACTAACAAAGATAATGATTTCAACAACAAAAAAACATAACACAAAAGTATATTTTCTGGTGAAACAAACAAAATAATAGACTAATCAAGTAATCATAGACAGACAATGAATGACCACAAGAAATGTACAAGACTAATTATAGAGAGACAATGAATGACCACCTTGGAACCGAAAGGATAACTTCTTTGCCATTGTCTAACATATCGATTAGCAGCCGAGATTTTCCTAAGCACATCAATAAACAATCCGACTGCCATATCGGCAACATCAACAGAAGCCACGCCTCCGGTATTTGCTACTGCCACTCCCCGGCGGCGGCACTCTGACAAGTCAATGTGGTTGAGGCCTGTAGTGGGGGTGACAACAAGGCGCAGTGATGGAAGGAGGCAGAGGATGTCAGCGTTAATGGCAAAATAGCCACAGCTTAGCAAAGCTTGGACATTACGTGCATGGGTGCTCAAGAATTGGTCTAGAGGGAGTGGTGACTCCCATGCATTCAAGAAATGGAACTTGTGGGAGTATTGGGATTGGTAAAGAGAGAAATATTCTGGTGGATGAAGAACCAAGACATGTGGAAGGTGACCATGATTTCCATCTGCCATTGGTGGTTGAGAGTTTTAAGCAAGTTTCTCGAACTTACACTGCGTTTGGATTAGAGGAAAGTGGACAGAAGGGAAGGAATAGGAAGGAAATTGTTGAGTCTCCTTTGTTTTGTAGATATGGGAGAAAGGAAGAGAAATAAAAAGGGAAGGAAATCCTTTCTGCCCGGGTGGTCCACTTCTGGTTATCAGCCAATTTTATCCGCCCAAATTGGGGAAGACAGCAAATTTGACTTTTTAATGTACTTTCAAATTAGAATCAAGACCCTCTAGAGAATCAAATAGATAAAGTTCCCTTAATTGTAGTCTTTTTATTTAAAATAAATGATTTAGATTAATAACAATTCATCAATCCATTATATATATATATATATATTTTATTTAAAAAAACATTGCAATGCTGTGACCTTTTCAGGTCCAATTTTTTACTACTTTCACTATGGTAGCGTATGACGCTTTTTATATGTGTTAAAGTCCAATGGGCCTAACTCAATCTTAAAAGACACCTTATAAAATGAAGATTATCCATGGACTTATATACTTATTACTCACTCAAACTATTTCCAATATGGAGATAATAATATCTAAGAATATGTACCATTATAATTATGTCCCAACGATTGTGCCTCAGTATTCGGTTACCTTGGCAGCAAATGATGTTCTAAGGGTGATACAGAACTCCATTGATGCTTTGGTTTCAGTCCCAACAATCGTGCTCCTATTCAGCTACCTCGATAGTGACTGCCATTCTCGAGCTAAAACATGCCTCCGGTGATGCTTCGTTTTTTGTTGCTTCAAATGCTAATACTTATCGAGTAACGCGAAAAAGAAAAGAGCCCATAAGATCACCATTGTTCTAAACAGGTGGCAATTGAATTGGAATTAGTTAGTCATCAGCTTACCAATTTAGGCTGCATTTGATAACTAAACTCGGGGTATCAAAAAACCTCGGGGCATCCATTCCAGTAGAATGCATGTTGCAAAATGCATTATGACAGAATGTATTTTTCTAAAAAAATTGATTATGCTGAGACTTGTACTAAATAGTGCTTATGGTAAATGAAATTGTGTTTGATTTAATTTTAGGAGAGTGCTTTTTTATATATATACATTATTCAATTAATAATGAGAAAACATTTTTTATTATATATTATGCAATTTTTTTTAAATAAGGCCGTAACACAAAAATAAAATATTACCTTGTGCCTTAAATTATGTCTAATACGAAACAAGTATACTAAGTTCCAGATCAACAACCCCACTCACTTTCTCCAAACCTCCACACACCACATGCACGTTGCAACTCACCCCCAAAAGGGAAAAGAAGTTATTGCGGTTCACTCAATGACCCTCTGATCTTGGAATGAAAGATCAAGACCATAGGTCTATTGACCAAAAGTTCTTTACACTTACAGGGCATTTAAATAAAATCCTGACAAACTAAATACATTCTATAAACATAACGCAGGGAATAAAATGAAGACGAGACAAAAGATGGGACTTTACACTCTGTTTTACTTTACCATAATTACAGCTAAATTATGCGCAAACAAGTAAAAGACAAATCAACTAGAAATGTAGGGTTCAAAGAGCTTCACACAGGGATTTGGATCATACTGCAAAATATAGGCAGCACGTTCAAACTCCTCTCTCAGAACTTTGATGCTGTGCTTATCCACCACTCGACCCAGGTCGTGAGATATCTCAAAGGGATCCTCTATGCATATTAAATGACGATCATTCCCAATCCTCCTTGTCCAGTCTTTTGCGTGCTTGCTGAACACAATTCAACATAGTGAAGAACACTTGGTGAGTCAGGGGAACAATCCCAACTAAAGTTTTAACATCAATGAAATTAGACATGATTTTTTTTTTTTTTTTTTGATAAGTAAAAATTAGATGAAATTAGACATGATTTAGATTCAATAAATTTAGACAACCATTTAACAAGCCATTTCAAAAAACAATTATCCTCTGAAAACCTATCAGATGTCTTCTATACAAACTACCCCATCAACAAAGTGACAGGACCATGAACATTAATGCAACAAGGCAAAAACTAAAACTTAAGGGTAAAACTTAGGTACAATTCCTTAGGTCAAGTACATTAGGTTCCCCAATTGAATTTAAACACATGGTTGCATTCACCAATGAAATACAAACAATGTTATCTTTTCCAATAACATTTAAATTCAATGTATTTAAATTCAATTAAGAACCTAATGTACTTGACCTAAGGAATTGTACCTAAGTTTTAACCAAAACTTAATACCTGACTTAATTGTGTAAACAGTTTATCCCCATTCAATTTTCCAATCTTAATAGAATGGCTGCAAAAGTAATCAATAATATATATATATATATATATAAAACACCCAAAGCATATGTATGAATTACACCTTCACATGTAAGAAAGATCTCTAGGAAAGGATTAAATTTAGGGGCAACATTCTCCAAGAGCTTTTGGGAAAAATTAAGACTTATGCATATAAACAGAAATAAGTATAAACATGGAAGCCACAATTAGATGAAAATTTATTAAAATATACAAATTTAGTATTTCCATCCTCATTCTTTTTCTTTATGTCTGATTAGTAAATTCAAATATAAACTGAATTCTAATACAGCTACCATATTTTATATCTAACCTGAGTATGCTTCCCGTACGAACAGATATGACAGAGCTTGCATAATCGTGACGATATGCCCAATAATTGAAAAATGCCCACACCAGCTGAGAAATAGTTTCCTTGTTACGAGATCCAAAATTGCGTAGTTTTTCAACTTGATCAAAGAAGGCACAGTCAATATCATCTACAGTCACAGAGTATGTAGTCTCCATTTCCTGAAAGTGAATAAAGCAGGCAACAAATTAGAGAATTGGCTGACTATGTGAGAAATAGGAGGAGCCAACATGTCAAATACTAAATAGTTTATGTACTTTTTTGTGTAAGAACTATGTTGTTTATGTACTAGAATTTAAGGCCGTAGAAGTTACAAATGAGCAACAATAATGTTCCAAAACCAGTTCTTGGATATGCTGTTTAGGCAATATAATAAACAAATGCAATACAACAAAATATACAGAATGATGCAGCAACCACCAGTTGCACATAAACAGAGAAGCATAAGCTCATAAAAAGACAAACTTTATTGTGCACAAGATAATCCCAGCAGGATGATGTTCATTACATGGAAGAAATGTCCCACCAACATAGAAGATTGATTTAATAGAACATAGTACTTTGAGTCAATAATGTTCCCAGGTTTCAGTCTCTTCATGACATCATGAGGTTTACTTTCTAATTTGCCTCACCATATTAAAGCAAGACATTTGTTGCTAAGCAGTCAAAGTCTCCTTTTTTGTAATAAAGTTGAATCCTCAACCTGTGAGGTTAGTCTCTTGACAGGCAGCAGACACATGATAAAGGATAGACATACTAATTAGAAACCAAACGATAAGTTTATTAAATGATTGGTGACATTTGTAGGTACATCCTCAATCAAAGTCCAAATTACTAATTATAGAATGACAAAGAAATAAAAAAAATAATAATAATAAAATAAAAAGAATCAATTTATGTTTGTTATCTTTGTAACTAGTAAAACATTATAATAAAATTTTACAACAAATAAAGCAGCTAATAGAAACATGTAGGTAAGTAATTATGGGAACTGCCTTGTGTACTTTCAACTAGTTAAGAACACACACCTGCAAGCAGGGAAGAATAGCAGGCCTGCGCTGTTGTAAGAAATGTATGCACATTAGGACATACCTGAAATGAAAACAGCACAAGAGTAAAAAAAAAATATTGTAGCAAAAGGCACATAAAAATATAGAAAACTTGTCATCATAACCGTGCTTTTTGACTGATCTTTTTTATAAAAAAAAATAAAAATAAAAGTGATTGTCTATATCCCACCTAAATAGGTAAGTTCTTGTGCTTTTATTCAATATTAAAAGAGGGCCCAGCAGTCTCTCAATGACAAATAAGTTTGGACCCAACTATGTATATTAACTACTCACTTAATAATGAAAAATTGCTGAGAGAAATAATTAGGGGATCCACGAAGTGCTCATTGACATACATGTTGGGACACTATTCCAACACAAAAGCTTAAACCAATGGATTTGGATCCAACTATGTATATCAACTACTCACTTGAAAAAAATTCCTTGATGTGGGACTCAACACTCACGTGCACCAAACATGTCAAGACCAAGGCACTTCTCGAAGCAGAAGCTGAACCAGCAACTCAAATACCAATTTTTTAGGAGAGAGAGATGCCTGGAAAAGTCCGCCAAGAATCTGTTGATATACATGTTGGGACATTACTCCAACCCAAAAGCTTAAGCTAATGGGTTTGGCCCCAACTAGGTAGATCAATACGTTCTTTACTTTTCCTCCTTGTAGGACTCAACACTCACACGTGCACTCACAACACAAATCTTGCTCAATTTTTTAAGTAGTAAGTTTCAGAAATACATGTAAATCTTAATAGCTAACTTACGCATAGCTAGATAGGGTTCCTTGGTAAGTTTCATTGACTCCCCTTGACTTTGCCCAATGTTTCACAATAAAAGCCAACTGATGTAATCTCACATCTATTTGCGCATAATCTCGAAGAAGCTTAGTATTTATGACAGCCAAAATGTTGTTAATGCATATGTCACAGGAAATTCCAGTCACTGGATCCATAAGCTTTACTATGGGGACCCTAGCACGCGTCAGTGCCTGTAAACAAAACCTGAATTAAGGACCCATGAAGAAATTCGCTTTAAATTCAAAACAAATGAGATCATGATTCCAACAAATAATGTATTAAATGTGATTTCACATGCCAGCCTGCACTTGAGCCAAATATATTGTTATAATCTGCTTTTCTAGACCATTTTGTACTAAGCTAATCTGAATCAGTGGTATTGTCCAAACTAGAGTTTTTAGGAAAAGCATTAAAAATAGATTTTGATGGACAAGACCACACCAAAGAAGAAGAATTATTTAGGGAAAATAGCATAAAACAATTTACATAACTTACACTATTTGATTCAAGGGCCTACACTCTACCATCACTAAAAGAGGAACATGAATCTTATTTAAATGATACAATAGGATGTAGGCCTGAAGCCAGCAACTTAACAGTTTTGTTAAATAAACAAACAAAATTAGACAATGAGTGACACAGGTCAGTAAAGAGTCACTTTGTTGGCAAGCCAAAGCCCATATTTCTAATGCACCCTGCATGTGCATATAGTAGAAGGTGTCAATGCCCAATGGTTTCATCCAATAATTTTCAAAATTTGAAGAAAATTTGATAGATGCAACCTAACTCAAATGGCCCCAGAATATGGTATTTTGTTAACCCCCCTCAATGGGAACAGATTCCCAATTATGACAGCAGAATCTCAACATTTCATGCAATTCCATGCCTCCAGCACCTTAAGGTAGTTTATAAATTCAGAGCTCAACCATCACCTAGCACATCACTTTAACCCGTTTGCTCCCGGAGCATGATCTGAAGTTTCCACATTAGGACAAACTATGTTCTTCAAGATATCTCAAAATATCTGCATGTCTTGTTGACGTTTCCATAGTTGGCCTTTGGCAATTAGGAGGTTTTTTTTATCAGAAGAATAACAAAGTTTTTGCCCCAAGGGGAGGGAAAAGGGGAGATTTAAACTAACCTTGGAAATTAGGAGTGACTCTACTACATATAGGTTGCATTTGGGCACTGTCTAGAGTCTTAGGTTGGGTAAAATAATACATATCCAATATTCAACATGACCATTTGGATTGGATATAACAATCCCATTGGATCTTTTAATCCCTGTATTAGCATACTCTTCCTTAAAACAATCACATAGAAAACCCAATTCCCAAGAAGCAGCAGCAGTTAACTAACAAAAATCAAAATCGAGGGCATCCAAGAGAATAAAGGAAAAAGTCCCAAGATTGGTCAAGTATGAAAGTCAACAAAGTTGTCATGTCTATAAAACAATACCAAAATAAGCACTTTATGCATTTTAAGCATAAAGGGCCATGGGAAATGAGTTGAAAGTTTGAACACCAATGTTCAGATGAACAAAAACTAAATCATTCTTAGCCGAAAAAAAAAAATTCTTAAAGCAAGTTGCAGCTTCTATAGAAACATTATGATGATAATAATTGACCACCAGAAGTAGATGACCATTGCCCCAAGTAGACTATAAATAGTGTGTGTGTGTGTGTGTGTGTGTGTAGTACAAATAAAAAATACCATTTGTAAACTAATAAAAATATCTTGTTGATATAGTTGAAATTGAACAATTAAATAGATAGTACCAAAAAAAAAAAAATACAAAATTACTTTTTTATGTTGCGAAAGCACATCATGTAAGACAAAATTTTTAGCAAAAGCAAAAATCATAATAGATTATTGATATAACTTAAAATAAACAGTGAAACTTCTTTCTAATTTCTATAAACTTTTGGAAAATGATTTTTAATTGGAGAAGTATAAATTTCTTGAAAACTTTGGCAATAGAGTTTAACTTAGGGTAAACTATATTAATAATTTAAATGTACTTATAGTATGCCACATGGCAAAAGCACATTGTACATTGTGCAATATTTTCATTGAATCACATGGTGACTGGTGCAAGCAAAGGCTGTAACACCCAACTTTTAGTATATAATATATGAATTTTAGATTTTTATTAAATTATATATAACTTTTTGTTGAAAGTACAAATTTTATTGAAGAAGGAAAAGAGGCTGACACATAGGATGTGTACAGTCCCATTTCAAAGAATACAAATCACAAAAAAGAGAAACTAAAAAAATCAACAAAAGACATTAAAAGGAATGCCACCTTGGCCACTCATCTAATCGTAAAAGGACCGCATAATATGCTCTTCGATTACAAAGGTAGGACATTCAACTCCATCAAAGACCCTCATGCTCCTTTCATACCACAAAGTCCGCATGATGCAAAGAGGCATGGCTTGCCACACCTTAGCTACTTTGTGGCGATGAAAACATCCTTGCCAACATTCCAGAAGATCAATCACAGATTTGGGCATCACCCAAACAAAGCAAAGACAAACAAGGAAATGGAGTAGCAAGTGATTAATAGATTCCCCACTTCTTTTACACATATAAGACCAATCAACTATCAACAAATGCCTCTTTAGAAGAGGAAAAAAAATACCATTCAAAACTCAAGAAGTAATTACTATAATCATGCACTTATGCGTGCATGGTATATAGGCAGAGAAATTGATCTAAACATTCAAATTTGTGTCGACAGAAATGGAAGAGTATAGACATGCAAGCAAATGCATCAGAAAAGGCACAGCTCATATAGCCCACCATGAAGTTGAATGGCCAAACAATATTCATGAAGGTAAATGCCAAAAAAGCAAGAAGACTGAATTGATTGGCTGAAATAATCAATTCTAATATAACAAAGCAACAAAAAGTCACAAATTTCATTTATGTTCCTTCAGCAACAAAATGAACGATGAAAATATGGCATGAAGAATTTTACTTAAGAAGTTGAATTTAGATTTTTTTTGCCACATTCAAGGGCATTTTCATCATCTAAGTTAAAAAATCAAGGCCAAAGTAGCAAACTACTTTATCAAAGTTATCTAAACTGGGCTACAAAGGTAACACCACACAATGACAAACACACAGCAAATAGTTTCCTTTAGGTAAATTTTAAAAGCTCCTACCCTTTGATAATAAAAAAGACAGAGCAAACTGTCATACCTGCACATTCTGGAGATTATCTGACTGCAAAATATCTGCCAACCTTAATAAGATCTCAGACTTGTTAATATCTGCATCCTCAAATGCAAGACAAACATCAATATCACTTTTTGAAACTCCAAATGAGCTTGCACATGATCCATAAAGATATAGCCGAGCTTTAGGCCATTCTTTGCAGACTAGTTTCTCCAATAATGTTAACAATTGCTTCTGCTTCGCCTTCTCCTCCTCTGGGGGTATTAGCGAATCATAAATTGTAAGAAAATGTGCATTTAATCTGTCTACGTCACTACGACATATCGTTTGCCGTTTTAATATTCTCATCCTTTGGCTAAGTAGCCGTTGTCCTCTGCTATCTGACCTGGCATCCTGAGAATAAAAACTGCAAGTGAATCCCATATTTAAACCATTTGTTTCTTTTAATCAACTTTCCATGCAAAATATAATTTTCCAACACTAATAACTTCTTTTTCATTAAAGATATCTCACGTGAATAAGCAATGATTTACATTTTTTTTGTCACTAAGTATTACTAAATCACAGAACAGTACTAAATCCCCAGAAGTTTATGGAAGCTAAAATATCAAAACCTTAATCATTCATACACCATGTTTAATATCATTGATCTCTATTCAAATATCAGTTTCTTTAGGTTCAGATTTAATCTATAATTCCACAAAATCTTAAAACCTATATTACCCATCATATAAGAATAAAAATATACAGATGCAAAAAAAATATTCAACCTTCTCACGAGAACTGCGATGTTTGGCGGACTCATTCTTGTCATCAGATTCATCCTCAAGCAACAATGAATCAACAAGCTTTCTGCCAAAATCATCTACTTCATGACTTCCCTCCTCCTTCAGCTTGCGTCGACCCTGATAACTATTGCCATCCCCAAATTCACCAATCTCACTATGCAAATTCGATATGGACTCTTCAATATCCGATGCAGATACCGAAGGAAGCCTAGTCCCCGTTGGCGGGCCCGGACTGAGTCCCAATTCACCAGACTTTACACCGCGAATTTTACCATCTTGAATGGACAATGTCCTTATTCTCTCATCCTCAGCTTGTAAGGAAAATTCTCTATTACTCAATTCACTGTAATTAACCCTTCCCTTATCCACATTGTGCTCTAAGTCTAATTCTCTCCTCCTATTCCCAGAATCCCAATTCCCGTTTCCGCTTGGCCTGCTTGGAAACCCCGGTGGAGGCGTAGACCTATAGTTCCCACTGTGGTACAGATTTCCCAAGTCACCCCCTCGTCGCTCTTGCTCCTGAGAATCATAATTCCCTCGCCGAAAAGAAGTTGAATTTGGATTGGGATTGGAATTGGAATTTACCCGGGGCTCGAATTGCCAATTCCCATCGAACCCATTATAGGTCCTGTTCCCCAAACTGGATTCGCGATCCTTGGAAGTAGTGGGCTTTGAATTATCGAAAGAATTCTGAGAATTCCCAGTTAATAATAAAGCATCAGAGCTTAGAATATCGCTAGGCAAAGAACCGAACTTGAGCTTGTGATCTTGCGGTTGCTGGTGCTGGTGGACGATGAAATTATCGATTCTAGTAGCGCCGGCAGTGTCAATCCCCGGAAACCCTAGTCTTCTGGAATCGTCTCCGATTAGAGGGTGATTTCCGGGAAAGTGATTCCGAGGAGGGGGGAAAGGGTTTTGAGGAAACCCTAGGAAATTTGAAGGAAAAGGTCCAGGAGGAGAGAGAGAGTGAGGCCAAGGAGGAAGAGGATACGAAAGATCGGGGCCGTTAGAACTGGACGGCCATGGTGGTAGCGCCAAAGGGAGGGTGGGACCCACGGCTGCTACGGCTGGATCAACCGTCAGAGACTTTTGCTGTTGCTGTTGCTGTTGATTGTGATGGCTGTGCTTTTGGAGGAGCGAGAGTAGGAATTCGCCTCCATTTGCCGCCGGAGGAGGCAGCGCGTCACCTCCACCGCCGGCCATTGCGCGTGGACCTTAGTGAAACCTCGACACTAGAGAGAGAGATAAGGAAAGACCAGACTTTTAAAGACTTCGGAGAGGTTGAGAGAGTTCAATTTGAAATGGAATCGAATTGTACTTGACCTTAGTTATTTTTTTGGAGCTGTAACTTTTCTTTTCTTTTTCGAGCTGTACTTGAACAGTAGCCTGCGAATTATCAGTGATATTTACTCATTTCATTTATCAAAAAAAAAAGATTTTTACTCATTTCCAATAGATTATTAAATTTGTAATTATCAAAATTATCGGGGAATATTTGGTGCGAGTATTCTCACCCAAACGATTTGATTTTTTTTTTTTAGATAGACACAAAAGTATTTAGACTCCTTTACGTTTGTTTCGACATAAAACATTATTTGTAAAACATTTTCATCATTTATAGGTGTTTGTTTCGCTGTAAAATAAAAGTTAACAGGAAAATGTTTGTTGTTGACCGGAAAATCTTTTACAAAAATTAAGAAAACTGTTTACGAAAAAATTTTCCGTAAACCATTTTCCAAAAGTGTGAGGCTCTCAGTCTGCTCTCTTTCTCTCTCACCCTACTCCTGCTGAGCCAACCCCAACCACCCCCAATCACCTCGAGCCACTCCGGCCTCTACTCTCTCTCTTTACTCTCTTTCTCCTGCACAGCAAACAACCCCCCCCCCCGAGATCTCTCGCACAGAAAACGCTATTGAAGCACGAGCAAAAGCTTGAATGACCAACGAAACACGACGATAGAGATGAGCTGAGGAGCTGCGAGACGCGGCACGGTGAGGCGAGGAGAGGAGAATGAGCACGATCGCACGAGCTGGGTTTTTTGGTTTTTTTTTTTTTTTAAGATTTACCAGATCTGCTGCCATTGGTTTGATTATTGCCAGTTTTGGGTTATGGTGTTTCCGGTGATGGGTTTCAGTGTTGCCGGTGGTTTGAAGTTGATGGGGTTTGGTTGATTTTGAGCCTGATTTTTGGTTTTGTGCGGTGGGTCTCAATGGGTTTCGGGTGGGTTTTGGGTCAATTTCGGTGGGTTTGGCTCGCGGTGGGTTGCAGGGTGGCTCATGGTGGGTTGCGGGGTGGCTCACGGTGGTGGTTTCCATTTTTGGTCGATTCCGGTGGTTTTGGGTGTGGGTTTTTTTTGTTTTTTTGTTTTACGTTGCTCCAAACACACAATGTAAAATATTTGTTGGATTATTTTCCTATAATGCAAACAAACACTGGAAAAACAATCATTTTCCCTGAAATCATTTACATTTACAAATATTTTACGGTGGAAAATAATTTACATTGAAACAAACGGAGCCTTAAAGAAAAATATTTATTGAAGGCTAAGGTGTGAACATGTCTATCCTCATTACAACAGAAAACCCAATTAAAGTTGAAAAGAAACAAACAACAAACACAATAACATCAACAACAAAAAGCCTAATCTTAATGTTAGGACATAAAGATGGGACATTGAGAAGGCTCATCTAAATAGAAAATAACTTATTCATAGCTTTTCCAAACTTAGATATATATATATATATATATATATATTATAAATTAGATATATATATATATATATATAAAGGAAAGCCCTTTTGTGAGAGAATGGGAGGAGTCCACCTGGTGGACTTAAACATTTCTTTGACCCGCAGAACCTGAACTTAACCTAATAGGACTAGTTTTTACCCGCCCAAATAGGAGTATGGGGGGGTTTTTGTTCAAACTCGAATGGGGGGCAGGGCAAGTTAGGTGTGGGTATTTATCTCCCCCAAAACCCAACACATATTAAGTTCTTAAAAATTATAATAATAACAAAATTTAAAAAAAGAACTATTGGTTTTGCTAACCACTCCATTAAATCCTCCCACGCCACATACCTTAACCTCTGCCTCTTCCACATCAATGCCTCCCGATTCAAGTAGATCGATGAGTATGACTCCATCACGACTCTTTTCCATGACTTGTTGTAACCGAACGAACTTGCTCTCACGCCATGCTTTATCTGTTACAAAATGGCTCAACTCCATCCAACTGCTTTTGTTGAGGAATGCAACGTTGTTGTGGCTTCGTTTTGGGGATCATTAGTGGATTTGCCTCGACTAGGTCTTTGGCTACTAGGAAGATACTTTTCATGGAAAAATTTAATACCACTACTAATAAATTTTAATTGAAGAAAATCGTGGGATTGTATTGCGAGTGATTATTTAGTAGTTCAAGACTACAAATAAATTCGTAATCTCTCTTTCACATGAATAGTGGATCCCACCACATAAATGTTGGGTTCACTAATTAAATTCATGGTAGAACCTACCATCTCCCGGAGCCGTTGGTTCGGTAGAAAGAGGATCTGTTGTTGGCCAATAAGAAACTGGAGTTGTTGTTGGTTAGGAAGTCCTCTTTTAACTAGTGCGCTGAGCAGCTTCTCATGTAGCACCCTGTGGTGCTTGATAGGAACGAGCCACCGAACGTATGCTAGAATCGCGCGCAACAAGCTTGCTTCTGCTAGGCTAGGACGGCTCGAGGTGTAATCGGATAGACTATTCCACTATTGGGACTACTACTGACTTGGTGGTATTATCAGTCGGTGAAAAGCCTCGCTTCGCTACAATAACACAGGGAGTTGGCCCTAGAAGAGGATACTTCCTCTGACATTCTCAACTCATACCGGACAAGGAAAGCACTTGTTTCGTTTAGCTCGGGTAATTCCCTATCCTAGGGCTTTCAAAGGTGAAGGCCCTTGGTCCGCGTAGCCTGAACTACTGAATAATTTTTCATTGCATTATGTGAAAATTTTAATATCATTGCTAATATAGCTTAAATCTTTTTTTTTTTTTTTTTTTTTTTTTTTTTTTCGTGTGTGGTTTTTGGATTCAAGCAAAAAAAGAAAATGCAAGGATTCAAGAGTTGATAGTAATGCTTTAGAGGCAAAATAACATCAAATGACTTAGAGCATAGCGTGTTGCTTGTTATAAAGTCTAAGACAATTAGGTACGACTTAATTAGCCTAAACATATTCATCGGCGTTGCACTAATGCAAAAGAAGGTTAAGGTTGATATAAAATCTCACTTAAACTTTCCTTATCTCTCTTATATAGTGGATTGTAGAATCGGAAAATTATTAGATGAGCACAAAATAAAAGAAAGGCCAAAATATTGTTTTTTTACTGAAACTATACATGAGTTTCGTTTTTCATCCCTAAGCTTTGAAAAGTTCATTTTTCGACCTTGAATTTTGAAAATGTTCATTTTTACACATAAATTTTATCATTTTATAAAAAAGTCCAGGGACGAAAATTCATGTGTAAAAGTGCACTTTTTCAAAATTCAGGGACCAAAAATAAACTTTTCAAAGTTTAGAGACCAAAAACAAAACTCATGTATAGTTTAGGGACGAAAACAATAGTTTAACCTAAAAAAAAAATATTGCTAATTGTTAGATAGTAGCAAAAAATTAATCAAAGAGTGCATAAGTTGCATGTCATTTCATTCTTTAAGTGCTACTAATGAAATCACTACCCCCATTGAGTGTGACTATGTGTTTAGAGTAAGATTTTTGCCTTAGATTAAAAAAAAAAAAAAAAAAAAAATGAAGTCCCTTCCAAAAGTTGGCCCAAGACTTATTATTGAAAAACAATGGCTTTTAATTTTAAATAGTAAGTGGCTGCTTGGTACAAAGGATTTGAATCGTGATTCAGTGATTCAAATCCATAATCATTGGGTCCCACTAAAAAAAATGATGTTTGGTACAAGGTTTTTAAGTGAGGATTGAAATCCCAACTTGAATTTTATGTGAGTCCCATGCCAAATTTGAGTTCACCCTTTGGCCTGTTTTTGAATCCAAGCCGGATTCAAATCCGGACTCAATTCATGTGGGTCCCAGTTTATTACTGTTACTGGGCCCATGTTCCTTCTTTTCTCCCCATTCTCTCTCTCTCTCCTGCAGTGCTTCTCTGCTTCTCTCTCTCTTGCTCTTGGCCATTACAGAATAGCCAACCATTCCGTTCAACAAACCTATCACCCACACATCAAAACCCACAGCCACTGTGACCCAAACATTAAAATCCCTGAGTCACCCTATTCCTAGCATCAACAATCCAAACCCAGAAAAAAAAAAAAAAAAAAAAAAAAAAAAAAAAAAAAAAAAAAAAAAAAAAAAATAGATCCACCCACTTCAACCAAAACCCACTCACCTTCTAGCAAACCCGATTGCAACACAAGCCAACCCAGCCTCCACGTCGCCGGAACGAGCTCGCGCCGTGACCATTCCAGCGCCGATCGCAACCCACATGTCGCCGAAAACTTCCCTCTCGCAACCCCTCGCACAACCAACCTCAACCTCCACCATGGCAACACCGAAAATAATATGAGCTTGTGTTTTAGAGGAAGAAGAGAGAAAGAAAAAGAGAACAGAACTGAGAGGGAGAGTCGGTGAAAAAATAAAGATGAGAGAAAAAAAGAAAAAAGAAAAAAGAAGATGAAAGGATATGTGTAAAATTGGAAAAGAAGAAAGGAAAGTGAGGGGGTTGTAAAGAGTAAAGACGTCCAGCAAGGAAAGTTCAGGAAGCAACAAGAAGAAAGGAAGAAAAAAAAAGAGAAATGGGGGAGGGGGGATGTATGTCTGGTGGGGGAAAAGTAAAAAGAAAGGGAGGGGGTACGTGGGTGGTGGGGAAAAAAAGGAAAGAAAAAAGAAAAAAAAAATGAAGAGGTAGTGTACGTGGGTGGTGGGGAAAAAAGGAAAGAAAAAAGAAAAAAAAATAATAATGTAATGATAAAAACTAAATCTAAAAACCAAAACTATGTACCAAACAGAATTTTTTTTACAATCTTGAATTCAAATCAGGATTAAAGTTCTAATTTCAATAAAGTAAAAAGTCACGAAACCAAATAGAAAACGAAAACACGTATCAAACAGGCCCTAAGAATTCGAAGAGATTTATAAATTGGATATTTAAACAACTTTTGGCTTTTAACGACATTATTTTCTCATGAAATTACATGCCAAACTAAGTTAAAAAGCACAAGATCATGGTCGCCCCTGGTGTCCAACAAGCCTTTGGGCTTAGGCAGTCCACCCCATAGTCCATAGAGCAACCAACAAAAAAAAAAAAAAAAAAGTTTTGAGAGCAACAGATTTGGACAGTGACGGAGCCACTTGTTGGCTCCCAACCCAATCTTTTTTTAAAAAAATAAAATAAAAATATTAATCATTAGCCCACCCTTTAACCCTGTTAACCCAACCAAATATCTAGCCATCTAACATAAAATCAATCCAAACAAAAAATTAGTCCAAGCTAACAAAAAATCACAAATCTCAAATAAGGTTTTGAGAGATCCTCAAATCAAATAGGGTACGCTGAGAATTAAAATGAAAAAAAAAAAAAAATGATGAAGAAGAAGGGGTATCAAAGCAGTTGTACGCGCAGAGGTAGAGCCAAGGGGGGCGTGGGGAGCAATTGTGACTCCTTAAAAGTTTTCATCTGTATATTAGATAGTTACTTCATTTGCCTTATCTAACATGAACTAGAAAAAACTCATCTACTCTAAGAAGACAACCAGTAGTCTGTTAAATAAATAAACAAAACACTGTCCATGTCCTTGAAGGAATACTCCCCTACAATTCCACAAGTACAACAACTTGTACCACGTTGAAAAATTAAATAGGAAATGTGAGAAATGAGAAAATTCACAGGAGAGGAAGTTAAAGTGGAAATGAAACTTCTAGGAAGTTTCATGATTTACAAATATCCTCCTACAGTTGCCTATTATATAAATACCAAACTTTCATTTATAATCCAAATCCTAAGTTGCACAATCTCACATATTAAATTGCTTGTGAGAATCTTCTCAAAATAAAAATAAATAAAAAATTACATCTGAGAAGTGCATATTAAATTACATGTGAATAACCAGTACTAACCAACCAAACTTCAACATCTCTGTATATTGTGTGTGATAATTTTTCAATTAGATTGTTATTACTTAAAAGAAACGTATATTGAGATCAAATGTTAAATGTGTGAAAGTCAGAATGAGAAATATGATATTAGTGATACATAAATGAGATAAAGTAACTAAAACAGTATTGATATTTCAAAACTTTGTTGTTGTTTACATGTGTTTTTGCGGTGTTTGTGTTGTTTTTATCATCAAAGGCATTTGGGTGGGTTATCGTGTATTTTGCAATCTAGATTTGGATAATAATTTTAATATATATCAACGAAGTGGAGTTGGTGGATTGAATGGTGTAGTATAAAATTAAAGTCTAAAGTGATGGATATATTAAGATTTGAATTCAATGTTTGAGGGTAAAGCCGTAAAGGTGAACACATGGTGTTTTTTTTTCAAAAAAAAAAAAAAAAAACCACCCTCAAGCAACCTCTCTCTCTCTCTATAAATTCCAAAATCAAATAAAAAAAACATTTAAAATCATTTACCTCCAATAAAAAAAAAATTACAATAGTAAACATGCATTAATTGAACTCAAGGTTGGTTTCTCAAGATGAAGTCTTTAATAATACCAAAAAGAGCATCCATTTTCGGGTTTATAAACTCGATCCCATGGACCCCCACAATGTCGAATCGCCCGTCGATCTGAACCCCATGCCTCACTAACATTTCCGCAAAGTCCTGCTGTCGATCAATCATTGGGTCCCCACAGAATCCAATCACAAGGCAGCTTCCTATCTTGCTGATGGCGCTCGTGTGCGGGCCCTCCACCATCGGATTAGAATACCAATGGTCACGATCTTCACCTTCTGGCAACGACAGCTCCCAAGCCAAATCTAGTGCACACAAGGGCAGGACCTGGTTCCATAGGGTTCATCAGCTCTGAGTTCGTCCTTTGCATGCCACCAAACATGGGCTGATTCATTATATTCCCAGCGATCCTCAAGGGTTGCAACTCCATTTCCGTTGCTTTTAACGCAACGAAAAATGCTATGTTCCCACCACTACTACATCCATATTGATAACAACTCGAAATATCTCCGTAATCTCTAATCCATTGCTCACCGTTTGGATCCAATGCATGTTCTCTCACCCAAAGAATCGCGTCCATGGCGTCTTCGTATTGTGCCGGGATCCTATTTTCTGGGGCTAGGCGATATTCAACGTTGACAACGATGGCAGGAACTTCGAGTGCGAGCTTCGAGCAGTGTAAATTGGTGAAGATAGAGTCCCAATTCAATTGGATCCATCCGTTACTGTGGTAGAAAAATATGATGGGAATCCTTGTGTCACCATCATTTGAAGTCAGTTTGGTCGTCGGCATGTAGACTCGAATGCGGGTTTTCTTTTTGGCATTGAGAGTGAAATCCTTGGACAGCACAGGGTCTCCAGGACAGGCCACGTGGTTTGCTTTGATCGTTGGAATCCTCAAATGTCGAGTGATACTGCCATCTGGGTTGCAAACAATTTTGCAATGCTCGTAGGGATTTATATTCGACGACATTATTAGCTTGTTTACTTGTTTCTGGAATATGATTAAGAAGAATATAGGGTTTTCTAAGCGGAGTAATAAATTTCTTTCTTTTTCCTTTTTGGTTGAAAAAATGATGGTGAACTTGATACCAGGTTTTGGAACCATGAAAATAGGGTATATATTTTGAGCTTTGAAATTTTCAAACGGCATGTGGGCAACGGAACATGTACAGCTGTTTGTTTTCCTTTTTGGAAAATTTCAGTTTAATGTTTATAGTTTGGGATGGTACCAAATGAATCCCTACACTTTTAACAATACAAAACTAAACACTCAACTTTTAAATGGTAACAAATTATAGTTAAATCATTCTAACTCCTTTACATAAACGTTAAGAGCATGTTTAGTACATTGTAATAGCTCTGTGGAGTCCATTCAATTACTAATAGTTTTATAGAAAGATATTAAAAATCAAAATGGAAGTGCATGAAATTAAAATAGGCAAAAATATATAAACAAATTTAAGCATGGATTTTAAATTGTTTTATTTATCAATTTCTACATAAATAGTAAAATCTTTACTCAAGCACAACATTAATGTACTTTCATTTCTTTTTTTTATTGAGTAATGAAATTTGACGATTTAACTGTTACAGTTCAATTAGACGGTGGATGTGGCTAACATAGCTTGCACAAGTGACCTTGCTTCTTTCTTCCTTTTTTATTTTTTGTTTCAATCCTAGTCAATTGTTGTAGTTTGAATTTTCTTATTGATTTTTTTTTTTTTTGGCTTACTAAATGTGACCGTTGGGAGCATTTGAGTGTACTTCTGTTTATTTGTCCTCACATTTTATTATTTTTTTTTTATACTTAGAAATAACAATGATAATTAGCATTTTTTGTTAGAATATTATAGTACATATCCATAAAAAAATATATATTGTACATATAATGAGAATGTAAAGATAACTTTTATTTGGTGCATCATTTTATACGAAATTAATCACATTGATAATTTTAATAATTAAAAAATAAACATCCATATTCATTTTATTAAATAATTGCATTACAATGTATTAAAAAAACAATTATTATGTGTCTTTTCATTTGTTGATATTTTGTTAATATAAAATGGATGATACTTTGGAATTTCATGGAAAAAAAAAATTGTACATATTTCGGCCCCAACTCAATTAAGATCCTAACTACATCCATGAGTATTGGAGACTTCTCCATTGACACTTAGCGGCCATTTGCTTCATTCTTCTTCCATTGTTGCAGGTGTCCGCTAATGAGGGTTTTTTCTTTTCATTAATCAATTGCATCAAAGTATTCCAAATTATCCAATAGATTCTTCTTAGAGGCTATAATTTTAAACTCTAAATTGATCCTCCCAACCAGACCAGACCCTTTTTACATTATTAATAAAGTCATTGTGATCTATAATAAAAGAGTTTAGCGTGGAATCAACAATTATTGGCATGGACCATACCAGTATTCTTTCTTTAAGGGTTGCAAACTAGGAATTAGGATCCTGGTCCATATAGAATTGGGGCCTGCTCCTACTCCAAAGCTCTATATGTCAATCTCATGAGGTGCAGTCCAGTTAATTCACCGGAATCGTCAAACTTGAACAACTACGTATGTTTGCCAGTTCATAAAAACTTCCAAATATTATATTTTCAACCAAAAAAAAAAAAAAAAAACAGTATTGACTTTAAAATAATCTAGTAAATCCTCTTGGCCTTAAAAGGACATTTTCAAACAATCTAGACCACAGCGAATACCGAACATGAGTTTTGTTACGAATGCTGTTAGTAGTTAACACTTATTCTATTAGGAATTACTGCTGGACCTATCTATCTTCGTTTTCCAGAAAGTTGTTCACATTTGAATGGTCCTAGACTTTCTCAACCCAAATTTTCTGGTTCCAATTTAAGTCAATCGCATACATGAGGTTTTCTAGTTAAGGTCATGTTTAAATGAAAAGAAAAGAAAAAATCTCCAACTTGTACGTATTATCAAAATTACTTACCCAAAACAAGAACAATAATGTCAAAATTCGACGCTTACGCCCACACGAACCTTGTCCTTAACCCGGATGGCACGGTCACTCGCACCATGGAATTCCCCACGACCGATGCAAATCCTAATGCCACTCCGGGGAACCCTGTGGTCTCCAAGGATGTCACTCTCAACGTCGAAACTAAAACATGGGTCCGTATCTACAGGCCAACCAAATTGCCTTCCACCATCGCTCGGCGGCTTCCCATTGTAATATACTTCCACCTCGGCGGCTGGGTTCACTTCAACGTCTCTGACTCTGCCACCCACCAAAACTGCTCGCAAATCTCGAGCGAGATTCTGGCCATTGTTGTCTCCGTGAACTATAGACTCGCGCCAGAGAACAAGCTTCCAGCGCAGTACCACGACGCCATGGACGCCATTGAGTGGGTGAAGAAACAGGCAACGAATCCCGAAGGCGAGCAGTGGCTCAGAGATTACGGGGAAATCTCAAGGTGTTATCTTTACGGCATTGGATGTGGCGGAAACATCGCGTTCTTTTCGTGTTTGAAATATGACGAGCTTCGATTATTGCCGTTGAAGATTGCTGGGATTATAATGAACCAACCCATGTTTGGAGGTATAAAAAGAACGGAATCCGAGCTACGATACGCTGCGGAACCGCCTATGCCGTTGCCTGCGAACGACCTCATGTGGGAACTTGCTTTACCCAAAGCGGCCAATCGGGACCATCGGTATTGTAATCCCATGGTGCCGGGCCCACACAAGGCTAAGTTGGGTAGTAGGCTAAGAAGGTGTTTGGTTATTGGGTTCGGTGGGGATCCGCTGGTGGATCGGCAGCAGGAGTTTGTGAAAATGTTGGCAGCGTGTGGGGTCCAGGTCGAGGCGCGGTTCGATGATGTTGGGTTCCACTATATTGATTTCATTGACCCCCGTCGGGCCAAAGTTGTTTTAAATTTTGTTAGAGATTTCATTATTTGATTCAATGGTTTTTTTTTTGGTAAAATTATTTGATTCAATGTTGGTGTTCAAATGAGCTCAGTTTTATATAATAACTAGCGTATGACCCGTGCAATGCGCGGGATACACTTATTTAATAAGAATAACAAAAACAATAACATAAATAATACAAATTGACACAACAAACAAATTTTAAACTACTATCTATTAGTCCAAAGGAAGTTTCAGAAGTCACACATGTATTTTCTGAAAGACATTCAGCAATCCCAGATAAAGGAAAAGTTTATTAGTAAACTAACTAAAAAGTCTAAAAAGATGACTTGCAAGAAAGATGTTTCTATCGCAAAAGAATCCATCATCCCAAAATGAAAATAATCTCTCTTTCCCACAATCTAGTAAACAAACTATTCAACTTAGAAAAACAGCGGAAAGAAATTTACATACAAAAAAGTTGCAAAAGCTGAGCATGGAAAGACTCAAGCAAAGCCATTCCACAGAATTCCGACTTTTCCACAAACATTCTCCTTCAACTTTATCCCTTTTTTCATTCAACAACAATCCAAGCAAGCTGTGATTATATCAGACTGAGCCATTCCATAGACTTCAACACCTATGGAATTCAAAATGCATGTAAATTTTTCAATTTTGCAATGCCACAACCCACAGTTCAAAATGCCCAAAATCCATTTTACAAATTCAATTTGCAACATTCTCAAACCGTAATCATTACAATTAATTGATTTACCTAACAAAAACTGGGAGTTTTGAAAAAGGGATGAAGAAATTTACCATACATGGCGGTTTTTACACTCAGTGAAGTAGTTAGTTGTAACCTTGTCCTCAAGATGTCTCCTGTTATTGTGTTGATATTTGTGGTGTGCTCCACGATCTTCTTCATAGGTGAAAATAAGAAACAGACAAAAAAAAAAAAAAAGAGTATAAGTAAAGAAAATTAATCAAAGTACATGGCCAGGAGAAAGTTCAGGGACATTCTGAAACACATAGGTAATGGTGCCAGTGACAATGGTTGGTAGAAGGGCAATTTGTTTGGCGAATGAATGAAGAAACAAAGAAGAATGATGACAAACATCAAAAGTACAATTTCCTAATAATTATCTCAACATGAATTAGCCTAATTGGTTTGTTACCTTCTAGAAACAAAACATCAAACACGTGGTGAGCAAATTAGCATTTGGGCTTAACATATAAAGTAAAAATAATAACCATGCAGAAAGTAATTAGAAGGTGCATTACAAACAAAAATTAAGTGACAATTCAGATTTGAAATCGCATAAGTTACACTCTGCTTAGTGATTCAGAGTGTTTTCTTTTTAAAATTACTTGCTCTGATGAGTGATAAAATTACTTGTTTATATTAGATTAATTTGTTTTTTGATCATAACTGGATATGCATGCTAAGAGTTCCAATCCATGGGGTTTATTAATCTCTTTGATATCTGATCTTTTGAAGAGTTTTAACTACGGGTTCTCTTCCATGCTACTAAGTAGTGAACTCTCTGAGAATGACTATTTGTATGGTATTTCTCTCTTATGTCCCATTTTGATGTAGATTCTTTAAATTTTATCTCAGCTCTTTTTTAATTTCCCAATTGCTTGATAAAACTACTGCCTCAAAATCTGAAGCGTGTGTCCCATATTAAGACACACTAATTGAATTTTGAGGCATGGTTTGGTATATGTTTCCAATCTCATTGCAAATGCTGTTTCTTGTTTTGAGATTGCCATTACCTTCAACTTCGTTCATCTATTGATGAACTCCTCAAACAATTATACATAAAGATTGGATCATATAAGTCATCTGTAGTTGTTTAAGATGTTTTTAGTTCCTGTAATGTTCTTTTGCAAACTGAAATATGGTTCTCTAATTCAAATGAACAACTTGGGTGCAGGGAAAAGCTTGCCAACCTACCGGTGAATAACAGTTTGCATTATGAGTTGGTTGACCAAGCTATCTAATGTTTCTACTTTAATGGATTTTCAGCTTAATTAGGTTTCCAAGTGGTTTAGCTTGAATTGTAGCTTTGTTTAGCATTGAAATGTCAAAAGTTAGTTAGTAATCGATAGTGCTCTAGCTTTATCTTTATCGTAATGGAAAGCAAGTCAGTGAAACTTTTGAGTCTGCGTTTTGATTATGTTTTATTCTGTTTTGTGATTATGCAGGAAGATCTATAGAAGGCATTATTCCCTGTCGGGACAGAGGTTTGATTGTTTTTTTGCTTCTCTTATTTTAAGTTATTATAATTTGTGTTTTTTTTGGCTAATATGTTATAGTGCAATTAAAACAGTGGGATCAGTTGGATGCTGTTTATCAATTCAACTGGAATTTCTCGAATCTAGAAGTGAGTTACAAACTTATCTTGGCCTTTAATGTTTCATCTGGGTTTTCCTTCCTATTGTTGATATAGGGATAGTTTAAAAGGGCTTATTAGAATGATCAGTTCTGTTTAAGATGAGTAACATATGCTTGTAACTTCCAAAAATAATAATAATAATCAAAACCACCTAAGCATCAAACGTTCTTCAAATGAAACGAATCATGTAGTCTAAACCCAAAAGCTTCAAATGAACTTGAATCAACAATTGTGGAAAAAGACACCCACCCCTCCTCATCTTATGCACCTTCCTCCAAAGATCATACCCTTCAAACGACTGATTAAAAGTTCCCAACCTATAAGCTTAATCCCCCTTTCCACCAATGGTGATCAAACATAATAACACTTAACTAATTGATATTCAAACCTAGAATGGATTTAAGATGATTTGGGCAGAGCACACACAATCATCTAATTAATAACAAATCCAAGTATATGTTATAGCCGAAAAGGTTACCAAAAGATCATTCTTTTGAAATGGAGAGTACAAACAGCAAAATAGTACTAAAACCACAATGTTATACACTTAACTCACTGCAAATGCAAATTATAACAAAATCAATGCTCCTACCCCACTTGAGAGAGACCATAACATATTATTTAAAAAAAATTTAAAAAGAGAGACCATAACATATTGAGTTGTTAAAAACAAAATGTACTTGTACATTTCTGGCCACCTAATGCTCATAAGACCATAACAGTAAGAAACAACAACCATAAACAAATTTTCTCAAAATTAATTTTTAAATTTTGAATGTATCAATCACCCAATAATCAGGTCACCTAATAAATTTTTAAATTTTCAGCAAAACGAAACTATTCACTCAACTAAAACCAAATAAAAACCTTTCCATGTTTTGTTGGTTTGCACTGCAGCAAACGCAAAACAATTAGCCCTAATTTTGTTTACAATTTTTACCTTAACTTTCCTAGTCCATTAGCAATGACTTAAATGAACAGACAACAAATATCAGACAATGAAATAAGAGGAAAATGGTGATTTTTCAGAACCACTATAGGCAACTTGGAAGTAAAACATTTTTTGGCTAATATCTTATAGTGCAATTAAAACAGTGGGATCAGTTGGATGTTGTTTATCAATTCAACTGGAATTTCTCGAATCTAGAAGTGAGTTACAAACTTATCTTGGCCTTTAATGTTTCATCAGGGTTTTCCTTCCTATTGTTGATATAGGAATACTTTAAAAGAGCTTATTAGAATGATCAGTTCTGATAGGATTGTTCCAATTTGTGGTTAGGTTGCGTTTGAAGAAGGCGGAAAGCTATACGGGAAGAAAGTTTATCTCTTTGGTTTTACGGAACGTGAGTAGCTTACAGACTCCTTATAAATATTGTTTGGAGTCCATGCTTGAATTATCGAGACAATATTTCTTATTGCATTTCAGATTTTTCTACAAAGTTGCTAGACACTGCTTATTTTACATATCCACTTAATTCTTCCATCACATTCAATTCTCACATTGTTTTCTGGTACTGCAGGTCAATTGGTATCTTTCAAAGGTGAAAGCAAATTTATCTGCATACCTGTTGTAGTGGCTGTAAGTTATTCAGTGTTGTTGCTTTTGCATATTAGTTTAGATTTAAGATTATATGTAATTTTAGTGATAATCAACTGTATATAATATTAATTTGTGGTTTTGTTAGGATCAATTTTTTTTTTCTTTTTCCTCAATTAAAATATTGCTGTAACTTAGTTGCCAAAATGAAATTTGTGTGTTTTGGTCTCTACTTGACTATTCTGATACTTTCTAGCTAGGCAGCAAATAATTTAATTCGTTCTTTAATTGAGTTAGAATAGTACATGAGTATGAGTTACAATGTTTTCTAAAAAATGAATATGAACAAAATGACAGCAAAGGGAAAAAGATTCATCCATTTTGCTTCACTGCATCTTACAATCATGTCATTATGTAATTTAAGGACATGGTCACTTTGACCACATCAAAGTGCAAATAATTTCCATGTCAACTAAGTGCAGTTAAGTACAGCCAGCAAAGGCATTGGGCTCATTTCATATCCAATTCACCAACTACTAATTCAAACCTGACACGCAGACAGTGTAGACTATTGACAAAGCAACCCAAAATATGACCATAGAAAGAAATCCAACTATTTCCATCCCCTTTCTCATGATCTTAAGAGACAAACATTATTCCTCTCAATAGCACAATGCCAATACAACAATATTTGAAACATATTAGGAAAAGCCTAGTGGTAGTGGATGGAGATGGAAACGTAAAACATACAACTGGCATTTACGCAAGACATACCTTTCGCAAGGTCTCAGACACAGCAACACCATTCCGAGTTTCGCTTCTCCCTCCGTCGATGATGAAGACCACGACTCCACTACCCCAGCCATCATCTCTCATATACGATCGATCGCCACGAAAACGACGCCGTTCGTTATAATTAAAAGAAACTAAATAATCAAGCCCTAATTTAAATAAATAAATAAATCAAAATCAAATCGATGAATTCGAAATCAGAATTGGAAATCGAACCTTCCTGAACTTCTTCTCCGGCGGTTCGTTCGCCGAAAACCTGTGCGAATTTCCACTCCAGCGGCTGCGAAGACCCCGCCGCCGCCGGCGCTTCCTCTCCTTCAAATTAGTCACAGATCCACTGAAAATAACAACAATCATGGTGAGAGGAATTGCAACTGAAGCGTAGAAGAAGAGTTTAAAAAGGAGAGAGAGAGAGAGAGACTTTGAGGCAGAGTAAATGAAATTAAATGGGGGAAGCCAAAAAATGAGAAACCGAATGATTCTGAAGAGCCAATAACATGATAACGCTACCTTGGTCAAACATGAGACATTCATTTTGTGGGTAACGGCTGGAAATCTAAAAGAATCCCTTCACGTACAGATAAGCATGAATAAAAAGAAACAAAACAGAGAGGGATATGAGGAGTCCATCAAGAGAAAATAAAGAACGGATGGTGAAGAATCAGGGAGATGATAAGGCCTGTGAGAGAGAGCGTTAGATAGTTTTTTTTTTAGAAAAGAGCTTTAGATAGTTAACAATTAATTAAACAACGTATCATTTGACAAAATTAAACAATAGATAGACATGTCAAATTATTAAAATGTCTTTTAGATAAGTTAAATTATTAAAACAACGTATCACTTGAGAAATAAAAATAATTAATTTAGTGTTTTAATTGCTGATGTGGTAGCCACATCAGTGCCACATCAATTAATTGAGATGCTACTTGTCATTATGTAATGCATTCTTTATTTCAACCCCAATGTCTTATGCTATTATATATTATATAGATTAATATATAGTCAATTGGTTTAGTATTGTTTTTATTTTCAGGATTTTGTTGATCTTTTCTTGAGGGGGAAAAATTTAAAGAAATTGAAAAACAATTCCAAGATTTAGAAGTAAAAAGAATAAAACACAATAGACTTAATCTTAGAAGTTAACAAAAAACTGGTATGCTAGGCCAACACTTTCGGATATTCAATTTGAATAATTAAACTTTCAAAATCACAAATTCCCATAAATATGTAAAAAAGTCATTGTCAACCTCTTAATCACAAATTCTCGCAAAAGAATATTATTGAGATGTTTATCGATTTATCCTATATGGTTGAATGACCCTACTGGATAAATTTTCTGACTCCATCCTTGACTATAAGGCATTAGTGATGATTAATAATTTTAATTTTGGATAGACGTGATATTTCTTCCTTAGATCTCTTTTTCTCTTCATCTAATAAATTTATTGTTATTATGATCATTATGACAATTACTGTGCTAGATTACAACATTGAATTGCCCTGGCAGCAGAGGCGTGCATGCAAGCAAACAAGGCCCTGCTAGGTACCGCTTGACCAACTCCAAAGGACATGCAAGAGAAAAACAGAGGTAGCAGAGCTCGCCATTGCAAAAGGCTCTCCTTGACCTGACTTAATTTCCAGACATCCAGTACTGAGGTCCTGGATATATGTGAAGCTCCAATACTACTCGCCATGATGTCAGCACGAGAGAGAACAGCGCAACAATAGAATACAATATATATGTGTATATGCTAGAAGGAAGTTCAACTTGAGTTCGTGAAGTCGCAGGATCAAGTTGCAGATATATTCGCCAAGCCACTCAAGTATGACACCTTTTACAAGTTACGAGTCTTGCTTGGAGTGATCAGAAAAACAAGTTTAAGGGGGGATGTTAGAAGTATTAATGTCATAAGTTTCTTGTGTTAGATAACGATTAAGTGAATGCTTGTGAGAAGTTTCGCGGAGAGTTATGAAAGTAAGAGTTTATGAAGTGAATGCATAAGGGAGTTTGTGATGTTATGTAATAAAGATAGTGGATGTTATGAGAATGCTTAGAGGCTATATAAAGCTAAGCATTTGTCAATTGTAAGCAAGAGTGTAGAAGAGAAATACAATACAATAAGTTCTCTCATCTTCCCTTTCCACCTCTCTCCCTTTGTGTTATAAAAGTGTGAGTTTATTCCATTGTGAGTGGTTTGAGTGCCTTGTGAGTGTGAGGGCCCACCGAAATTTTTTCCAACACTCTAGCACCTCTTCAGGCCAAGTTTGATGAGTTCTACAACAAATGAGGCCATCGCGTGAACCTATTAAGACAATAGTCTTTCTAGGAACACTTCGTAGAATTTTCAAAATACGACACTCGTCTTGAAGAGGAGCGCAATCGAAAAAGGTCCATGGCCCATCAAAATTACCTTGTTCCTCGTGATACTAAACATGCATTAATCGAACTCAAGGTTGGTTTCTCAAGATGAAGTCTTTAATAATACCAAAAAGAGCATCCATTTTCGGGTTTATAAACTCGATCCCATGGAGCCCCACAATGTCGAATCGCCCGTCGATCTGAACCCCATGCCTCACTAACATTTGTGCAAAGTCCTGCTGTCGATCAATCATTGGGCCCCCACAGAATCCAATCACAAGGCAGCTTCCTATCTTGTTGATGGCGCTCGTGTGCGGGCCCTCCACCATCGGATTACAATACCAATGGTCACGATCTTCACCTTCTGGCAACGACAGCTCCCAAACCAAATCTAGTGCACACAAGGGCAGGACCTGGTTCATAGGGTTCATCAGCTCTGAGTTCGTCCTTTGCATGCCACCAAACATGGGCTGATTCATTATATTCCCAGCGATCCTCAAGGGTTGCAACTCCATTTCTGTTGCTTTTAACGCAACGAAAAATGCTATGTTCCCACCACTACTACATCCATATTGATAACAACTCGAAATATCTCCGTAATCTCTAATCCATTGCTCACCGTTTGGATCCAATGCATGTTCTCTCACCCAAAGAATCGTGTCCATGGCGTCTTTGTATTGTGCTGGGATCCTATTTTCTGGGGCTAGGCAATATTCAACGTCGACAACGATGGCAGGAACTTCGAGGGCAAGCTTCGAGCAGTGTAAATTGGTGAAGATAGAGTCCCAATTCAATTGGATCCATTCGGTTCTGGGGTAGAAAAATATGATGGGAATCCTTGTGTCACCATCATTTGAAGTCAGTTTGGTCGTCGGCATGTAGACTCGAATGCGGGTTTTCTTTTTGGCATTGAGAGTGAAATCCTTGGACAGCACAGGGTCTCTGGGACAGGCCACGTGGTTTGCTTTGATCGTTGGAAGCCTCAAATTTCGAGTGATACTACCATCTGGGTTGCAAACAATTTTGCAATACTCGTAGGGATTTATATTCGACGACGTTATTAGCTTGTTTACTTGTTTTTGGAATATGATTAAGAAGAATATAGAGTTTTCTAAGCGGAGTAATAAATTTCTTTCTTTTTCTTTTTTGGTTGAAAAAATGATGGTGAACTTGATGATACTAGGTTTTGGAACCATGAAAATAGGGTATATATTTTGAGCTTTGAAATTTTCAAACGGCATGTGGGCAACGGAACATGTACAGCTGTTTGTTTTCCTTTTTGGAAAATTTCAATTTAATGTTTATAGTTTGGGATGGTACCAAATGAATCCCTACACTTTTAACAATACAAAATTAAACACTCAACTTTTAAATGGTAACAAATTATAGTTAAATCATTCTAACTCCTTTACATAAACGTTAAGAGCATGTTTAGTACATTGTAATAGCTCTGTGGAGTCCATTCAATTACTAATAGTTTTATAGAAAGATATTAAAAATCAAAATGGAAGTGCATGAAATTAAAATAGGCAAAAATATATAAACAAATATAAGCATGGATTTTAAATTGTTTTATTTATCAATTTCTACATAAATAGTAAAATCTTTACTCAAGCACAACATCAATGTACTTTCATTTCTTTTTTTAATTGAGTAATAAAATTTGACGATTTAACTGTTACAGTTCAATTAGGTGGATGTGGCTAACATAGCTTGCACAAGTGACCTTGCTTCTTTCTTCCTTTTTTATTTTTTGCTTCAATCCTAGTCAATTGTTGTAGTTTGAATTTTCTTATTGATTTTTTTTTTTTGGCTTACTAAATGTGACCATTGTGGAGCATTTGAGTGTACTTCTGTTTATTTGTCCTCACATTTTATTATTTTTTTTTTATACTTAGAAATAACAATGATAATTAGCATTTTTTGTTAGAATATTATAGTACATATCCATAAAAAAATATATATTGTACATATAATGAGAATGTAAAGATAACTTTTATTTGGTGCATCATTTTATATGAAATTAATCACATTGATAATTTTAATAATTAAAAAAAAATGTCCATATTCATTTTATTTAATAATTGCATTGCAATGTATTAAAAACAATTATTATGTGTCTTTTTATTTATTGATATTTTGTTAATACAAAATGGATGATACTTTGGAATTTTATGGAAAAAAAAAATTGTACATATTTCGGCCCCAACTCAATTAAGATCCTAACTACATCCATGAGTATTGGAGACTTCTCCATTGACACTTAGCGGCCATTTGCTTCATTCTTCTTCCATTGTTGCAGGTGTCCGCTAATGAGGGTTTTTTCTTTTCATTAATCAATTGCATCAAAGTATTCCAAATTATCCAATAGATTCTTCTTAGAGGCTATAATTTTAAACTCTAAATTGATCCTCCCAACCAGACCAGACCCTTTTTACATTATTAATAAAGTCATTGTGATCTATAATAAAAGAGTTTAGCGTGGAATCAACAATTATTGGCATGGACCATACCAGTATTCTTTCTTTAAGGGTTGCAAACTAGGAATTAGGATCCTGGTCCATATAGAATTGGGGCCTGCTCCTACTCCAAAGCTCTATATGTCAATCTCATGAGGTGCAGTCCAGTTAATTCACCGGAATCGTCAAACTTGAACAACTACGTATGTTTGCCAGTTCATAAAAACTTCCAAATATTATATTTTCAACCAAAAAAAAAAAAAAAAACAGTATTGACTTTAAAATAATCTAGTAAATCCTCTTGGCCTTAAAAGGACATTTTCAAACAATCTAGACCACAGCGAATACCGAACATGAGTTTTGTTACGAATGCTGTTAGTAGTTAACACTTATTCTATTAGGAATTACTGCTGGACCTATCTATCTTCGTTTTCCAGAAAGTTGTTCACATTTGAATGGTCCTAGACTTTCTCAACCCAAATTTTCTGGTTCCAATTTAAGTCAATCGCATACATGAGGTTTTCTAGTTAAGGTCATGTTTAAATGAAAAGAAAAGAAAAAATCTCCAACTTGTACGTATTATCAAAATTACTTACCCAAAACAAGAACAATAATGTCAAAATTCGACGCTTACGCCCACACGAACCTTGTCCTTAACCCGGATGGCACGGTCACTAGCACCATTGAATTCCCCACGACCGATGCAAATCCTAATGCCACTCCGGGGAACCCTGTGGTCTCCAAGGATGTCACTCTCAACGTCGAAACTAAAACATGGGTCCGTATCTACAGGCCAACCAAATTGCCTTCCACCATCTCTCGGCGGCTTCCCATAGTAATATACTTCCACTACGGCGGCTGGGTTCACTTCAACGTCTCTGACTCTGCCACCCACCAAAACTGCTCGCAAATCTCGAGCGCGATTCTGGCCATTGTTGTCTCCGTGAACTATAGACTCGCGCCAGAGAACAAGCTTCCAGCGCAGTACCACGACGCCATGGACGCCATTGAGTGGGTGAAGAAACAGGCAACGAATCCCGAAGGCGAGCAGTGGCTCAGAGATTACGGGGAAATCTCAAGGTGTTATCTTTACGGCATTGGATGTGGCGGAAACATCGCGTTCTTTTCGTGTTTGAAATATGACGAGCTTCGATTATTGCCGTTGAAGATTGCTGGGATTATAATGAACCAACCCATGTTTGGAGGTATAAAAAGAACGGAATCCGAGCTACGATACGCTGCGGAACAGCCTAACCCTTTGCCTGCGAACGACCTCATGTGGGAACTTGCTTTACCCAAAGCGGCCAATCGGGACCATCGGTATTGTAATCCCATGGTGCCGGGCCCACACAAGGCTAAGTTGTGTAGTAGGCTAAGAAGGTGTTTGGTTATTGGGTTCGGTGGGGATCCTCTGGTGGATCGGCAGCAGGAGTTTGTGAAAATGTTGGCAGCGTGTGGGGTCCAGGTCGAGGCGCGGTTCGATGATGTTGGGTTCCACAATATTGATTTCATTGACCCCCGTCGGGCCAAAGTTGTTTTAAATTTTGTTAGAGATTTCATTATTTGATTCAATGGTTTTTTTTTGGTAAAATTATTTGATTCAATGTTGGTGTTCAAATGAGCTCAGTTTTATATAATAATTAATATATGGTCAATTGGTTTAGTATTGTTTTTATTTTCAGGATTTTGTTGATCTTTTCTCGAGGGGGAAAAATTTAAAGAAATTGAAAAACAATTCCAAGATTTAGAAGTAAAAAGAATAAAACACAATAGACTTAATCTTAGAAGTTAACAAAAAACTGGTATGCTAGGCCAACACCTTCAGATATTCAATTTGAATAATTAAACTTTCAAAATCACAAATTCCCATAAATATGTAAAAAAGTCATTATCAACCTCTTAATCACAAATTCTCGCAAAAGAATATTGTTGAGATGTTTATCGATTTATCCTATATGGTTGAATGACCCCACTGGATAAATTTTCTGACTCCATCCTTGACTATAAGGCATTAGTGATGATTGATAATTTAAATTTTGGATAGACGTGATATTTCTTCCTTAGATCTCTTTTTCTCTTCATCTAATAAATTTATTGTTATTATGATCATTATGACAATTACTGTGCTAGATTACAACATTGAACTGCCCTGGCAGCAGAGGCGTGCATGCAAGCAAACAAGGCCCTGCTAGGTACCGCTTGACCAACTCCAAAGGACATGCAAGAGAAAAACAGAGGTAGCAGAGCTCGCCATTGCAGAAGGCTCTCCTTGAACTGACTTAATTTCCAGACATCCAGTACTGAGGTCCTGGCACTATGTGAAGCTCCAATACTACTCGCCATGATGTCAGCACGAGAGAGAACAGCGCAACACTAGAATACAATATATATGTGTACATGCTAATTACGTTAAAGTTTAATGGCGAAACTTGAAGTAACTAGCAGTACATTTGGTGCTAATAACAGTGTATTACTAGCTAGATAATGGTTGCAAATGCTTTATAATGAGCAAATAAATATAAAGTAAACGGAAATGTTTCTTTCACACAGGGTGTGAAAGACACTGTTTCACACCCCCACTAAAAGACAAACCCGCTATCCCCGGTTTGCTATTCCAAGTTCCACTATCCGTGTAACCAAACACCCATTTTTCCTCATTTTTTCTGAAATTTTCTCTCTCCTCCCGAATGCTCTGCTCTGCTCTGCTCCTCCTCGAATTTTCTGCTCCTCCTCTCCCCGATCTGTCCTCATGAAGCCATGGATCTGATTTGGGTTTTATTTGGGTTTGGGAATAACGAAGTTTTGATGTTTGAAGTTGGGGTTTGATTGTATTTATGAGGGTTTGGATGATTTTGTTAGGGTTTGAAATAATAAAAGTTAAAGGTTTGGTCGGGTTCAATATTTTTTTGAGGGTTTGGTTGATTTTGGTTGAGATTGGAAATAATAAAGTTTGGAGGTTTGGTCGGGTTCAATATTTTTTTGAGGGTTTGGTTGATTTTGGTTGAGATTGGAAATAATAAAGTTTGGTTTTTTGATTTTGAAGTGATTTTGGTTGGTTGAGATAAAAATTAATAAAATTGTTACAAAAATGCCAAGAAACATGTTTAATAGATGGCAAGAAACATGACCAATTCGTATGAACATGTTTAAATGTTCATGTAATTTTCTGGAAAATGTGGACAAAAACATGGAATTATGGACAAAAACATGACATTGTGGACAAAAATTTCGAGTCTACTTATGAACACTTAAGTGAACCCAGAAATGTTCATACAATTTTCTGGAAAATGTGGACAAAAACATGAAATTATGGACAAAAAAAATGAAATTATGGACAAAAACATGAAATACACTTTCTAAGTTCACTTGAATGTTCATAAGTAGACTCGAAATGTTTGTCCACAATTTCATGTTTTTGTCCACATTTTCCAGAAAATTGTATGAACATTTCTGGGTTCACTTAAATGTTCATAAGTAGACTCGAAATTTTTGTCCACAATTTCATATTTTTGTCCATAATTTCATGTTTTTGTCCACATTTTCCAGAAAATTGTATGAGGTTCACTTAAATGTTCATAAGTAGATTCGAAATTTTTGTCCACAATGTCATGTTTTTGTCCATAATTTCATGTTTTTGTCCACATTTTCCAGAAAATTGTATGAACGTTTAAACATGTTCATATGAATTGGTCATGTTTCTTGGCATCTATTAAACATGTTTCTTAGCATCTTTGTAACAATTTTGTCATTTTCTATCTCAACCAACCAAAATCACTTCAAAATAAAAAAAACCAAATTTTATTATTTCCTTTTAGACATGGCAATAGTTTGCTCCTGGGTATTTGTTTGAACATATGTAGTTTCACCACAATTTGGGAAACATTTTTAGACATCCTTTTTTTATATCTTTCACAACAAGTAATGTGAAGATTGCAATGGCAATAGGTTGCTCCTGGTAACATTAAATATAAAAGAAACTCATGGGTAACCTAAAATATCCAACCAATTCCACCATTTCATTTATTTATTTACTCCATTTACAAAAAAAAAAAAAGATATTGTTTCTGTTCACTACCTTTAATAGAATCTCAAGTATAGGAAGAATAGAGTTTTAAATACAAAAAATATAAACGTAAATACAAAAATAACAAATGTGTCAAAAAATAACAACTATATGCCGGTAAAGAATTGGGCAGCCGCAAGCACAAGCACAGGTTCAGCTTTGTACAGCTTTGGGCAGCAAGGAAGTGTAATACAATTCTAGGAGAATGCGTTCCCTTATTCTTGGGCAATCAGCCTACAAAACATAAAAGAGATTTAGAAATTATTGGTTAGTTGTTTTGACTTAAAATGAATGCATTAATGCATCATGAAATGAAGGTGTGGAAATCATACCTCTTTGAACTGGACTATCTTGTTTGTAAAAATCAAGGATTCCATGAATGTCAACATAAAAATGCCACAGTCGGAACTGGAAAAATTGAGGCAAAAGTACATAAAAATCAGCATTGATCAACATAATTTATGGAAATTATGTCTTTCCTTATTGCCAAGTTAGGCTATGAACCACTTTAAGCCAAAAAGTAATGTCCAGCAAAACCATTTCCAATTGTTTATATATACTATAAGATATTTCTTGTAGCTTGAGCAACTAACATGTTAAAATAAAGTTCAAAAAACCATGAAACACCATGAAACAGAAAGACAAAGCTTAAAGATAAGTGTTTTAATGCTCACCAACTGCCCTTGAACTCTCTCACTCTCTCTCTCTCTCTTATCCCACCTCTTAAGTCTCACTATTCTCAGCTTACAGGTTCAGCCCTAAAGACCCATTTCCTTTCTTTTTTGATTAAATTTATCTCTCTCTCTCTCTCTCAGAAAGGATGAGTAAACAAGATATCATGAAGATGCAGGTACACCCTAAAACTGTTTTCATGTTCCATGTTCTGAAATGAAGCTATTTAGGACTGTTTTTGGATTCTTGTACTGTTTCTCAATTGACACCAACATGTACCATAGAAACCAACATGTACCATAACATCCATAGAAACCAACATGTACCATAACATCCAACAAGCTATTTATATTTTTTTGTAACTATTTTTCATAACATCCATAGAAACCAACATGTACCAACAACCTATGTAACATCCATAACATCCATAGAAAGTGTGGACAATTATCTTTAAGTTTGGACATTATTGTCCACATTTTCTGGTAAATGGTAATAACATTGAAGTGAACCCAGAACCAACATAGCAACAATTACATTTGAGGTCATGATAGATATTGGTACTTACGCATATTTATCTTGGGTTGGTATGTCATCCTTGTATTGTAGGAGCCATGTATGGACATCCGTATGCTTCAAGTTCTCCTTGCATATCTGCTCCAAAGCTTTTCTCTATGATGCAAGCAGCAAAAAGTAGTATCAGTGGGATATAATACTGGGTTAGCAAGAAAACTGAAATTTCAAAACAAGTGTTTACCAATGTTGGTGCCAAAGCTCTACGGACTGCAGTAGGCAAAGAATCAAAAAAATAGAAAACTTTTTGTAGACAATCTACAACCATCATAACAAAATGGCCATTGTGCCATGCTGGGGCAAAAATCTGCATTAAGAAACACGAAAGGGTAGGTCATACACATGAAAATAGATATGTAACAACAGTTTTTGACAAAATGAAAGTTGGAGGTCTCTATAATTACCCGGTTGCAATTTGTCGGCATTGAGCGTACCCAACTAGGGCGGAACACGGCTTCTGGTTGAGGCTGGTCATCTTGGATGGGTTGTTTACCCTTTCTTGTTCTTTTCCCTCTTTGTGTTGAGGTTGATGGAGCCATACCCAAGATCGTAGTCTGCATAAATCATAGTTAGTTATTTGTTGAAAGAGCTCACTGTATTGACATCATGCATAGTGTAAAAGTATGAACAAGTATTGGCCAAGGTTGAAATTTTGTTATTTTACCCCGCCATGGACGCTTATTACGAAGTTGATGTACGGTGGAGGATGGCCGGTTTGGGTGAGTTTTCGTATAAGGACATCCCTAAAAGCGTCCACCACCTGCGTGTGTCACACTTGCTTAGTAAACGATGTGGAATTGTAAAACTCATGTCTCAAATATGCAATAAATAAAGGATCTAAAATGCAAAATGAATATGTAATTACCGCGGTGGATATCCACCTAGAACCATCATCCTGAGCTTGATCAGCTAACAATGATGACACCTCTCGACCCGTGAGGTCATATGTGTCGGTCGAGATTGCCATCTCATTGCTATCAACCTCGTTGGGCCTAGAAAATTTTAAACGTGTTATAAACCAGTATGAGGTAATATTGATAATCACTTCATAAATCATTACATAATTGAAAGAAGAGATTGTTACAACCTTTTCCTACTGCCCCGCCTTTTCGGAGCCCCCCATTTCTTCCTAAAATCAGCCAAGACAGCCTCATCAGCAGCTGTTGGCTGGTATAGGAAATGAGCATCCACCCACTGCTCATGATTTTTCAACATGGAGTACATTAAGTTATTTCATATGTGATTTTTAATCAAAAAAATAGTTAAAGCATGAGCATTTAACCCAACATAAAGTAAGCATGAGCATTTAACCCAACATAAAGTTAAATGACATATGAACCCAAAATAAAGCAACAACATATGGAGTACATAAAGTTAGTTCACATGTGATTTTCATATGTCATTCATAGTGTTTCTTATGTGATTTTCATATGGAGTACATAAATTAAGTTTATCATTACACAACACACGTACCTCATTTATAACTGGTTCCGAATGGGGGGCCACTATCATTAGATTCTTCTGGGCTCGTGTTTTCGCCCTTGCATACGTCACACTAGCAGCCCCCTTTGATGGTGAACTCACCAAATCCACCATAGCTGCAGCTGCCTCCCCTGCATTGTCTTGCTTTGATGGTGAGCTTGCCACGTCCACCACCGCCACCTTGGCCTTCTTTTTGGCAGCTTTGCCTCTCTTGGCAGCTTTGCCTCTCTTGGCAGCCTTGGACGGTGAACTTGGCAAGTCCACAATGGGGGCTTGAATGGGCAGCTGGCTTTGTGAGGGTGGGGGCTGGCTGTGTGAGGGTAAGGGTGGGGGCTGGCTTTGTGAGGGTGAGGGTGGGGGCTGGTTTGGTGAGGGTGGGGGCTGGTTTGGTGAGGGTTGGGGCTGGTTTGGTGAGGGTTGGGGCTGGTTTGGTGAGGGTGAGGGTGGGGCTCGTTTGGTGAGGGTTGGGGCTGTTTGTTTGGTGAGGGTTGGGGCTGGTTTGGTGAGGGTGAGGGTTGGGGCTGGTTTGGTGAGGGTTGGGGCTCGTTTGGTGAGGGTTGGGGCTGGTTTGGTGAGGGTTGGGGCTGGTCTTGTGAGGGTGAGGGTGGGGGCTGGTTTTGTGAGGTTGCGGCCTGGTTTTGTTGAATAGTGGGGCTATTCTCTAGGACCGCGGCCACCAAACCCTTCACATGGTCAAGCTCGTCCTTTAAGCGCCGAACTTGTCGTGCTAGAGCTTCCCGTTCAGCCCTCTCAGCTTGGAGCTCTAGCTGCAATTCATTGGACGGCGCTTGAGGAATTGAGCTTGGTCCAGCCCCATCAGCCCTCACCATGATTGGGTGCGAGCTGCCATGGGATTCTTGCAAGGTCTCCATGGCTTCTTCTACCACGTTGAAGTCTTGCTCCCACGGCATTGCTACAAGCACGGACAGCACCTGCAAACAACAAGATATATGAATTAGAACGCTAAAATACTAACATATAAGATCTTTATAAGATATTAACATGTTTATTAAACTAGTATGCAACTTTAGTGTAAGATACTTACATTGGCACTCTTACTAAAGGCCTCGCTTGCCTTCTTAGTATACATTCTTTGGTGCGTCCATGCTAAAAATCTTGGGAAAGGTTGGTTAATTTCAGCATTCTTCGAACCAACCCCCAAGTGCTCGCATGCCCATATCTGCAAAAATCATGACATCAATGGCAAGTTTAAGAATAAAACAAAATTTAGAATGGTTGTGGAGTAAACAATGAGGATAAAAAAAATTTTACCTGAAGCAAGGCAGTGCAACCTTGAATGTGCAAGTTGCCTCTACCTTTTTTCGCTTGCATCGATGAAGCTGCGCGGCTTAAACCACTAACCAAGAAGTCATACACTGCCTTCCCCCATGCATATGTACCTAGGTTGGCTCTATCATCCAGCAATGGTAGGAGGCTTGGGTTGACTTTTTTGGAGGTGGTGGGAAACAAAAAATAACTAAAGACTAGGGCAATGTACAACCTAACCCTATTTGGGACTTGTATGGAAGTTTTGGTGAGCAATGTCACCAATTTATTTCGGTCTGGTGAAGTTGTCTTCAAATGCCTATCTAACAATTTCTCCACCATAGACCCCCCAGAATGAGCTTGGTTCAAATCAATTGGCTCTCCCCTCACAGGCAACCCCAATATGAGGGCAACGTCATATAGGGTGAAAGGTATGAGCCTATCACCCACTTGGAATGCACGTGCATCGGCATTCCACCTTGTAGCCATCACTTCAAGGATCCGTCCACTTGCCTCGATGTTGCAGTGGAGATTCAGCAACCACCCAAATGGAGTGGTTTGCAGCTGGCTCTTGCATTCTTCAGCTAAGGTGTTGTTAACCTCCATCAATTTGGTAACACTGCACTGATGGCGAATACGAGGTGCAGCTTCAATACTCGCCATTGCCTTGGCCACATGCAAAATGGAAATCCATAGAATTAGAATATCTCATAAAATCATTCACTTTAAAAGAAACAAGAAGATATAGAGGATAGATGCTAACAAGAATAAGCTCATCCAAAGACACTATGTCTTGAAGCCAGCATGTCACACAAAGATACCAATAGATTTATTGTAGGATTCACACTATTCCATTATGTAGTAACAAGTTTCATGTGTTGTACATGTAACAAATTCTTATTCTTTCTGTTTTTGGCACTCTAATCATCTTTACCCTAGTAGTAATGCCAAGACAAGGATGCTGTATAAAATGTATGCCAATTGAAGCACTATTATACAGAAAATGTGAAAATTGTCCAGAATACCCTTAAATTGTCCAGAAAACCCTAACATTGTCCACATTTTAATCACAGTTTAAACTTGTGGCCATTCCAAACATATTTGTCACATTCAAGTCAACCTATGACCACACACACACAAAAAAAATAAAAAATAAAAAAACAATATCAGTCATCACTAGTACTATATTTACTATACAAGTACTTGGCACACATGGCTGGACAGGTATTCATTTGTCTTCTCTCTTAGTTAACTCATTTGGGTTTGTTTTTCTTTCCATGTTTCTCAGCTGGTTCTACAGTAATTTCCAACTCAATCAGATTGAGCTAACCCAACTTGCATAAACCAATTTTGGTTCTAATTTGACCCCCAAAGTCAAATCAGTGCCAGTCTCTTAACCCATATAAATGTTGTGTATGTTTATATATATAACCAATATAGACTAAATCCAACAATAAACCGCTTAATTCACACTAAATGCAATTTCAATTATATTTTCCTGCACCACATAAACAGAAGCTGTTTGATCATATAAGAAAGAGAAAACACATATTACAAATGATTGATCTTAGCTAATTGGTTATATATATAACAGCAAAATCATTGCTTAAAAGAATTGGATATAACAGCAAAAATCATTACAGCAGAGAGGATCAGAAAGCCACAAGTGTAGATGTAAGGCTCTTGATAGTGTCTAAGATATCATAAAGATTAACATTAACAGTGTTGGTGAAAGTGTGAGGTGCAGTCAAGTGCAAAGTGCAAGTGCAAGTGCCTTCTAAAGAGAACATTAAGTGAAAATTGTCCAGAATACCCTTAAATTGTCCAGAATACCCTAACATTGTCCACATTTTAATCACAGTTTAAACATGTTTTGTTTTATTTATCTTCTTCATGGAACTCTCTTATTCCTTTATATATGCTCATACAACAATATCCATTAACTGAAATCAGTAAGGAACTTGCCACTGGCTAAGAAAGTAATAGCTTTTAACTAATTTCTGCTTCAATTCAATATGTAGGTCTGACCTGTGGCATGGTTTATACCACATCATTTACATCATCACAAAGAGAATATGCTCATCTCTTGAAGTGGAACTATAGACAGATCAAATCTCACCTTCATAAAAGATAGGATTTTTTGTTCTTTGGGTCTTGAAAGATAGAGATAATTAAGGTTGATTGTCTCTTTAGGTGACATCCGATAAAGGTGGAACAGGACTGTACATTTTTTATTTCATGAGTAAGGTTGTAAATTTCATAGTCCAACCAAGAAATGCAATATTCTAAGCTAGGGCCTGCATTTAGATTTGAGTATTTTAATATTTAAAACCTTGTATGAATCATGTAAAGTCTAACTGTGCACATATATTAAGAATAAGATTTGAGTATTTGAATAGCAATTACTTGTATGAACCATGTAAAGCCAAACTGTGCACATATATTAAGAAAGACAAACAAATATCAAGGACAAGCTTAACAATTTCCCCAGCAAACAATGCAACACCAAGTTTGTCATGTTGACAGCAAGGCAGGAGACAGAAAAAAGTGATTGCAGAAAGTACAAGACTAAGCTATCATGTTCAGAAGTAAATTTTTTGGATGGATTTGAGCTTCAATAACATGTACATTTAAAATGATGATCTGTAAACCATAAAATCATCACCAGAGGTCCAGAACCACAAAAACATCCACAAGCAGAACAAAGCTCCTCAATCCTCCACATAGTTGTTTGTATAAAAAGAATATATAACCATCTAAGTTTATTTGCAACACTGCTGTTAAGAATCTTACTTGTATGATGCTAATCAAGTTTCTTTTCTTCACCCTCTAATACTGACAAGCTAGCAAATGTAAAAACTTCCACTAGAATGAATTTAATGGACAGAAATAATTATTGAGAATCAAACTAAAACAGATCACATAAATGAAATTTAAAAAAATTAACAAAGTGACTACACAAAACCCTAAGATTGTCCACAAAACCCTAACATTGTCCACACTTAGCAAATTCCTCAACCAAAGTCAAAATATTTCACAAAATGGCAAGCATAGTATCAACTCACAAAAAATTAAAAAATGACAGAAGAAAATGAGTTTGGGCTCTCACCTTTCTCTTTCGAAGATTGTTTCTTACTTCCTTTTGCTTTTGTGTCTACGGGTGCAAGGGAATGGGTCACGCTGGGGAAGTTTGAGTGTTTGATAGGAGTGTAGTTTGTTCTTGGGAATGTTTGCACGTGAAGAGAGGGAGAGGAAAGACTGTGACAGAGGAGAGGTTCAGTTTCAGTTTCTAACAGTTACACTTTTGTTTGTTGTTTGTTTGTTTCAGTTTCGAAGAGACAGAAGAGAGGGCGTCGTGTACTCGTGTTGAGGAAGCTTCTGACATGCAGGCTCGAAGAAACGACGCCGTTTGGGGACCACTTTCACCTCAAAAGCCCAAAAACGGCGCCGTTTTGGGGACCACTTTCCCCCAAATGCCCAAACACGGCACCGTTTTGGGGACCACTTTCCCCCAAATGCCCAAACACGGCACCGTTTTGGGGACCACTTTCCCCCAAATGCCCAAACACGGCACCGTTTTGGGAATTTTTATTTCCCCCCAAAAGGCCCAACACGGCAGCGTTTTGTAATGTTTTATTTCCCCCCAAAAGCCCAACACGGCAACGTTTTGGCCATTTTAATTTCCCCCCAAAAGCCCACACGACGCCGTATTGGCCATTTTTTTTCCCCCCAAAAGCTCACACGACGCCGTTTTGGGGACCAACTTTCCCACCAAATTGCCCACGTTGGACCCGCCTTCTTTCTTTCTTTTTTTGGTTTGCTTTCTTTCTTCTTTCTTTTTTGGTTTGGTTTAAGTGGATTAATGGGTTTGGGCTTTTGTTTTTGGCATGTTAATATATTATATATTGGGTTATTATATAATAATGGGTTTGGGCTTTTTAAGTAATCTTTATATTTTACTGTATAATATGGGTTATCATATGACAATGAGTTTAGGTTTTTTAATAACCTTATATTATGGGTTATCATATGATAATGGGTTTGGGCTTTTTTCAGCATCAGATAATATTAATATATATATTATGGGTTATTATATGACATTGGGTTTGGGCTTTTTTTGTAACCTCATATATTAATGTATGTATTAAAATATTAAGTAATTAAATATTTAATCAATTAAATTAATTTACATGTAAATATTAATCAATAAATTACCAAAAAAATGTACATATTAATGAATAAAATAGTTATGTTATTTTTTTAAATTAAAATATATATATATATATAATATCTAAATTTTAGTTAGGGGGAAAAAATTATAATTCGACACTCGACACTAACATACATACATATAATAAGATCTAATAACTTTTTTATATTAAAATCAGTAAAGACAAAAAATTAAAAAATTATAATAAAAATATTAAAATTCAAAAAATATAAGTAGAACATTGGAATTCAATAATTTAGAACTTAGTTATGGAAAAGTAACATTGATATTTTATGTAATTTAATTATACAAACTAACGTATTAAAAACGTATGTCATACAATGTTATTACTATTTGTGTTTACATTTGATAACCACCTTGGTAGTACGATTACATTTGAGTGACATATTTAAACAACAAATTGTAATATTTTTCTACTTAGAATCATCCATATAGTAATGCTCCATACAGTACTATATAACTAAGAATTGTCTATACACTAGTACTGCTTCGTTCTGGCTCACCATATATGTTTTTGAACAAACCCGTATAGTTAAAGTATACGACAGTATACTGATGGTCATCTTCTATGTGAACAGCAAATCTGATCCAAACAGGAAAGTGTTGGATATTTCTTATGGTTCAAAGTAACACCCGATCTATAGCGGATGGTACGGTTAGGGTTGATCCGAGGAAGAGACCAACACACGATTTATACCTTCCCTTGTAGCTAACTATAACTTAACCATTGAATATATAAGATATAATTGATGATGACGACACATGATAGGAGGTTATTCTAATGGAGAAGAGGTGGATGACTAAGATGACACATGTTTTCCAAATATACTCTATGCATAATATCAAAAAAATTGTTATGTTATTATTATTTTTGCTAAATTACATTATATTACTTGTATAAGTTAAGAATACTTTCTAAAGTTCCATTTTAATTGAAGTTAACATTTTATCATTTATAAATGAAAAAAGTTATATATTGTAATGAAGAAATTCATAAATTAGTTAACAACAAATATTGATCTAACATATTCAACCATGATTATTACAATTTCTGAATCTAACATACACAAAATACATTATTGTACCTTTTTTTCAAATTATTTTTTCATTTTCTCATTCTGAATACATTTTTTTTCACGTATTTTAAAATTACAACTTCTGAACCTAACTTATACATACTTTTTGAAGTCACATTTTCTTAATTTATTTTTTACATTTGATGTCAATAATTATTAACTGTATTATTTGCAATCTTTTTATTAATAATAATATTTGAATGAATATTTACAATTTTTCTCAATAATTATTAAATGTTAAAAATTTCTGCGAAATCTTTATAACAAATTTAATGCAACTTTTGTCAATAATTATTAAATGTATCTTCTACTAATGTTCTTTTTATAATACTAACATAAAATTGTGTTTATAACCACAAAAGCAAACCATATAAAATGTTATCATAATTCTTGTATGAACTGTATTAATACCAGCAAAGTTTTTTAAACAATTTGTTTGTTAAGATTAAATTTTATAAATAAATAAAATACATTTTTAAACATATAAAATGTATTCATAATTCTTGTATGACTTGAATGGTTAAGATTAAAAGTTTCAACATTCACTTTTAATCTTATCCATTAAATTTTATAAATAAATAAAATATTAAATCAACACACAATACTAAATCTAAATGCAAATTTGCATTGCAATTGAACTAGCAATTTGTTTGTTATTAGAGCATTCCCAATGGACGTGCTAAAAGGTAAAACAAACTCAAATATAGCCCACAACCACAAAAAAGGCCTCCCAACGGACATGCTTCACGTGAGCTAAAATAAGTTTTTGCTATAGTTGCAAGGCATTTATGCCTTGCACTGTTCATTTGCCATTTCTATTTTTTATTATTTTATCTTCTGTTCCGCTCCTTTCTCTCTCTTCCTTTTTTCCCTTGTTTTTTTTCCTTTGTTCTGTTCCGCTCCTCTCTCCCGTGGCTGTCAAGCTCTTTTTTCCTTTCTTCTTTTTGTCAAGATATATATATATATATTTTGTCTTGGACCTCATTAATAATACATGTATTGCTACAATGAATGTTGCAACTTCATTTTTTCTTTCACAATGAATGCTATGGGTAGTTACTCATTCATGAAAAAATTAAAAATTTATCAAATGAGACTTATTAAAAAAATATTTAATATATATTATACTATAGAAAATATAGATTATAAAATTTAATAAACTAGTTTTATTAATGATTATATATGGGCATATATATATGACTTTTAGAGGAAATAATAAAAAATAAATAAATAATGAATATTTAATTGAAATAGAGTTGAGAACAGAGAATCGGATGTGAGTGTTTTTTAAAATGGTAAGTTAAAATAGAAAAAGTAGGGTTTTAAACTAAATTTTAGCTTAAATTTTAGCATGTCCATTGAGAATGCTCTTACACGGCAGATAGTTCCAAGGAACTTTGGACCAGACTTTTTACACAGCACACGTTGTTTTCATGTGATTTTCTGAGCAGAAGATGTGATCTTCTGAACACAAGGACACATCAATGTGGGTCCATTAAATAAAAAAAACATTAAATCAACTTCTCTCATGGGACACGGCATGGATATACTTCTCCTAACTAAAGACTTGAACAGTATCACTCTAACAACAGCCAGCCAGCCCAATCTTAGCTGGTTAAAGACGGGCTGATGTGATCTCTTCTAAACACACTTTGTGCCAATCCCATCACCTGAACTGTCCTCTCCTTCGAGCTGCACGTCCCTGCTGCAGTGTTCTTCGGCTAGAAGGTAGAGTCCTCAAGTTGTTTCAGCTACAAAAACCCCCTCAAGTTGTTTCAGCTACAAAACCCGAACTTCCTTCTTCTTCTTAGCTGTCTGCCTCTATGTTTTCTTAATCTTTCTTCCATTCTCTTTTCGGGTTTGCTGTCTTTGGGTTGGCAGAGAGCATTAAATGCTTACAAGACTTCTCAATCTCACTCCATCTTCAGACTTCTCAATCTCACTCCATCTTCACTGCGTGTTAGGTGTCTGAACAGTGGGATGTGATTTTGTTACTGGGCTGTGACCAAATTTTACTGGGTTGTGACCGAAATTTGGTGGGGGTGCTGGTTGTTTTCAATTTTCCTCTTTTGTTCAATCAACTTTGTGAATACGGTATGCTCTCTCTCTCTCTCTCTTTGTTATTAATTTCATTTCTCAAATTTAAGATTAATATTCAAAACCCTAATTACATCATATTCTATTCAAATTAAATCATATTGACAATTTTAATATTTAAAACCCTAATTATGTTTTATTCAACTTAAATAATATTTTTATCAAAAAAAAAAAAACTTAAATTCAAACCCTTAATATTACCCTAAGCTTTTTGACATAAACTAATATATTATATGATTTTTTAATAACCTAATAATATAAATTCATATTTTAATACCTTTGCAGCAAACATGTCTTCCTCATCAGTAAATAGTGCAATTAGAGATGGGCTGAGATTTAGAAATTTAGACTGTGTTTGTGGCAAAAGAGCATCAGTTAGGATTTCAGAATCAAGTTTAAACAAAAACAAATTGTATTATTGTTGTGCTGCCAACCGATGCGGTTTCTTTTCTTGGTGTTTGCCCATCAACCAACGAGCTGGCTGTGAAAGAATGGAAGAGATATCACAAGCAACCAGTTCTAAATCCATGGTTGATGCATCACAATTGCTTGATGCATCACAACTGTTACTGGACTTGCATCAACTTCAGTCAGAGATGCGTGGCATGCGTGATATGGTCCAACCAGTACATCGTGATGACATCCAATCGTTGAAGAAGTTGT
>OU015769.1:22492153-22609786 GCA_907173295.1 Fagus sylvatica | reverse complement strand
TTAATAATTATTTCCATTACAGTTTTGTCTATTCCTTGTAATTATGAATCTTATTACACTGTAATAACCATTACAATATATCAAACGTACCCTAATGTCAATATTCTTATATGCAACTACGAGCATGTTTGGTACACTATAATGGTTATTATACTGTAATAGGAATTAATATTACAAGGAATAAAAGAAGCTGTAATATAATAACTATTACAATTCATCTGTTTAATGACAAACACATGAATAGAATCGTGAATATGTATTCTATATATTATTACAACATGATTAATATATGAGTATTGCTTATTATATGAGTATTAATAATTTTAAAACATTTTGGAGACTTGGATTTTGAATGTTATATATATATATATTTTGTAGGAGGTCAAAATAGCTCCTCCAATTTATTTCTCGGGTCGGAACCACATGTTCGGGCTTTGGCGTGATTGGGGAGAAAGAGAAGAAAACGACATCGGATTTATCGTGGTTCATCCAATGGGGCCTACGTCTACTTAGTCTTTTTTTACTCATTATTGACTCTCTCTTACAATAAAGTGGAAGGTCTTTATATAGGCTACATGGGAAATAGGAAAAGAGGTACACAAGTAATTGAGCCTAACTTAAATGGTTTAGGCCCAAATATACAATGGATTAGGCTTTTGAGCCCTAATACAATTTGACACACACACACACACACACATATATATATATATATATATATATATATAGAGAGAGAGAGAGAGAGAGAGAGAGAGAGAGAGAGAGAATTTTTAAAAAAATGATAGTCAAGTATGATTTTTGGAATTTTTTAAATTTTTTTTTAGCTATTATGTGATCTAAGGAATAACTATTACGGACGTTATTAAACCCGGACCGGACATTAACCCGGTTTAAGAGTCGGGTCATTAGGTCACTGGTTCAACCAGTGAGTCACTAGTCAAACCGCAGGTTCAAATACAAAATTAAAAAATATATAAAAATATAAAACTAAGTTTGAGAAATCATAAAATAAATAATTAAATTGAAAATAAGTACACCTAAAATAATTAAAATAAATAAATGTCTTAAAGTTATAGAAACAAAAGCATATCTCAAACTCATAATTTAATAATACTGTTAAAATTACATTACATTGATATATAATTTGTAATACTAAAATGAATAATAAAATATTAAATTGCAACATCCACATTATAAAAATAGAAAAGTAGACCAAAAAGAGTAATTTTGGGTCCTTTATTGTTTTTAATTCATTGATAATTACCAAATAATCAAATTTTGAATAATATAAAAATAGAAGAGTAGACCCAAAAGAGTAATTTTTATAAAAAAATTCAAACCCTGAATGGTGACACGGTTTGTACAAAACCCACTGGGTTTTAGTGGGTTTTCCCGAGTAAATAGCATAATTGGTTTAATTAAGAACTCGAACCGGCTTAAGTGCCGATTCACCGAGTTACTAAGTCAACCCACCGGTCTGGTCCGATACGGCCATTTTGATAAGAAATAGCTATTCCTCATTTTCTGTAATGAAAACGTATTTAAACAACCAAATAGTTATTCCTTATTATATGACAATTCCTACAACAATGTACCAAATGTGCCCTATGTTTATTCCATTCTCATTACCAAAAAACCAATGTTTATTTCATTCTATTAAAAAAATAGAATGTTTCCTCTGCAGCTAGCATAAGGTATGGAAGACTCTTTGTAAACTTAACATTATGATCGTCATGGTTCTTAGGAAGCTTGCATGAGACCTTATTCCCCATTCAAGATCAATTGTGCGGTGCCCGCTATGTTATTCAGGTATTAAACTCTAAATCATTTGGATTTTTAACTTGCATTGTTAATTTGTTACCGATTTTGGTTAATCTGTTAGAGATCTATGACGAATAGAGCTAGAGCCTTTGTCTCCAGCTACTTTTATGAGTATAAGTAAAGAAGAGGAATCTAGCTTCTTTATTTTCTTTGCAATTTTCTGTGACCTTGTTTAGTTTGTAAGGATTAAGGAACAAGCTTGTTCATGAAAGGGTAGATTTCAATCCTAATACCCATCTTGCTTCTATGGTTGGCTAACCGACCGAGTCTATTTGTCCCATAAGAAAGCTTGTGCAAACAATTCTCCTATCTCAAGTAACAAAATGTTAGAGCAGCATCCCCACTTGGATGGATAAAATTGAACTTTGATGTAGCTGTGAGAGAACAAGGTGTCTTTGTGACTTTGTGTTGCTTTTGCTGGACATAAGGCAAGGTTTGCAATGTCTTTAACAGATAGCCTTGTTTTGAATTTCCCTCTTTGGGTTGAAGCACAAGCAGCTCTCTTGCCAATTTCAAAAGCCTTTGGAAATATGGTATAAATATTAAATAGGTGATGTTTCAAGGTGATTCTTAGTTGGTGGTTTCAATTGTTTTGGACCAATCAAAAGACTATCTTTAGGAAATTAGTAATATTGCTTTGGACATGAAGAACCGTTTGCTCTAGTTTGCCTTCTTGGTTTTTCTGTAATACGGACAGAACTGAAGAGAACCTCTTTTGGTAGTTTGTTTTTGTTTCAATAGTAGTTGTGCTTCGGCTAAAAAAATATTACAAGGAAGAATTGACTACTAAAAATAATGTAATAGGAAAAGTTTGTAAAGAATCTTTACAGCTTCTTGTGAGATCTAATTTGCTTAATTTGAAATTTTAGAAAGTCAAAACTACCACGTTATGACCACAAATTTATAAACACCACCAAAAAAAAATCGATACCTATATTATTTTTGAAGTTGTCAAGTGTTATTAAATTAGTTTAAATATTGTTATTTTTAAAAGAAGCATATATTAAAAGTTAAAATAATGAATCCCATGCCAAATGCCCAAATGAGATTTGATTCCCATGGAGCAAGCAATTAGGTCCCAGTGAAGTTACTACTTGGGCCTTATGACGCCTTGCGAATTAAAAATGATGCTCGGACTGGATGTTTTACCAATAGAAGTTTCTTCTAAGTTTAAAATTAAACTGATGGGCCGGCCATTTTGAAATGTTTTACAAAAATAAAAAAAAATTATAACACATGAATAATACTTATTATCTGTCGTTGAAAAAAGAGGAAATAAAGCTCATTATAACCTTTTATAATTGATTTCGACATGTGTTTCATATTTTTAAACCGTTACATTATAACTTTATTGTTGGAGTATTTTTATAACAATCTTATAATTCATTCTTGATTAAATGCTCACCAGTTACATATTCGTTAAGTTTGAAATCTGATTTAGTAATATCATCAATTCAATTCCACACTAATATCAAAATGTCAGTTTTTCCATGCTACTCAAGTCAATGCAATAACTTACAGTTTAATTTTTTTTAACGTTGATGAAGGAGTAACTGATTGCTATGCTTTGAAAATTAGTCAACAAAGTTTTGAATGCTTATTCATTGCTTTAGGTAATGTACAAAGATGTGTGTAGAAACTTTCAAAAATACAAACCTGCTATACGTTAGCCTATATCAAATGGATTGAATTTATATATCCAACGGATTGAATTCTTTAATTCATACCGTCTTTGATGCCATGCATTAGCTTATGTACAACTGTTTTGTACAGCTAGTTTGATTTAAAATTTAACATGGAATTAAATGGGAAAGGCTCCCATACCACTATATATATATATATATGATATATCCAATTGAAAAACACACCGAAACAATATATTCTAGCACTTGTTTTTCTCTCTACAAATCAGTTTTCACAATTTAGATTATCTATACACTTTCACAAAAATATATTTTATTCTGGCTAAAAGAAAGTATTATTTTTTAAGAGCTTCTCACTCTACAAGCAGTATAGACTTGCAAGGGAATATAGCTAGGTGGCTGGGCTTGTTGTATCTTGGGGACGGCGTGCAAAATTATTGTCTATTACACCAGAAAATTTCGTGTTTTGACTTGACTCAGTAACCCTTCCTCACAGGGAGGCGAACGCGGTGGCTTCAGCAAAGGCTTCGGCGGCGGTAGGCCTAGGGGAGATTGCGGGCGAGGAGGGCGTCGCAATGGGCGCCGCGAAGAGGAGGAGAAATGGGTTCCAGTGACGAAGTTGGGACGCCTCATCCATGCCGATAAGATAAAATCCCTGGAACAAATCTACCTCCACTCGCTCCCCATCAAGGAGCATCAGATCGTTGACAAGCTTTGCCCAAGCCTCAAGGACGAGGTTGTCTGTTGCCAAACTAGAATTTACAAGGAATGGTCGCCAATTTGTTTGAAGGAAACAAATAACTATGCTCGATCGAGGGTCTAGTGCCTTAAAGCAAACTTAGAATCACAATTTGACTTCGATCTAAAATGCTGATAGGTTTGGTGATTGCCTTTGCCCAAAGGACTTAAAATAAAATACAAATAAAAAAGGAGAATGAAAGTAATTAAGCTAATGGAAGTAAATAGAAAAGTAGTAATTAATTAAGTTAACTAAGCTAATTGATTAAGCTAAGAGATTATCTAATTAAATTAACTAGTTCTAAGTTGTCTAAAGTAACTAATTGATTAATTAAACTAACTAATTAAGCTAATCGAGGTAGGCTAAAGTTACTAATTAATTAAACTAAGCTAATTTAAGCTAATAGAGGCAAGCTAAGGTCACTAATTAATTAAACTAACTAACTAAGCTAAGTCTAGAGTAACTATTGCTAATTGAGGTAACTACGTATAAGTTAAAGTAAAACATATTGCGATCGAGGTAACTAGAACGTCAAATAAAGTAACATTACCAGAAACAAGACATTCTTAATTAATTGAAACAGTACTTACAAGCATGTAAAGGAAATATTAGAAGCTACAATCGAAAGCTCTCTTAACTAATCTAACAAGTGCTATTTGGGTTTGCTTGGGGGTGTGTGTGTGTGTGTTTTTAAATGCACATGGGTTCACTATTTATAAGCTAACTCCAACGATTACATTCCAAACCATGATTAAACCTTGATCTTCTCTTCAAATCCCATAAAGATAGCAAGCCAATACCTACCCCATTAACCCATGTAACATGGAAGTGTGGTAAGTGGCTATAGTGCTTCCATAATTCAAGCCAATAACTAACCCACTAACCCTTGAAAAGTGAAAGTGTAGTAAATAACTTTAGTACTTCACTATAATGACATATTTTTTATATGTCACTCTTTTAATAATACACACATAATTATGGCTGCCAAATTTATACATTATGGTGGCCAATTTATATATGCAATATATATTAAAAATATTTTATGGAGTTAACAAGGGTAATGAAGATCATGCCTGTACAGAAACAGACATGTACCGATCAGCGTACACGTTTCAAGGCGTTCGTTGTCGTGGGCGACAATAACAGCCACGTCGGACTCGGAGTTAAGTGTAGCAAAGAGGTGGCTACCGCTATACGTGGCGCAATCATATTGGCAAAGCTGTCTATGATCCCTGTGAGGAGGGGTTACTAGGGGAACAAGCTGCCAAAGTCGGTTGTAGTTTTAAATTCGTGGTATGAATGTTGGTAACATGTAGTTTTGTTTTTTTTGTTATGTTAGAAGTTAGAACCTTGCTAAAACGTAAAGATAGACATTTTTTTTTTCTTTACAATTGATAGAAAAAATTCTAATCTCACAAATCTCATACTCATGGTGGGTCAAATCTTAAACCTAACCTGTGAGAGAAACAGGGATGGTAGTAGTACTACTAAATACATGCTTGGAAGGTCATGAACTCTCAAGGCTTTCTGAAATTTCAAGTTTTGCCTTTATAATTAAGGGGCATCTATATATTATCGATACATATAATTTGTACACATTATCTAAAATGTGGATGTATATCTATAAATTATGGATATTTGTGAAAATTGATGTCCACGTTACGTTAGGTGATGTGTGCATATCTTAGTGTAAGAATATTTATCTTACAATTAATTTATGAAAGAGTTTTTGGTCAAACAAATCTCATGTTCATGATGAGACAATCAGTAAGGAAAATGTTTGGTATAGAAAAAACGTTTTATTTTTTTTAATTAAAAATAAATAAATAATTGAAATGACTTGCAAAATTACTTTTATCTCAATCCGTCTTGCATGAAAATGACTTTTGAGAAACCCACAACCATTCTTTCTCTTTTTGGTCCAACACCCATTGCTTTCTTATACCTCACATATTACAGAGACAAGCCACACAAAGCAAATTTGAGCTAATGGATAACTTACCATTTTTTCTAATACTACTTCCTTTCATGTGGGCATGCATTCATGTGCTCACATCCGGTCTAAGAGGCCGGAAGTCTGGTTCGCCCAAACTTCCCCCAGGCCCCTACCCTTTTCCAATCATCGGAAACATATTGGAGCTGGGCAACAAACCCCACCAAGCTCTTGCCAAGCTCTCCAAAACCTATGGACCCCTTATGACTCTCAGGCTTGGAAGCATAACCACTATAGTCATTTCCTCTCCAAAAATAGCCAAAGAAGCACTGCAAAAGAAGGACCAAGCCTTCTCAAGCCGAACTGTCCCAGACACCGGCCGAGTATTTAACCACGACAAAGTTTCAATTGTGTGGCTTCCCGCACTGGCTCCTTGGAGGAAACTCAGGAAAGTTTCTGCCACGCAAATATTTGCTCCACAACAACTCGATGCGACTCAAGCACTTCGACGAAAAAAAGTGCAAGAATTACTTGACCATGTTAACCAATGTTGCAATAGTGGGGAAGCGGTTGATATTGGTCGAGCAACCTTCGTTACAGTCCTTAATGCCATATCAAACATGTTTTTCTCCATTGATTTGGGAGGGTATGGTTCAAATTTGTCCCAAGAGTTTCGCGACCTTATATGTGTTATCATGGAAGAGGCTGGAAAGCCTAATGTTGCAGACTATTTCCCAACACTTCGTTTAGTTGACCCACAAGGTGCACGGCGAAGGATGATGATTGCTTATGGAAAATTGATTGAGATTTTTGATAGAATCATCAATGAACGAGTACAATTAAGAGCTTCATCAGAAGGTTCTAAGGCAAGCAACGACGATGTATTAGGCTCCTTCCTCAATCTCGTTGAAGAAGATAATTCAGAAATAAGCTGCAATGATTTCAAACATTTGCTTCTGGTAATTGACTATCTTTCTTACCTTTGAAGACATAATAATCTTTTCTTTGATATTTTTGTTTACGTAATTTATAAGAAGTAGAAGAAAAAGCCTTTTAAGCTTATCAGTGTTATTTATCTTCAACTATGCTTTGGTCATCCAAGGAAGTATATTAGTTTTGGTATCAGCAGCAAGTCCATTACCCAGACCTGCAAACGGTCCACACTTGCCAAGACTCACATTACTTGCCAGCACTTAACTTCTTTTCTTCTTCTTACACGCATTAAATGCATCAACAACTGCATGTCAGGCTCTTTAAAACAGCATCATGCCGACAACAGGACCGGGATCCCAAAAAGTATTGCATGCTGCAATCTTTTGATCACGGCCACCCAATCAATCAAAAGATAGTTTTGATCTTAATCGTTGAAAAAAAAACAACTTTTTTAATTTTAGATTATATATCTGAACGAACGACCAAGATAAAAAGTAACTTTACAAGTTTTGATCTCAACCATTCCCAAGCAATTGCTTTGAATCTTAATCCCCTACAACAACCTAAAACTCCACAACTATTTACACATACAGTTTATGTGGCAGGTTGTGATTGGTTAGAGCTCCCCGAATTTGATGATTTTTTCCACCAACCATAACATGCCACTTTAGCAAGTCGTGGAAATAATGGTTCTAAACTTATTCTTAAAACAGTTAGCAATTCTATTTTGTTCAATGGCCCTTGAATTTGATTTGTCAATTAAATCTAATGGCCAATATTTGCCCAGGTCATCAAAGAATCAAGACCCTTCAATTTGAATTGATGTGATAAATTAGATAGATAATTAGATATTATATATAGTTTATATATATAATATATATATATATATATATATATATATATATATATTATTTATATATATATTATATTTATATATTTTAAATAAATATATATATAAAATAAAAATTACCAGTAACTCCGAAATGATACGTTAGAATACCTTGGAACCGAAATTTTTAGTTCCAATGAACAAACCGAAACATTTAGCGGAACAGAATTGACTACTTTGAATTTATCATGATATTAGATTTATGCTTTTGTGACAAAAGATAATTTATCAGGTTGACTTTTACTAGCTATTGTAATTCTTAATTGCTCTTCCTGAAATCCTATTGCAAAGGGGGAAAGCAGAATATTGTCCAGAGGACAAAATATGAGTAGATCATTTTGTTGTTTTGTAGTCACTTTTACTCCATACTCTTTGTTAGCATTAACCTTTAGCAGCAAAGCTAATGATTAGAGCATTACTTTCTATTATCATTAGTGAACTAATTAGGCAAAGTGTATTTCATTAAGAACCGCAGATTTTTTAGTACATCACATTCATGCATTTACGATTCATGTGACGATATTGATACTCCTGAAAAATGTTCTATTTGCTCGTAACTTGCATTTGATACCAGATAGAATCCGATCCCCCCTTTCTTTTCGTTGTCTTTTCTTTATATATTCTATTTTTTCATTTCCTCCAATGCTCCTTTAAGCGTTCCAGTCAGCGGAGCGACTTTAGGACGAATTTTCAACGTGCTTGGAGAGCCTGTTGACAATAAACAAATCCTTCTCAATTTCAATCATAACAACAATTGTGAATATATGTAAACCTCATATATAATATATAGAATCTCATTATTCATGTAATGAATATAATTTCATTTATTCTTAACTCTCTCACAATAGTTTGTATCAGGATTTATTTGTTGCAGGGATCGACACAACATCAAGCACAGTGGAATGGGCAATGGCGGAGTTACTACGCAACCCTGAAAAGATGGGAAAAGCCCAAGACGAGCTTGAACAAGTCCTTGGCAAGGATGGGCTTGGTCAAGAACTGGACATTTCAAAATTCCCTTATCTACAAGCAATTATGAAAGAAACCTTTCGTTTGCATCCACCAGCACCTTTTCTAGTTCCCCACAAGGCTGAAACCGATGTAGAAATGTGTGGCTTCATTGTGCCCAAAAATGCTCAAATACTAGTAAACGTGTGGGCAATGGGACGAGATTCAAGCATTTGGACAAACCCAGATTTATTTATGCCTGAAAGGTTCTTAGAGCACGACAATATCGACTTTAAAGGCCAAGACTTTGAGTTGATTCCCTTTGGAGCTGGAAGAAGGATCTGCCCAGGATTGCCGTTAGCTAACCGGATGGTACACTTGATGTTGGCATGTCTTGTACATGACTTTAATTGGAAGCTTGCGGATGAGATAAAGCCAAAAGATATGGACATGAGTGAGACCTTTGGGATCACCTTACACAGGGCTAAGCCTCTCCGGGCTATTCCCATGAGAGTGTAAGTTCTATATTTATGTTATATATATCCAAATATATATGCCTGTGAGTAGAATCATTTAATGTTAGGATTTTCCCTTAACATGAAAAAGGAGAGCAGAATCGTACATCATTGGTAGTTCTAATATATTTGATGTTATGTGTTCCAAGAAATTTAAATATAATGTAATAATTGTTTAGAAACAATGTGGACATACAATATTTATGTTTATTCTATTAATTAATGTCAAAGTTCTCATATGCAACTATGTTTATTCCATTAATGTCAATGTTCTTAGAAAGCAATAATTTACATAGCAAAGTCTTAACCAAAAAGAGAGAATATGATATTGTTGGTAATATCAGGTTCTCCATGCCACATCCACATCACACAATTCTATTTAGAGATCTTGTGTTAGAAAACCTTGCTCTCTGATATTACAACAAATCTTGGTCAACAAATTCCCCGTTCATGATCAATTGTGGCCTCTATGTGATCTTCAGATATTAAAAACTCTCAATCATTTTTTTTGTTTTTTTAACTTGCACTGTTACTGATTTTGGTTAATCTGGTTCGAGATGTATGACAGATAGAGCCAGAGCCTTTATCTCTCCGACTGCTTTATGTGTATCGTAAAGAAGAGGAATCTAGCTTTTGTTATTTTCTTTGCAATTTTCTGTGACCTTGTTTAGTTTGTAAGGAACAAGCTTGTCATGATATTTTAATGGTTGATTTAATCCTACCCTTCTTGCTTCTATGATATTTTTCACAATTTATTACAGATTTTAAATCAATATTTTCTTATCAATAAACTATTTTAACAAATTTGTATACCATGACAAATTGACAATATCTTAAAAAGTCCAGTATATTTACGTAATTAAAGAAACAAAAAAATAAAATAAAATAAAAAAATCTATAGCATTACTTTGTTTCTTTTATTTTTATTATTTGTAATTCGATAGTTGTGATTGAGAGATTTGAATCTTGTATATCTCATTTGGAGAACACCAAAAACCTTGTTTAGTTTGCAAGGAACAATCTTGTTCATGATCTATTTTAATGGTTGATTTCAATCCTACCCTTCTTGCTTCTATGATATTTTTCACAATTTATTACAGATTTTAAATCAATATTTTCTTATCAATAAACTATTTTAACAAATTTGTATACCATGACAAATTGACAATATCTTAAAAAGTCCAGTATATTTACGTAATTAAAGAAACAAAAAAATAAAATAAAATAAAAAAATCTATAGCATTACTTTGTTTCTTTTATTTTTATTATTTATAATTCAATAGTTGTGATTGAGAGATTTGAATCTTGTATATTTCATTTGGAGAACACCAAAAAGTAGCAACCAGTTGAGCTACAAGGCTTTTAACTCATTAGTACTTTGTGTCTTGACTCACCATGCATGACTTATTAAAAAAATCTCACAAACCCCCGTCCCCCAACCTCTCTCCCTCTTACATCGACCTAGTTAATATATGTTGTTGGATACATCAAAACATTTAGTTTTTGTTTATTGAAAGTATATGGTTTATGATTTTCTTTGAACTAATGAATGTGGGTGTGTTTCTTTTAAGAACAAAAAATTGAGGGAGATTTTAATTGGTTCGTATAATTTTACATTGTACATTTAAGTTGTTTGTATAATTGTATGAGATATTATGATTTTTGACATGTTTTCAACATTGTTTCCTGGATCCCAGCCTTCCAAAACAAGTTATTTTTATAAACGTTTCCTTCCAATGAAAATATCTAAAGTGAAAACTAACATACTTGTAGCTGTCTACTTCTCAATAAAATCCTAGAAGATGAAATATTTATACTTCTATTTATGGAAGTCACGTAAGTAGCAAAGGGTACACTGAAAATGACAAAAACGTCTAGTCAAGCCCAATTGTGATTGCTGTGCAACTCGCAAATATTGAGGGCACGTTTGGTACACTGTAATAGGTCGTGTAATGTAATAATTATTCTTAAGGAATACTATTCGGTTGTTTGGTTATGCTTTCATTACAGAGATGAATAGCTATTCTTTAAAATGAGGAATATTTATTCCTATTACAATGTAATAACCATTACAGCGTACCAAACATGCCCTGAGAATGATTGGGAAGAAGGGAAGAAGTCTGTTTATGTGCAAAGACGTAAAAAAGAGAGATTGTAGATAAAATTTAGGGTAAATTGCAATTTTCCTGTTTATTTAGGAGATTAGTTTCAATTCTCCTATTTATCTATTAAATAGAGCAATGTTCCCCTATATTAATTGTAATTGTGCAATTTACCCGTCTATTTTTTTTTTGTTAAATCCTAACAAAACCGAGGAGAAATGTAAAAAATACTCATATTTTAACCCGTTTAACCCAATCCACCCAATCTCTTAACCAGGTCTTTTAACCCGGATTTGATTATCAAAATACCCGACCAATTTTGAAACCCAAGATCAAAATCCCTTATACAAAAATTTCACGCCTCACCTCAGTGTCTCTCTGGCCTCACTCTCACTGTCTCTAACCTCTCATTGTTCTAGTGCTGTGATTAACCACTTAGAACAAATTGCTATTCGGCTAACAATATGTCTTCTAATTCCTTGGTTGCAACCCTATGATGTGCTCTAAAACAAGAAATGTATAATTTTTCAGATGGCTGATGGATCGACACACACAAAAAGACACATGTACCCAGATATATATCACCATTTCACAAACATCTCCTCTCGATGAAAAATTAAAATTTAATAAAATAGATGAGTTCTAGATTTTTGCAATAGATCAAGCATGCCTACATCTCTCCCTTCAAAACTCTTTAATGATTAATCGTAGCACTAGAACAATGACAGTGAGGCGTGAGGTGTGAAATTTTTGGGTTAGTGATTTTCATCGTGGGTTTCAAAATTGACAGAGTTATTTTGTTAATCAAATCTGGGTTAAAAAAACCCAATAGAGAATGTGTAGGTTGAGTTAAATGGATTAAAATATGGGTATTTTAGACATTCTCCTAAATTCTGTTATGATTTAACGGAAAATAGACGGTTGAGGTAAGTTGCACAGTTCCAATAGATAAAGAGAGATATTACTCAGTTTAATAGATAAATGAGTAATTGAAACTGACCCTATAGATTGTAAGTATATATATTATATAGGCCCACTAGGCTTTAGGTCCATTACATTACTTGTCCAGCACATTTACTTGTAGAGTACATATACTTCTTTGCCTATATAAAGGCAGTCCTCTATACTGTTTTACTCACTCGATACAATACACAGAACTACTGCTCAATTTCGATTTCTTTCTTTCTTTCCTCTCTCTTTATTCTCAATATGGTATTAGGTTCATAACCTTTTCATCACCGTCAGAAACCATCTCGCCGCTTCTGCCTTCCTCGGATTTCGTATCTCCGAGCCTCCGTTCAACTCACGGACACTACTAACACGTAGATCATCTCTCGATCTATTGCAAACAGAATCGGCTGGATCTGACACCACACACGCCCCCACACACCACCGGAAGATTCTGCGTCTCCAGACACGCACCCTCACGTCGTCAGCGTCGCCACGTCAACCCTAGACACGACTCAGTGCCACATAAGCCATACTGCCATGTCAATATTCGCCAGCCACCCGTTGACTTTGACCAAGCTGCATTGACTTTGACCGAGCCGCCTTTGACCGTTGACCGAGCTGCAGTTGACTTTGACCATTGACTTTGACCCAAAAAATAAAATTCTTTCCTACACGGTTTTTCGTATAGATTCCAATTTTAGGGTCCATTTGCTCATTCGACACTTCCAGGTATGACTTCGGCTCCAGGTAATGATGTCACGCATCCCATCACAATTGTTCTTGATGACCCTATCTTTTATCATTTATGTCAATGGTGTTGTTCTTTGTATCCTTCGGCACATTAAGGGCACGCTCTTCCATGGCCTTCACTTCTCCACCCAATTTTCTCTTGAGTTGTGCGCCAATGCTGATGCAGATTGATTGGTCGGGGATCCCATTGACCGTCGCTCTACCACTGGTTATTGTTTCTTGTTGGGTTTTGATGAGTCATGAATTATGACTCATTAACCTTATTTTTATATGGCTTTAATGGAATTTTCTTACATCAAATTCTTAATTACATGTAAATTATAATAATTCTTTCACACCAAGCATAGCATAGAAGTTATTCTTTTACATGTAATATTTTACTAAAATTCTATGTCTTATTTATGCTTAACTTATTGATGCAGGTAATGCACATGAGAAGAAAAACAAAGAGCTGGAGCTTTTGTTTTGCTAAGGTGCCGTGTACATAATAAAATGACAAAATATTGGTGCTTGAAGAAAATAAAAAGAAAGAAATAAAGAAGAAAGGGAGAGATATTAAATGGTGCATTGGGTGCTAGTGGGCCCAAAAAAAGAAGAAAATATGTTATGTTTATAACCTATGTAATTACATTTTTTTTTTGATAAAATAAAAAACTTTTATTAAACAAACCAGAAATTACAACAACAAAACAGAACTAGCCTCTTTCGAGATTACATCAACAAAACTCGAAGGGCCACAAAAGGAATCAAAAGACCCAACAAAAGCATTCTTGAGAGACCAAGAAGCAAGGGAATGAGCAGCTATATTAGCTTCTCTGGAAACCCAATGAAAGACATAGTTAGTAATAAGCCTAACTGCAGATTGAATGTCCCAGATAAGACTTTGAATTCTCCACAATGGCTTTGAAATGGACTGAACAACAGCATTGATACAAATCTGGGAATCACTCTCAAAAACTACATTTGATAAATCTCTAGCCAAGGCCAAACTTACTGCCCATCTTAATGCTTCAGCTTCTGCTTGAACAGGGACATTGGTGTTCACTTTCTTTGAAAGAGCAAATACCAAGTTCCCTCTCCAATCTCTAGCAACAACAGCAAGAACAGAATAATTCTGACCAATTGCAGCATCACAGTTAATTTTGATTTGGCCTTGACTCGGCTTACACCAACCACAAGGAATTTTAATTTTGTTTCCAGAATAAGCTGCTGACCTGAATTTACTGAACTCCAAAAAGGTCTTGTTTATGCATCTAAGCATATCCTCAGGCTGAAGATTCTTCCTTTCAAATACCACATGGTTCCTCATTTTCCAAATAGCATCAATAATTAGAGCCCCATATAAAGAAAAGCTTTCCTCCAACTCAACACTAACCTGTATGCAGGATGAAGGTTTTAAAATAAATTCAATCAACTTACTTGCATCAGATATAGGCAAGAATTCACTTCGAATCCCCCATTGAGAGCCAAACCATAAGGCTTTTGCAATAGGACAGTGAAGAAAAATATGGACAACAGATTCTTGATCATTTTTACATAATGGGCACCATAAATCTGCATTATCAATAAATCTCGCAAGATTAACTTTGGTCGGTAGTAAACTCGAAGCGATTCTCCACAAAAGCATTTTTAATCTTTCATGCAAGTTAGCTTTCCAAATTCCTTCCTTAATGGAATCCAAAGTTCCTCTATCAGATATACATCTAGCATTCCAATAGGCTGACTTTATACTAAAGTCTCCATTATTTGACTTAGTCCAAATCCATCCATCTGATCTAGCATGATGAGGAACTGTGATTCTTTTGATTGCCTGCACATCATCAGGTTCAAACAGACTTTGTAACTTACCCTCATCCCAATCTGTGTGTTCCTGGTTAAATAATTGAGAAACCACTAGGCTATTAAGCAAACCATTGTCATCTTTTGGTCTTGGAATAAAACTTGAGCAATCTGGTACCCAAGGATCACTCCAAACCAAAATATTATTACCATCACCCACTGCCATACATGCTCCCTTAGAAAGGATGTGTTTTGATTTTTCAATCCCTCTCCAAGTCCAAGACCCCTTAGAGTTAGGAGTTTGATTCAACCAGTTTCCCCTAATCTTATATTTGGATAAAAGAAGTTTAACACAAAGGCTATCTTTCTTTGACAAGATCCACCAAGCTAGTTTGGCCAAAAAAGTTTGATTCAAGGACCAGAAACTCCTAAAACCAAGACCACCTTCAGATTTTGGGGTACAAAGTTTCCTCCAAGCCATTGGAGCAAAAAAATGAGATACTTCTTTTCTTGGAGCCCACCAGAATCTCCTCAATATAGCATCCATTTCTTCACACAACTTTTTTGGAAGTTGGATTACTGCCATTGTATAGCAAGGAATGGCCAAAGCCACAGACTTAATTAAAGTGGCACGACCCATCCAAGATAAAGCTTTACTCTTCCAACTACAAGTCTTGGCTTCCATCCTTTCCTTTAAATAATGAAAATCCTTCATCCTATTTTGAGATAGGAATAAAGGAACCCCAAGATACTTGGTACTCTGAGGGAGAGGTTTAAGGCCCCAAAGAGAACAGATCTGCTTTTTAAATTGAACATGCACCCCCTTTGAATAAAATACCCCAGACTTTTCTAGACTAATTGATTGGCCAGACCAAGCACAATAAGTATCAAGACAATTCATCAATGATCTCACTTCATCTGCTCTAGCTCTGCAAATAAGAATAACATCATCAGCATAACACAATTTTGAGATAGGAGGAGCAGTATTACCTATCTTGACACCCATGAGAGAACCTTGTTGGATTTCCCTATTAATAAGCCGCATCAAAACTTCACTACCCATAATAAATAAATAAGGAGACAGAGGATCTCCTTGTCTAAGACCTCTAAAAGGACAAAAGTTGGAACAAATTCCTCCATTCAGCAGCAAGGTGAATTGAACAGTGGACACACATTGCATAATCAACCTTACTGTTTTTCCACTAAAGCCAAAAGCTATAAGGACTGCCTCCAGGAAACTCCATTCCATTCGATCATAAGCTTTATTGAAATCCAGCTTCATTCCCAAAAAGCCCCTCTTTTTCTTCATGTGCTTGAAGCTATGAACTATTTCCTGAGCCAGAACTACATTCTCCGTAATCCATCTATTAGGCACAAAGGCAGTCTGAGCTGGGTCAATGAGTTTTCCTAGAAGAGGCCTTAATCTGCTCACTAGGATTTTTGAAATAATTTTATAGCAGAAATTACATAAACTGATAGGCCGGAAATGACTGAAATTGCAAGCACCATTTTTCTTTGGGATGAGAGAAATGAAAGTTTGATTAAGCTCTCTTAGCAACCATCCATCCCTAAAAAAACTTTGGACAGCAGCTATAACCTGACCTCCAACTATAGACCAATAATGCCTATAGAACAGACCAGGGAAGCCATCAGGTCCAAGGAGCTTTGAGAGGATGCATTTCAAAAACAATCATCCTAATTTCATCTTCAGATGGCACCCTACACAAATTATTATTTTCCTCTTCTGAAATCACAGCTTCAATAAGACCTTCCAGGCTCTGAGGGAATTGAGGATGAACTGACTGATAAATGCTCTTGAAATGATTTGTAAAATAATTTCCAATAGCTTCCCTTCCAAATAACCATGTTCCATCTTCCAACTTAATTTCATTAATCCTATTACAGCGTCTTCTGATCAAAGTGGAGAGATGAAAAAATTTGGAGTTTCGATCTCCTTCCCGAAGCCAGAGTTCCCTGGACTTTTGTTTCCATTTTATCTCCTCCTTTTCCAACCAATCATTTAATTCAAGACATAAAGCTGCTTCTAATTCAAGATTCTCCTTGGTTGGATCCAGCCCTCTAATCTCCTCAATTTTATGTTCCAACTCTTTTATCCTGGTCTGAGCCATACCAAAATAAGCCTTATTCCAGTCCTTTAATTCATATCTAGTCTTTTTTATCTTCTTAGCCAACTTAAAGCATTGAGAACCTTCAACCTCCAAGTTCCAGGCCTTCTCCACGATTGCAGAGCTTTCCTCATCCTTGGTCCACATAGCTTCAAAACGGAAAGGACGAACAATCTTACCATTATCCAGATGAGTGTCCAGCAAAATTGGCCTATGATCTGATGTTGGAGCCCCAAGGTGTCGAATACCTGCTTTAGGGAATAGGCATTGCCATTCCTGATCACAAAGAGCCCTATCAAGCCTTTCTTTGACATTTGCCAAACCTTCCCTTTTATTAGACCAGGTAAAATGAGGGCCATTAAAACCCAAATCAAGTGCTCCAGTTTCAGCTACAAAATCACTAAACCAATTTGTAGAACAACTTCCTCTCAAACTACCCCCTCTTTTATCTTCACTACTATAGATACTATTAAGATCTCCAATAATTAACCAAGGACCTGAATAAGATCCAATCAAATCTTTCAAAAAGGACCAAAAATTTTTCCGATGCTGACGCTTAGGGGGGCCATAAATAGCTAACAAAAGCCAGGATGAGCCTGGGGGATCAGAGTAAACTAAACCAGCAATAATATGTACATCAGAATACACCACTTCAAAATCCACTCCTTGCTTCCAAAATAGAGCCAATCCTCCAGCTTTCCCAGAAGATTCAACACAAAAACTATCTACATAATTAAGACTTACTCTTATTTTATTTATTTTCTGAACATTAGACTTAGTTTCAGATAAAAACACCAAGTCCGGGGAGTTATCCCGAGCTAAGGCCTTTAAGGCCCTAACTGTCGGGGCTTTGCCAATGCCCCGACAGTTCCAGGCAAGGAGCCTCATGGCGAAGGGTGGGGCTTGATAAGGCCCGCCTCCTCGGCCATTTGGACATTACGGGAAGATAATTCAGAAGGATCATGCATCAAAGGTGTAGGAGAATCAACATTAGGGACTGAAGCTAGATGAATGGGATAAACAGTAGGAATATGAGACTTAGTTCTAGCCAAAGATTTTAGGGAGATTTTTTTTCTTTCTGGTTTAGGTATCGGTTTTTTGATATGGTCTTTAAGTGTATATGAGTTAGGCTCTGCTGAGAATAAACAAGTTTGAGATTCAGAAAAGTCCATAAGAGAAGGGGTAGACTGAGATGGGTCAAGTTTTAATTTTTTGGGTTCTATATTTGGGCTGTCTGGATTAGTCAATGGATTCTCTTTTCTCTTGGGCTTTTTGTTTTCTGGAATGAGTAATGGGCCTGGGCCTGCAAGATGGATGACTACAAAATTGGTGGGACAACTGGGTTGTAATAAGGTGGGGTTGGAAAGATCTTGAAGGGGTTGAGATGTAACTAAAGTTGTAACTTGATCTAGTTTAGGAGGCCGACTAACCATTGAGTTGAGAAAGGCTTCCGGAAGGTTCCCAAAATCTGTATTCTTAGTCTCCTGACAAGACAGTAACTAAAGATCTTCATCATTCCGAGTCCCCGCCTCTACGAAATCTGTCCTTTCCAATTTCTCTTCTTGCACCGTCTCATTCCACGTGTTCACAGCTGCTGCAACTGCCTTTTGACACTGTTTCTCCTTATCATCCTTGACTTGATCAATTTTCTCTTGGATAGCACCTTGAGAAGATTCCAGGAACAGAAAATCTCTTCCACCCAAATTACATTCAAACAGATTCGCTTCTAACAACCCATTTGAATTCAAGCCTGGTTGGAATTCATTATTATCAGCACGTAACCACTTACCAAATAAACCAAAATCTACTCCTTCTCTTAGCTGGATTTGGACTTCATTGTCAGAGCAATCACGTTGCTCATGACCCAACTTACCATAGCCATAACAAAAATTACCCAGTTTTTCATATTTAAAAGGAATCCAAAGGGTGGGAAGATTATCTTCATCCCTATCTAGAGGAAAACCTGTAGAGAGAGGGCAATTGACATCTACTTCAACTCTAACCCGAACAAATCGGCTTCCCTTCCCAGATAAATCAGTATCAATAGCTCTTCCCACGAAACCCCCAATTTTTAGGAGGTTTTCCTTCTTTTGTCTATTAAGAGGAAGCCGATAAATCTGAATCCAAATTCAGTTGAGGTGAAGTCTACCTCATTGAGACTGAGACTGGCATTAAATTTCTTCAAGATTAAGTGCTCCCCCTTAATTGACCAGGGTCTACGATCCCAAGCTCTTCTCAAATCAACTTCATGTTTGAACTCAAAAATGAAGATATTCCTATCTGCCACTCTAACTTCAACATCACAAACTACATTCCAGGCTTCCACAACAATATCCTTGACTATTGTACGAGGAAAAGATTTTTTTGAGAGGATCTTACCTATCAGTAGCAGTTTAGCCTCATCCTCCTTATCTGTGTCCACTTCAAGCCGCACTTTATTACCCTGCCAACCCAATCTCTTTGTACGAGAGACTAGATTTTCCACACTAATTTGCTCAGGGACCTCCTCAATAACCTTCAAATTACTGAGTACCAAAAGCTTAGAATATAGAAAAAGTAAGAAATCAAGAAGGAAGAAGAGAGAAATAGTCAGATGAGAGTAGACGAAATGAGTAAAAAGGACGAGAGAGAAAATAGATGAGTGGAGAAGATGAAAGGAAAGCTGTTTAGAAAAAGTGATTTGAAAAAGTGCTTTGATGACCTAAGATAGGTAGAGAAATAAGGAAGAACCTCAGAGAGACTTCACAAGGAAGAAAGGAGAGAAGGACACGCCTTCGTACGTTATGTAATTACATCCCATTGAGACAACAGTAGGGAGAAAACCAAATAAAAAGGGACTCACATGGAATAAGAAAAAAGAAAGTTAGTTTATGACATAGAAAAGAAGGCTTTGTTGGGCGTGAATCAAAAGGAGGAAAAAGAAAGAAAGTGACGTGGCCAATGAAAAATAAAAGGAGGGTTTTATTTTATATAACCTAAGGAAGGAGGCCGCAAAAAGGGAGATTATTATTTTTAGGGTAAATTATACTTTACCATCCTCAACTATCACTCATTTTTCACTTCACCCCCTAAACTTTAAAAAGTAACAATTGACCCCCTAAACTATTAAAATTGCACGGCCGTTACCCCCTGATGCCAAAATCCAGTTAAAATAGACGGAATGGAGCCACACGTGACACGCACGTGCTCCCAGGCCCACCAAAATAACTTTACCAAATTAATTTTTTTTAAAACCCCGTATTACCCTTATTCATCCTCTAAAACTCTTATTCCCTGATCTTCACCGAAATTCCATGGCCACCATGGCCAAGAATAAGAGCTCGAGCTCGAGCTCCGTTTGCCACCACTCACCACCGGCGTCACCACCAACAATGGTGGAGGATTTTGGCTCTCTCTCCCTTGGCTGTTTTTCTTTCTCACGGCCTCCATGGCCTCACACTCTCTCTCGGCTATCTCTCTCTCTGCTTTCTCACCGAAGCTCTAAGGCACCCATGGCCTGAACAAGAGCTCGAACTCCCTCACAGACTCATTCTCACTCTCACCGAGGTTCTCGATCTAGCCAAGGCTCCCTCACCGGAGCTCGAACTCCCTCACGGACTCATTCTCACTCTCACCGAGGTTCTCGATCTGGCCAAGGCTCCCTCACCGGAGCTCGACAGCCACCATGGCCATGGACAAGAGCTCTCAAGCTCTCACCCTCTCATTCTTATGGCTCCAAACCTCACGGGTTTGATGATGGCACCACTGTGATGAGGTTGATGATGGCACCACTGTGATGGCGCGTGGGTAATAGATTTGCACACGTGGGTAATCCAATTGATCAAATGGGTGTTGTTTGTTTCTGGAATTTGTGAAGGAAGAAGAGAATTGGCCCGTTCAAACCACTTGCTTGAATCACTCTATTGTTGCCATATTTTAATTTAATGAGTGATAATTCATAATGTTCATGGCCAAATAAGATCCAAATCAGAAATATATATATATATATATATACAGAAAAAAAATAAGAGAATAAAGCTCTTAACAGTTTTTCAAGATTTTTCCAGTTTTGAATAAAAGCAGACATCTTTCTAAAAAATTAATAATGGTTGATAGCTTGAAATCTTTGGCCATGGAGTTTTAGAGGGATAAGGGCATTTTCGGGTTTTCAAAGGTAATTGTGGGTGATATTTGTCCGGGTGGGCCCGTATGTCATGTGCGTGTCACGTGTTACACTATTTCGTCAATTTTAACGTGATTTTGGACTCAGGGGGTAACGGCCGTGCAATTTTAATAGTTTAGGGGGTCAATTGTTACTTTTTAAAGTTTAGGGGGTGAAGTGAAAAATGGGTGATAGTTGAGGGTGGTAAAGTGTAATTTACCCTTATTTTTATTTCTTTGACAATCCAGCCGCAAGAGAGAAAATAGGAGAAGCAGTGCTGAACGGAAAAAGAGAAGAAGAAGAAAATCAAGACCATGAGTTTATTTTGTGCTTTGATATTTTTCTGTATTTTAATATTATTTTTCAATACCATGAGGCTAGAGGTGAATCTAATATTTTCTTCTATGTGAAACTTGGATTAAAAGGATGTATTTTTCTTGAATTAATGATTAGTATTGGGTTTGATTAATTATTTGAAATCATTGTGTGTTAATAAGTTATTTTGATTTAGTATGATTTTAATATATCAAATGCATGAATTCCATGATTTGTTATGATTCGAAATATACTGAATGCTTAATCTCCCATGTAGCATGCTCTTGAAATTATTAGCTAAATCAACCCATACACTATCTACATTACCCTTATCAAGTGTTTTTGTTGTTATATCCTCTGATTAGACGAGTGGCCTCTTTATCCTAATTGAGTAAAATAATAATCCAAGTTCACATAGGAATATATTAGGTGGATCTTTAAAACCCTAATGCCTTCTTCCATTAATTTCCACCAATTTTATTTAATTGCTTTTAATTCTAGTTTTCATAATATTTTGCTTTATCTTCAGGTGGAAAACAACCAAATCAATTTACTATTTTGTTTTCTTTTCATATTAATAGGAGTTTTTACAATGTGTCAACCATTATCGGCCTGTGGTTTGGACTTACTGAGACTTTATTATTACTTGTGAAATCTGTACTTGGGTGCATTTTAAAAATCACAACAGGATCCTCTCTTATCTCTTGGCATAGCAAGAAATAGTCTGTTGTTGAGTCGTGAAAAATGCAATTTGCCCTAAATTTATAGCTTTGATTAGACTAAAACACACACGAAGGCAGGAAGCTTAAAAAGAAAAATTTTAAATTGAGCTAAAAAGGTGCACGAAATATATATGCTGCAGAATACAAGAGAATTTTAACTGATTTAATTTCAATTACTTGAGAAGCTTTTCTTTCCTTCTTGAATGAGACCGATAACCAACTACAACATAGATTTTGCTTCTTCTTACTGCTACCACATGTTACTCAATTATAAATTATCTTTTCTAACAGAGTAATTTCCAACATCCGATTGTTCAGGCAATTATTGCATAACGAGTCCACAAATACTTTTCAACTATTATAAAAATAAATAAAAAATGTGAAATTTGCTGTGACTTCATGATATAATCATGAAAATGACTTTTGAGAAACCCACAACCATGCATTCTCTCTTTGGCCCAACACCCATTTCGTATTTATACCTCACCAAGTACAGAGACAAGCCACACAAAGCAAATTTGAGCTAATGGATAACTTAGCATTTTTTCTAATACTACTTCCTTTCATGAGGGCATGCATTCATGTGCTCACATCCGTTCTAAGAGGCCGGAAGTCTGGCTCACCCACACTTCCCCCAGGCCCCTACCCTTTTCCAATCATCGGAAACATATTGGAGCTGGGCAACAAGCCCCACCAAGCTCTCCAAAACCTATGGACCCCTTATGACTCTCAGGCTTGGAAGCATAACAACCATAGTCATTTCCTCTCCAGAAATAGCTAAAGAAGCACTGCAAAAGAAGGACCAGGCCTTCTCCAGCCGAACTATCCCAGATACCAGCCGAGTATGTGACCATGATAAACGTTCAATGGTGTGGCTTCCTGCACTGGCTCCTTGGAGGAACCTCAGGAAAGTTTCTGCCATGCAAATATTTGCCCCACAACAACTCGATACGACACAAGCACTTTGATGAAAAAAGGTGCAAGAATTACTTGACCATGTTAACCAATGTTGCAATAGTGGGGAAGCGGTTGATATTGGTCGAGCCGCCTTCGTTACAGTCCTTAATGCCATATCAAACACGTTTTTTTCCATTGATTTGGGACGGCATAGTTCAAATTTGTCCCAAGAATTCCAGGACCTTATATGTGATGTCATGGAAGGACTTGGAAAGCCTAATGTTGCAGACTATTTTCCTGCATTTCATTTAGTTGACCCACAAGGTGCACGACGAAGGATGACGATTTATTTTGAAAAATTGATGGGGATTTTGGATGGTATCATCAATGAACGAGTACAATTAAGAGCTTCATCAGATGGTTCTAAGGCAAGCAACGATGTACTAGATTCCTTCCTCAATCTCGCTGAAGAAGATAATTCGGAAATAAGCCGCGAGGATTTCAAACATTTGCTTCTGGTAATTGAATATCTTTCTTAACCTTGCTTCAGGACACATTTTTTTATCTTTTCATTTTTTGCTAAGGACATATGAGCCCAGTAACTACCAATATAACTTATTAGGCGGTTATAACTTATTACGTGAAATATTATTTTCGTCATTAAATTTAAATTAAATCTTTTGGGTGAATTACAATATACCCTTGAGTTTATAGTGAAATTATACTTAACACACCCAATTTTTAAGAAAAATACTCTACTCCCAAAATTATCAAATTATACTCGCTGTATCCTGTGTCGTATCGTGTCTCGTGTCGTACCAGTGTCAGTGCTTTATATTGTATCACCATGTATCTGATCAATTTCCACCCTCAAAGGTCTTTATTGACTTTCAATGGCTATTGTAATTCTTAATTGCTCTTCCTGAAATCCTATTGCAAAGGGGTAAAAGGAGAGTATTGTCCAATGAATGACAAAAACACAGTAGAATATTCAGGTTTGTTTGAAAGTTAGGTTTCTTTGCTTAGCACGACATGCAGAGGCAGGGCATATATAGTGAACACATAAACCTGGCAGGAGGATCCTCCTTTTATTCCTGCAATCTCTATTACAAAACGATGTGTCCGATTTTTTTTTTTTTTTTTTTTTTTTGAATTAACGATAGAAACACACGTACACATTACACTAATTTTATATAAATGGGAGTTCGAACCCACACTCTTTTGAGGTGGGGATCAAGGGAGGGGAGCTGCACCACTAGGCCAAATGCTTAGTGGGCATGTGTCCGATTCTTTGATATGACTGAAGTAATGAAACTAATTTAATAAAAAAAAACGACATCGGATTTATCGTGGTTCATCCAATGGGGCCTACGTCCACCTAATCTTTTTTTACTCATTATTGACTCTCTCTTACAATAGAGTGGAAGGTCTTTATATAGGTTACATGGGAAATAGGAAAAGAGGTACACAAGTAATTAAGCCTAACTTAAATGGTTTAGGCCCAAATATACAATGGATTAGGCTTTTGAGCCCTAATACAATTTGACACATACACACACACATATATATATATATATATATATATATATATATATAGAGAGAGAGAGAGAGAGAGAGAGAGAGAGAGAGAGAGAGAGAGAATTTTTTTAAAAAAATGATAGTCAAGTATGATTTTTGGAATTTTTTAATTTTTTTTTAGCTATTATGTGATCTAAGGAATAACTATTACGGACGTTATTAAACCCGGACCGGACATTAACCCGGTTTAAGAGTCGGGTCATTAGGTCACTGGTTCAACCAGTGAGTCACTAGTCAAACCGCAGGTTCAAATACAAAATTAAAAAATATATAAAAATATAAAACTAAGTTTGAGAAATCATAAAATAAATAATTAAATTGAAAATAAGTACACCTAAAATAATTAAAATAAATAAATGTCTTAAAGTTATAGAAACAAAAGCATATCTCAAACACATAATTTAATAATACTGTTAAAATTACATTACATTGATAATTTGTAATACTAAAATGAATAATAAAATATTAAATTGCAACATCCACATTATAAAAATAGAAAAGTAGACCAAAAAGAGTAATTTTGGGTCCTTTATTGTTTTTAATTCATTGATAATTACCAAATAATCAAATTTTGAATAATATAAAAATAGAAGAGTAGACCCAAAAGAGTAATTTTTATAAAAAAATTCAAACCCTGAATGGTGACACGGTTTGTACAAAACCCACTGGGTTTTAGTGGGTTTTCCCGAGTAAATAGCATAATTGGTTTAATTAAGAACTCGAACCGGCTTAAGTGCCGATTCACCGAGTTACTAAGTCAACCCACCGGTCTGGTCCGATACGGCCATTTTGATAAGAAATAGCTATTCCTCATTTTCTGTAATGAAAACGTATTTAAACAACCAAATAGTTATTCCTTATTATATGACAATTCCTACAACAATGTACCAAATGTGCCCTATGTTTATTCCATTTTCATTACCAAAAAACCAATGTTTATTTCATTCTATTAAAAAAATAGTATGTTTCCTCTGCAGCTAGCATAAGGTATGGAAGACTCTTTGTAAACTTAACATTATGATCATCATGGTTCTTAGGAAGCTTGCATGAGACCTTATTCCCCATTCAAGATCAATTGTGCGGTGCCCGCTATGTTATTCAGTTATTAAACTCTAAATCATTTGGATTTTTAACTTGCATTGTTAATTTGTTACCGATTTTGGTTAATCTGTTAGAGATCTATGACGAATAGAGCTAGAGCCTTTGTCTCCAGCTACTTTTATGAGTATAAGTAAAGAAGAGGAATCTAGCTTCTTTATTTTCTTTGCAATTTTCTGTGACCTTGTTTAGTTTGTAAGGATTAAGGAACAAGCTTGTTCATGAAAGGGTAGATTTCAATCCTAATACCCATCTTGCTTCTATGGTTGGCTAACCGACCGAGTCTATTTGTCCCATAAGAAAGCTTGTGCAAACAATTCTCCTATCTCAAGTAACAAAATGTTAGAGCAGCATCCCCACTTGGATGGATAAAATTGAACTTTGATGTAGCTGTGAGAGAACAAGGTGTCTTTGTGACTTTGTGTTGCTTTTGCTGGACATAAGGCAAGGTTTGCAATGTCTTTAACAGATAGCCTTGTTTTGAATTTCCCTCTTTGGGTTGAAGCACAAGCAGCTCTCTTGCCAATTTCAAAAGCCTTTGGAAATATGGTATAAATATTAAATAGGTGATGTTTCAAGGTGATTCTTAGTTGGTGGTTTCAATTGTTTTGGACCAATCAAAAGACTATCTTTGGGAAATTAGTAAATATTGCTTTGGACATGAACAACCGTTTGCTCTAGTTTGCCTTCTTGGTTTTTCTGTAATACGGACAGAACTGAAGAGAACCTCTTTTGGTAGTTTGTTTTTGTTTCAATAGTAGTTGTGCTTACGGCTAAAAAAATATTACAAGGAAGAATTGACTACTAAAAATAATGTAATAGGAAAAGTTTGTAAAGAATCTTTACAGCTTCTTGTGAGATCTAATTTGCTTAATTTGAAATTTTAGAAAGTCAAAACTACCACGTTATGACCACAAATTTATAAACACCACCAAAAAAAAATCGATACCTATATTATTTTTGAAGTTGTCAAGTGTTATTAAATTAGTTTAAATATTGTTATTTTTAAAAGAAGCATATATTAAAAGTTAAAATAATGAATCCCATGCCAAATGCCCAAATGAGATTTGATTCCCATGGAGCAAGCAATTAGGTCCCAGTGAAGTTACTACTTGGGCCTTATGACGCCTTGCGAATTAAAAATGATGCTCGGACTGGATGTTTTACCAATAGAAGTTTCTTCTAAGTTTAAAATTAAACTGATGGGCCGGCCATTTTGAAATGTTTTACAAAAATAAAAAAAAATTATAACACATGAATAATACTTATTATCTGTCGTTGAAAAAAGAGGAAATAAAATTTCCTTTTTTAAAATGAATATAATTAAGAACATGAATTTTTTTTTTTTTGATTTAGAAAATGAAATTATAGGTTGATTGAAATGATATATATATATATATATATATATATATCATATCTACATGTGTTCACACGAACTAATGAATGTATAAACGTGTGATCCTAATTGTAAGACATATATTGATTAAATAAGTGGACCAACTTAAAATCTATTTATGTGTTTTGAAACTTCGAATTAGTGCCCTCTTTGGACCACACATCCCACGTGGTGCACAACCTGGCAGCACACCACCCTCCTTTCCTATTATATATGGACACATTATAATTACAAGTTACAACCCTTCTCTGATTATTAACCTATATAAAATTAATTAGCAAAAAAAAAAAAAACCTATATAAAATTGCAGTAGTAGAACCATAATTCAAAAAATCCATCGTCAAAACCCAGCACAGGTACCAACAGCTTAACAACCCCCCAATTTTAAAAGAGTCAAATCGGAAGTCATCAGATCGCGGGGCAACACTGAGACAACTCAATGGCCATGGCGAATCTAGCCGTCATCATTGCGCTGCTTAGCCTGATCACCGCCGCTGCAGCAGCATCAAACGCTCCTGCTCCTGCTCCTGTCACCGCGTACACCAACCACACAGTGGGCGGCGCCGCCGGTTGGTTCTTCAATTCTACCACCAACACTTCCGCCACTAATTTCACCACTTGGGCCGCCACTCAGAAGTTCAATCTCGGAGACTATCTCAGTAAGCTCCTTTAAGAATTTGATCTATAAAGATAGCACTATACAAAATCACATCTTAGTACTATTTCATTTCACCACTGATTAAAACGATGTCGTTTTGCTATTCAAATCGAGCTGCAATTGTCGAATCCTGATCTGATACTACTTGCATTCAATGAACTCAGCTTTCCATTTTCATTTTCAAGAAAAATCTAAATTTCTCAAGAAGGCCAAAATTGACTCAGTTTTCTTTGCTTTCACTTTCTCAGCATTCAAACAACTACAGTAGAAACAATTTCTTTATCATTTCCTACCATTGCCTTAACTTTTTCCATAGCAGTTCCAACAATATTCCTTTCTTTCCTACCAATCTACATTTTCTAATACTATTTTTTTGTAGTTTTCAATGCGAATTCGAACGCGACGGTGATCCAGACCTACAACGACGCCGTCTACTTGAACTGCACCATGGACGAGGCTGGGGACAATGATACCTTCCAGTATAACGGTGGCCAGGACCAGTTCGGGCAGGCGTTGACCGTAGCGGTGCCGTTGACTTTCGAGGGCCCCAACTACTTCTTCTCCGACGCCGAAGACGGCGTCCAATGCCAGCAGGGCATGGCTTTCGAGATCCAAGTCCAGCACGGCCTCGGCTTGCCTCCCAGTCTCAACCAGCCTCCTCCGCCGCCCTACATCGAGCCTCCTGGTCCCGATTCGCTTCAGTCGCCGCCGGGCACGTTCCCCCAGTCGCCGGCGAATAATGCTGGCTTCAGAGGCGGTGCTAACTTGCGCGGCGCGTTGTGTATTGGTTCTATTCTTGTTCTATTTCTGTGTGTTTTTTAATGGGCCGGTGGGATAGAGGTGGTATTTTGTTTGTTGTTGAAGGTTACTTTGGTAATTGCAATACACAATGTCGACCAACTGGGGATAAAAAAATTGATTAAAAAAATACTTTGGTTTTGGGACGCGTTTTGGTGTGAGCGTAAGGTGATGTTTTTCCACGGATGAACATGGTCTTAGGGTGGACTACATTTTTTCTTTCTTTCTGTTGGGTTATAAAACAAACTTCTCTATGTTAAGAGGGGACGATTAGTTGATTACTAAATAGACTTGTATTTCTCATTTCTTGTTGATTTAAATGATAAAATACATACATTGAGATTTTCTTTTTCCTTTTTGGAAAATTTTATGAGGCATGCATGAGATCCAAATAATAGAGATATTGGGACCGATACGTTACTTGAAATCTATGGCAAGGGTTGCCTTATGCTCAAGGCAACGGTTTGACTGGTAGGAATGGACGTTTTAAATGCCTTTTGATGAATTGCAACGTCATATATTAATTGCAGGTGTGTTACAAATCACTGCAGCATAAGCTTTAGTAATGACCAATTGATTAGTACTACTAGTCAAGACTCAAGAGTATCGTCTGTAAAATAAATAAGTAACTATATAAAAAGAATAATAGTATAAAATGAAATGGAATTAGACAAAGGGTATAGAAGACGTAGCCACAAATAATAAAATATATAAAAAATAGTATAAAATGATATGGAGCTGAATTGTATTACAAATTGGTAGCTGCGGTCTTAAGCAATGTTTTTCCTTTATATGTATTAAGTATTAACAATTTAAAAACAAAAATTCTTTCCTACCAATTGAGTAATGCTATAGACATCATATTTAGATCAATTATTTCATTATCTAAACATTGTGTCATTTTAATAATAGTTGTCATTGATTAATAAAAATGCAGAAGAGCTACGGACATGCCTCTCTCAAAGCTTGGGTATTTATTCCCGGTTTCTGTGGATCCAAAAAGACGTATAAAGCGGCCCATGTATGTGTGAGTAAACTTGGGAAATGATAAACTTGTTGTTTCCACCTTCTTTTGGAGAAATACTGCAAAAAAAAAAAAAAAAAAAAAAAAAAAAAAAAAAAGGGAAAATTAATCACTTCAATAATTTTTCCTTTAACAGTAAAAAAAGAAAAAGAAAAAGAAAAAGTCATGCAAATCCTTACCCAATTTTATCAATTTTTGGATTTATCTTCCCAAAGCGAGAAAACAAAGAAAAAAGATTTAGATTCTTCCACTCATAGTCATGGTGTGGATGGATGGCAAATCTTGTTTGTTTTTTTACTGTTTGGATTGCAAAATTGAGATTTCCTGTCAAGTCAGAGAACTCAGAGAATAGGAGAAAAGTTTTTGTACTTTTATATAGTTTTATAGTTTTATCAATTATTATCCCTTGCCAACTTGGCTTATTTATATTGATCACAATCAAAGCAACGGCCAGAAGTGTAATTACAAAAATTGTAAAGTGTCGGTAGAAAATTGAAAATAGTTGTATCGAATCGAAAAGGCAGAAAGAGAACACAGGCTCTGTTGGTATGGGCTATTATGGCCTAGTGGCCTTGAATACAATACAATACAATGCTAATGCTTCGTTAATTTTGGGATCAAAGATTACAATTTCCACGAGTCTGGGACTGCGACGTTTAGAGCCAGCCAAACACTAAAAAGAAACCGATACTTTCTAGAGCGAGAAAGTCACAAAGTGGGACTCTCTCTCTCTCTCTCTCTCTCTCTCATAATTATAAGCGTTCCATTTATTTCTCTCTCTCCCTCATCCATTCTCTCCCACTCGTCTGTTACTCTGTAAGTCTACGCCTCTCTCTCTCTCTCTCTCTCTTTCACACACACATGTAGGTGTTTGTTTTTGTTTCTTTTGGAAATTGCGGTTCTGAATTTTGGTGATTTAGTTTTTTGTTTTTTTGTAAGGGAAATTGGGATTGGAATCTGAGGAAATAAAAATGGGGTTGATTTCGGGGGTTTTCATGGGGATGATATTCGGGATTGCATTGATGGCTGGATGGAAACAGATGATGCGATACCGAAGCACCAAGCGAATTGCTAAGGTATGCCAAAATTACGAGAATTCGGATCATCCAAAGCTTAATTTTGTTCCAATTTGTTGTTATCGTATTCCATTGTTTGTTTGTTTATAACAATTTGGGGTTTGGAGTGAGTGATTGGTTTAATAGGTTAGAGATGTTGAGGATTATATGAAAATTGGTTTACAAAAATTGAATGTTTAGGCCAAGAGCCTTGTAGTTCAATCGGCACTTCCTGAAGTTTCTAACGGAGACATTGAAATGATTATTTTGTGAGTTCGTTTTAATACAGCATTTCATTGTTATTTCTGGCATAAAATTCATTTTCAAGTGTATCTTAATCTTAGTTATTGTTTTAATACTCATTTGGACCATCACCCTCTGGGTGCCCTTAGTAAATGATTGCAAAATGGTTCTAAGCCCGAAGTCAGATTGGCAATGCTTTTTGTTGGCTTCATGTTGAGACTAGCCTCAGGCCTGTTTCTTTTTTTTGATCAGTAAAAACAAATATTATTAAAAACACAGCATGTGTGCATAAAGCATGAACACAAGCTGCCAAGAAAGATTACATCATAGGGACTGACTCAAAGAATCAAGAAAACCCCCAACAGTCAACAAGGTTGTAAAGCCCCAAGCCCTAGACCATTCAAACAAAGAACACATACAAGACTCAATCAGCTTATCAACAGGCAGCTCTACATCTTCAAAAGTACGATTGTTTCTCTCCCTCCATAAGGACCACATCACGCATGCAGGGACTAGGTTCCAAACATCCGAATAATGTTTGCCAAACCAGTTCCTCCAACCAGCCATATGATCCAAGACGGATCCCGAAATCACCCAATCAACACCAAACCGCCGAAACACATAATTCCAAAGCTCCCTCGCCACCGGACAATGAAGCAACAAATGAGCCACATTCTCTCCGCTACATCTACATAAACAACACCAACCAACCATGACAATACCTCGACGACGAAGATTGTGAGAATGTTACCCCAAGCCACTGTCCAAACAAAGAAAGCAACCCTTCGAGGAACCTTAACCCCCCAAATTCCTTTCCAGGGGAACCCATTACTCCCACTACCTCGAATGGCATGATAGAAGGATCTAATATCGAAGGTTCCATTTTTCTTCAAGCTCCACTTAATAACATCATCCGCCTCATGCACCGGAGACTTAGAATGAATGAGACTAAAAAAGGCAGCCACCATATCCACTTCCCAATCATTAAAATTCCTCACAAACTGAAGCTGCCACTCCCTTGTCTCCACCCCATTAGAGCGAGAAAATAAAGAATCAATGAGAGCCTCACGGTCCCTGGAGCATTCAAATAAGAGAGGGACCTCATCCTTCAACAAACGATCCCCACACCAATTATCATGCCAAAAGCGGACCTTATCCCCCTTACCTGTTTCTTAGAGCCAACTAGTTACCTATTTTCGTTAGAACTGGGAATAATTAGAAAGAAAGAAAAGAGGAACGATATGTATTACAAACGTTAGATATTGTCACCATGCCTGTAAAAGTTTAACTAGTTGATTTTACCAGCAACTTATTGGGAAAGAAAGAGGGATAAAATGCACTTAACGAGTACCACAAAAGGATCTAATGCTCTTGAAATGCAAAACAAAAAAAAAAAAAAAAAAAGCATAAGATGTGTATCTGAAGATTGACTTCATATTTCTGGCAGAATTGTTTTAGTGATGAATGTGTTAGTAATGGTCGCTTTGGCTTTAGACATTTGAAGGAATTGCATATTGAAAGTTTTGAGTGGTGGTCAATTGACAAGAATAATTTAGTTCTCTTAGTGGGTACTTCTAGACGTGTTTTATTGATAATTTTTAAAGCATGTAGGTTTGCTTTAGCCATTTGGATGATTCATTCACTTGTTTCAAAATATCCAATATGATACTTTTCTTTTGTAGGCTGTTGATATAAAACTCCTTGGGTCCCTTGATCGAGAAGATTTGAAGAAAATTTGCGGTGATAATTTTCCTGAATGGATATCTTTCCCTGAATTTGAACAGGTTGGTTCTTGTTTTACTTTTATTATCTTTGTAATTATTCTATTGTCTATTAAGGTCTTAATTTTTCTCCCCAACCTTTTTAAGCAGGACATGAATCAGTTTTGTAAACTATGAAAATTTTATTTTTCTACCCCCTGTCTTGTCTCCTGTGTTGCGGGTTTGACCCGCCTCCCCCTTCCTCTCCTTTTTTTTTAGTATGAACAGAAAGGAAACAAGACAAAATTTGATTTGCTTTTAATTGACATGTGTTTTAAGTATATCTAGGATTTTAGAAACACGATCAGTTATCTACTTTTAAGTTTCTGTAGCAGCTGAGTTAAGCTCTTCATACATTTTGTATTCCAGCTCTGAGGTTTGATTCTAGTCATGCTAGGCAATGTTTAACTAAAGTGTGTTCTTTTGTGAAATGATATTGATGGTCCAATATATGACATATCTCGGTTGGCATTTTCAGGTGAAATGGCTGAACAAGCAACTAAGCAAAATGTGGCCATTTGTTGCAGATGTAAGCCTTTTCACTTGTTTTCCTTGTCAGATAAAACTCATATTGTTGTATACCAAATTGTTATAATATATTTTTCTTGGCTGGAATGTAACAACCATGCAGTCATGAAGTTAGGTACCCTTGCTCACTTTTGGCCCTTCATTGTAGTAATAATCAAGCTGGCAGTCAATTGACTTTTAATTATTAACATGTCTCTAAGCCTCCAGTTGGCTTGACTGAAAATTTTCTTGGAGGGATTTAAGTTCAGTTGTAAAAAGTTATGTTTTACCAGAATTAATTATGATATATGATTGATTTTTTTTTTTTTTTTAATTCTTTTCATTAATTTTGTGTAACATATCCTTTGGATTAAAAAGATCTTATAGAAATCATTTTTGGCATGTTGTGAAAAGTACAAAATTACAAAATTTGAAGATTCTTGTAGAAGCACAAGCCTATAAAATCATATATATATATATATATATATATTTTTTCAGCTCTAGAGATAAAACTGAAAAGGAAAAACAAATTTTGTAAACAAAAGCTATATATTTTTTTAAGAAAGCTCACCTCTCATTGTGCTGCCTGTGGAACCACTGGGCTATTTATGGACCAAGAAAGAGATAATCTTGAAATTGAAGAAATAAAAGGGGCTGATATAAGATAAAAGAGTGTGTTCGTGAAAGCTTATGTGAGCCTCATACGTTTTATGTGGTCTCATGATGCAAAATAGAATTTTGAACATAGCTTTACTGCTTTTCAGGCAACTTCCGTTTCAAGTGATTGTAGTGGGTACTCCTTCTATTCTTTTATTTATATATGTAAGACTATCTTCTTCTATCTATTACTTCACAGATATGAAAATATCAGTTATAGACCCCAGAACCACGTTTGGCTATCATAAGCATTATTGGTATTTAGGCATTAGTTCTGAAATGTATGTGTGTGTGAGTGTTTGTTGGATAACTGAATGAAATCTGTTCACAAGGATGAGGTAGACATGAAGGGGGAAGGAGGGGAAATTATGTATGGGAGAAGAATAAAGAAAGAAAATTAAGCTTCCGTGATGGAACCATATGCCTAGTTTACTTCTGAGATATTTAACTCAAAGTTGTTGGATGTGTTTATTCTCAGGCAGCAGAAATGGTTATAAAAGAATCTGTTGAACCACTTCTGGAAGACTACCGACCACCTGGAATTACGTCATTAAAGTTCAGCAAATTATCCCTTGGTAATGTGGCACCCAAAATTGAAGGTATGAATCATTAATTAGTTTTTGATCTCTCTCTCTCTCTCACCCCTTAGTGTCTGTGTGACTCTTTGTTTGACTGCAGTAGTCTTATGTCATGGAGATACCTTAGACTTTTGTTACTGAATTTTACTTCATTTCTTTAAGAAGTATTGCACGCTAGAAGATTTTTTTAGAATTTTTATGGAAGGAGGTTAACAAGATTTTTAATTTCCAAAATTGTGTTATAAGTAGGATTGAAGCTTTCATCACCACCACCTTTTCAGGTGAATGAAAATTTCATCTTTGTTAGCTAAATCAGCTTTTAAGGTGGGGGGAGAACAACCAATTTCCTGTTTGTCTCTTTCTCCCACCTTTCTTGTTGTTCAGCTCTTCTCTTCCATTTGTTTCCAATTTGCTTAAAACCTATTTAGGTACTCAGCCTCGATATGAAAAAAGAAACGGATCAAGCCTAGTGTTTTGAAATAAAGGGAATTATGGAGCCTGATCAATTATTTGCTCAGGGAGGTCATAACAAGAAAGATAAAAATGTTCTCCAAGAAGAAATGCTTTTCTGATTAAATGAGACATTTTTTAACTAGCAGAATTAAGTAGGCCTATTTTGTTGTATTGAAGAATCGGAAAAAGCTATTATTTTCTTTAACAACTATGATTTCCCAAGAATGCCGTAGCCTGTAAGGTACATTTTAACTTTGCTGTAGGAAAATTTGCCTCAGTGATCTATAGTCCTTGAAATATATTGCTCTTTAAGATATGCTAATGAGCAATAGCTCAATTGTCACTTCCTACTCCCATAATGATGGGCTAGAGGGTGAGGTAGTGGGTTCAAAACCCACTGGGTGCATGCGTAATTTATCAATAAAAAAACGATACATTTACAGCTTATAGAGTCATCATGTTGTGGGGCAGTTTTTTTTTTGGAAGTATTATCAAGTTGCTAGTTTTTTTTCCAATATATTTCCTGTTGTCCCTTAATTATGTGATGCAACTGTTACACTTTTATCTTCCATTGAAATTTCAATGCAGGTATACGTGTTCAGAGTCTTAAGGAAGGTCAGATTATAATGGATATTGATTTCAGGTGGGGTGGTGATCCAAGCATCATTTTAGGTGTTGAAGCTGCTCTTGTTGCTTCAATACCCATTCAGGTTGGTGCATCAACAACTGTGGACAATATTGTATTGGATATTAGTTTATGTTAATTTCTCCTCCTTAGCAAATCAAGTCAAGGTATACAGTATTGAATAAGTACTGTTATGGTAACATCTGCTACAGTTGAAGGATCTTCAAGTCTTTACTGTTGCTCGTGTTATTTTCCAACTTTCTGAAGAGATCCCGTGTATTTCTGCTGTTGTTGTTGCCCTACTTTCTGAGGTATGTCTGAGAAGGTTTTTGAACTACTTGTAAATGTATAAGCTTTTGTTAAACTGTCCTCCATTTATTGAATAATTTCTTTCCAGAACTCTGGTTTGTGCATAATATGTTGGTCAAAACTGTACTAGTGTTGGACCTGATACAGGTAGATACCTGTACTTTTATCTGATAGGAAATGGGGTTCATGTATTTGTAGCATACATGTGATTTATATAATAAGAATAAAAAGTGTTTATGTAGTAGTATGGATATTATGATGTTACCAAAGGACAATGTAAATAGCTTTGTTTTGTAAGTAAGACTAAAGTTTGACGGAGTAGTAAATGGAAATAGAGATGGTGATCACATAATTTTGCATGGAAATTTCGTACCATATGCTTCTTATTGTAGTGATGTTGTGAGGCATTCATATATTCAACATCACTGGTTTCAATTCTTTTCCCAGTCTTATGTGAATGCAATTCTTTGCGAATTTAAAGTTGGCCATGGCTAAAAGCACATGCTTATGGACGTGAAGTTGTGACCTCATTTTCAGTTTTCAGGGACCTGCCATATCTGATAACTTGTTTGTGAGTGTGATCATTACTATTTGTTTTTAACAAATAATCCAATGTGTCCTTTTTGGCTTAGGGAAAACTGTCATGTTTTCAACCTGTTGGGTAATTTTCTGGTTTGTACAGGAAACTTTTGCAGAAAACAACAATTTGTCCCTTTCTTTGGTTGTGTTTTTGGGTTTTATTTATTTATTCCATTCAATGAAATGACCAGTATTTACAAACTAGCTAATTCGAGTGAAGGCATCTGAGCATAACTATTGATTGATTTAATTTGCCCACTTTTATGTCAATGCATCATTTGGTGATTTTTTGGGTGAGATATATTGAACTGTGTTTCTAGTTTTTGACTGTTCTCTTCTCAGCTCAATGCACCAATGTGATATTGGGCTTACAAATTAAGTGCACTCATTGATTTGAGGGGCAGAAATAATGAGGTGTTTGTTACGTGCGTGTAGTTAGATGAGTGAGTGGTGCTAGTGCTTGCTTTTAATGAGCAAGCTTTATCTGTTAGTTAATTAGTGGGTCGAATTTGTAGGGAATTATGGGTGTGTTGTCCATGTTTGTAGGATAGTGAGTTAAAGGCTTTATCTGTTAGTTAATTAGTGGGTCGAATTTGTAGGGAATTATGGGTGTGTTGTCCATGTTTTTAGGATAGTGAGTTAAAGTTCCTCACAAGGTTGCCTTCTTTACTTGGCTGGTGGCTCTTGGTAAGAATCTCACGATAGATAATCTGCACTGTCGTAAGGTTTGGGTTCTTGATTGATGTTTTATGTGCAAAAGGGCAGGGGAAACAGTGGATCATCTCTTTCTTCACTGTGAGTATGCCAGAGAGCTGTGGTCTTTGCTCTTCTGTATATTTGGGCTCCAATGGGTTATGCCTTGCAAGGTTTCTGATCTTTTAGCTTGTTGGCGGAGGAAAGATTGTATGAGTCAACATGATTTGGAATGCTATTCCCTCGTGTTTAATGTGGCTTATTTGGAGGGAGAGAAATCACAGGGCTTTCGAGGATTCAGAACGTAATTCAGTGGAGTTGAAATTGACTCTTCTTCGAACTCTTTTTGAATGGATGGCTGCTGTGTCTAGTCATTCTTCTTTTTCTGTTTTAGACTTTATTGATGGTTGCATATAATTTGCTCTGTATCTAGTATATTCCTAATGTACTAGACTTTTCTCTATCAATAAAATTTTATTACTTATCAAAAAAAAAAAATTATTATTATTTGAATGTTAAATTTTTGTTTATAAATTCTACAGCTTTATCTTTATCATAGGAATAAGATCATATCTTATTTATTCTAAACACAAGTTGTGTAGGAGGCTAGACTCCCTCGAAGTAGCCTATTTGGAGGCCTTGGTTCCCTCAAAGCAACCAATTTTATTTATTTATTTATTTTTTCTCTCTAAAAATTGTGAATGCATCAATTGGTATCAGAGCCAAGCATGGAGAAACAATGGCTAGGATGCGTGGAGAAATTGAAAAAGATATGTTTTTTATCCTTGATCAAATGAAAATGATCAAGGAAATGCAAGTGAAATGCCAAGCTTTATGTTTGGCTAGTCATGGCTAGGAACAATAAAAGCCAACTAAGGAGGATGATGTGCAATGCAAGCCCGAAGATTGGAAGACCATGGGAGATTTACAAAATCAAATCATTTCAGCTTCACACCTCCACAGTCACAAGATTACATTCCTTTAATGCAAGGAAGTGGTCCATTGTTTCCTCAATGTGCATTCTTTATGTACATAGAGATGTTTTTCCTATCTAATAAAATTATCTTACCTATAAAAAAAAAAAGGAAGTGGTCCATTGTATGCAAAGCAACTTGGGAAGATTGGGCGAATATAGGCTGACTTTAAGGGGGGAGGATTGTTACGTGTGTGAATTTAGATGAGTTAGTGGTGTTAGTGTTTGCTTTTAATAAGCAAGTTTTATCTGTTAATTCATAACACAGGTTGTCCATGTTTTTAGGATAGTAAGTCCTATTTTTTTCGTTCTTACGCACCTTTTTCTCCGTAAGGAACCTTTTGATAGAATGAATTTTAGGGTAGGATTGAAATTGAAAAGTGGAAAAGGGGGAGAAGATTAGAGTTTTCTACTGTGTGGTAGATATATAGAAGGGTGGAAGGAGGGCTGAGGGATTTCCCCCCAAGTCCCACACTTTCCAATCTCCTATGGAGAGGCAACGTGATAGAGAATGCTTTGGGGAGGGGGAATTATAATTTTTCCCTCTATCCTCTCGCTTTCCATCATTGGATTACCAATTTTTCCCCTTATCCCCCAATTTATAAGTTTGCTTTTTCTTATTTCACCTTTTATCAAATGTGAAAAAACCAATTTGCTTATTGTTGCTATTATAAAAATATTAAGTTGAATCTGAAAATAAATAAAACAACAATAATACTTTACAGAATAAGGTAATAATAAATTTGGATAAGGTTTTCAAAAGTTGTACTTAGATACCATATGATATTACATGATTAATTATTATAATGAAACTTCATGTTTTAAGAAAAATAGTAAAAAAAAATTATTTAATAAGTGTGTAATAGTAAATTGATATAAATTATTATTTCTTTCCTCCTATTCTTTTTTTCAAGCAAACTAAGGAAATTGACATTAATATTCCATCTTCTCACTTTCCCATCCTTCCCATCAAATGCATATGGTGGAAAAAATTTATCTTTCTATCCTTTGTATTTTTTTCATCCTTCCACTTTTCTGTTCTTTCTATCAAATGGAGTGTAAGTGAGTACTACCTCTTGTGGTTGGAGTGAGATAATATCTAATAACATAATGAGCATAGTTACTGTTTCTTTTTCTTTTTTTTTTCTTTTCTTAATCAGTTACAGTTGTTTTACAATTGTCTCATGCTTAATACATTTAATCAGCCAAAGCCTAGAATCGATTATACTCTGAAGGCTGTTGGTGGAAGCTTAACTGCCATCCCTGGAATTTCGGATATGATTGATGTAAGTTTTCTCTTTGTATCTAACCCTCCTGATTGATTTTGTATAGTTACTTAGACTCATTATGCAGTTTACACTATATTTGGTAGGATACTGTGAATACGATTGTCACAGATATGCTCCAGTGGCCCCATAGGATTATTGTTCCAATTGGTGGTATACCTATTGATACAAGGTAATTATGAATCATATATTTTTTGTTCCCTCCTTTTCTCATGGATTTATTTTGTGGTGTTAAATTGCAGCAAAATTATTTCAAGTGATCATATTAAGAGAGAGAGAGAGAGAGAGAGAGAGAGAGAGAGAGTTCAAAACTGGTTAATGGGGTTCTCCTGTCGTTATCTACTTCTCCTTTTCCCTCATTTATGTTCAAATATATGCAGTGTCTTTAAAACAGTCATATCAGATGATTTTTTTGGATGTTCATTTCATTACAAGAATGTTAAGTATCTCTTTTTCCTTAAGTGTGCCGTTTCTTTATGTTTTTTATGCAGTGAATTAGAGCTTAAACCACAGGGAAAGCTTACCTTGACAGTCGTAAAAGCAAATGATTTGAAGAACATGGAAATGATTGGAAAATCTGATCCTTATGTTGTTGTGCATATTCGGCCACTATTCAAGGTCAAAACAAAGGTTGTTGACAACAATCTGAATCCTGTTTGGAATCAAACATTCGAGTTGATTGTAGAAGACAAGGAGACACAGACCCTTATACTTGAGGTTTTAATCCACTAATACTCCATTTTTAGCTTCTGCTATACTCTTCTGCCATTTCTCTGAATATGGTGCTTGTGCTAGAATCTAAAGATTCTGGGATGGTTTACATAAGGCTTTTATATAGACTATTGGCATTCATTTTGCTAGAAAGACCAAGTATTTTTAATAAAAAAAGAAAGAAAAAAGTAATGGAAAAGAACTACTAAACCAAGTAGGAAACAATAGAACAAAATATAAAAACTACTACAATAAGACTCATAAACTTCTCTTTTAGTCATACAACACATTATATAAAATCTTGAATTTACCAAATATCCCTACTTTAATTACACCCAAGGCCCAACTATTATTTCCTTGAAGTTTTGAGAACAGTTCAATGGTACCCTTGCCTCTGTACTTTTGGGTCTCGTATTAGTAAGGATTAAAGTTAAGTATAGGTTCAATCACTAGATTTGTATAGTAATTTCAAGGAAATCACCTTAGTTTATTCATCAAAAAAAAAAAAGGAAATCACCTTAGTTTTAAATGGAAAATGAGGGCAAAGGTAATATTGAACCATTTTCAGACCTTGAAGGATTAAATTGATATCGGGGTTTACTACCCAAGGGTGGGTCCAAAGGGACTTGTCTTGGTGAGGTTCCTCGTCATAAAATATATATATATATATATATTTGATACAATTTTTTTTGGTAAGATATATATATAACAATTGATAATTCATGATCGAAAATGAACTGCTACCCATAGTTCAGGCACCAAAATTGTAGATTTCACCAAAATTAATTCAAACTGAACTAGCAGCAATTTCATGTAAAGAAACTTATTATTTAGACTCAATATTAACTAGAGTAGCCTAAAAAGGGACTTAAAAAGAAAGAAAGAAAAAAAAAAAACTAAACTAGCCTAAAAAGGGTGTCAATTAGGTCCCACATCCAAACTAGATCATATTTTCAAATCAATTTGATCTTGTTTTGCTGATAGTTTTTTGCTAGCTGCAGCTGATATATATACTCTTCATATAAGGAAATAAAAATATCATAGAATAAAAATTAAGTCAAACTTTGTTTCAAAAAGATTTTAACCTTGTAAATGTTATATATATATATATAAAAAAAAATTATCTTGTAATGAATTAGCATTTACATTATAAATTTTTCAGCGAAGAAATATATCACATGATTTTTAATAATTAAAGGCAATTGTGTTAAATGTTGTAGAAGATAGAGTACAAAGGGGATGAAATGGAGTATACCAGCTGTATACCCACAATTATCTCTACAAATCAAGAGTACAAAGAGTCTATGAAATCACACATAGCCGAAGGTCTCCTATTGGCTAAAGGCATCCAGTAGAGTTTGGGACCCAAAAAAAATTGGGATTTCAGCCTCTCACAACTGAACTCTTGCCCCTCAGAGGTCCTTCTGACATAGGAAAAATTGCGTGTGCTTGTGGCGGGCTTAGGGTTGGGAGAATTTATGGATCTAGGATTTAGAATTGTTGAAGAAAATGTTATGGGGTTTTGTTAGAAATTAAAGGTGGTTTGATTAGTTATTTGATGACTATTTGAGAAAGTAGGGTTTTGATATGTAAAAGAATGGGCTTGTTTGGGGTTGTAAGGAAGAAGGAATTGAGAGAATTTTATGGTGTTTAGGGGCTGTATAAACTGTACCTGTGAACAGTACCACAAGAAGGAAAAGAAGAAAAGAGAAGAGAAAAGGAGGAAATAGAACGATGAAGCCAATGTGCCTTAATACTCAATATTTTTTTTATTAAGCAACTCAGTTATCCTTCGAGTACATTGAGCACAAATATATATAATGATTCTTTCTTGTACTAATAGTTTTAGAACTCTTAGCAAACTAAAAACCCAATAAGATAATAACTAATAAAAGACTAGGTTTGACTCAAAGAAAATAAACCTAAGATACTTGTGATCTCCTAGAAAATTCTAGGCTCAATTAAACTACCCAAATACCCTTAATTCACAGGGATGTTGAAAGTACAGGTTTGCTTCTGAATACAAAATTGCACATAACTTGTTAAATAAAAACCAAAATTAAGAACTGCTTAACCCTAGGGCACATATAAGTAGACCTTTAAAAACTGCACGACTTTTACTTCAATTGAACTTCACCCGTGTGCCCCCAAAAATAAATCTTGAATAGATGAATTTGCAAAATAGTAACAAATTATCTTCCATGGCTGCATCACCTTCTATACCTCTCCCTCCATATTTGCGACATCAGAGGCATGGAGCTATAGTCCAAACCTTATTTCTAAAAGAATTAGATCTTCAATTTAAGCACTTCTATCACTGGCATTACCCTTGTAACTCCAAAAGCCACAAAAATGAAATTCCATATCTCCTTTGCCAACAGGCAATGTAGAAACAAGCAATTAATGGACTCCCCACTCTGTTTGGACATTACACACCAGTTCACAATACACATACTTCGTTTATGAGATTATCTATTGTGAGTATACCCTCCAAACAAAGAACGCCACCCTTGATGGAGCCTTAACCCTCCATATTGCCTTTTAAGTGTGTATATCTATAGGATTAAACTTAACCATGGTCCCCCAAACACTTTTTTTTGGGCTCAGCCATTGGCTGGGAGCTGAGGCATAGTAGGAATGATGGTGGAAACTTATTAGTAGAAATAAAAAGAATAGGCTAGGTTGATAAATTGTGACTTTTGAGCTCCTGAAATTTAGCATTTTGAATGAAGGTTGGGAATGAATTGTGGATATCTTATAAGAACTGGGAAAGCATGGGATGGTTAAATCAAGTTTCAAGAAATGTTAGAAGAGATGTACCGGAAACATGCAAATTTAATACACGCTATATGGTAGGATCTTTTGAGCTCATGGATGTAAGTTTTGGTCATATCTGATGGAAATTCTTTTGTTACACACACAGCACATGCATGCAGAGTCAGATATAAATTTTAGTGGTGAAAATGCATTACCTGTTATCATCATAGATACAGTTTTAAGTGTGCCTACTTTGAATTATAATAGTTCCCTGTACAAAAGCTCTGTTATTTTCAAGTGATGGTCCGGTCATTTATCTCTATATGTAGCTGAGTTTCCAATATGTATCCCCCACCCCCTCCTTTGTCTTCTCCCCTTCTATTATTTGGTTCTAAGTATGTTTGGGACATAGGAAGATGGAGGAAGAGGAGAGGAGAGGAGAGGGGAAGGGTAATGAAATGTACTAATTTTTAGTATATTCTGACCATCTTCTCCTCTACTCTCCCCTCATCTCCCTCCATCCAAACACAGGGTAAATGTCTTCTGCCTTTACCCTGTAAATTTCATGCCTCTGTTACTAGTAATGCAATTAATGTTCATGAACTCTTCAAACAGGTTTTTGATAAGGACATTGGGCAAGACAAGAGATTGGGAATAATAAAGCTACCTATGAAAGAGCTGGAAGCTGAAACTGAGAAAGAGTTTGATTTGAGACTGCTACCATCACTTGACATGATGAAAATAAAAGATAAAAAGGATAGAGGGACTCTTACAATTAAGGTAGACATTTTTAATTAGAGATATTTATTTTGTCATCTTAGTGAACAAGTTTTACTGTTAGTTTGATGATAAATAGTTACAATTTTACATTGCTTCTCATTTCTATTAATGATGTGTCCTCGTTTGTATGTTAGAGAAAGGCCTGCAATATAATTATATGTATTCTATGCAGTCTTGTCCCTTCTTTTCATGATGTTTTAAAAAAAAAAAAAAAATTAAGGGTATTGTTATTTTTTATTTTCAGGTCTCTTACCATGAATTTAACAAGGAAGAGCAGTTGGCTGCTCTAGAAGAAGAGAAGAGGATCCTAGAAGCAAGAAAGAAACTGAAAGAAGAGGGAGTTATAGGGAGTACAATGGATGCACTTGATGGAGCTGTATCACTGGTGGGGACTGGTGTTGGGTTTATGGGAAGTGGCGTTGTTGGTGGAGTTGGGCTTGTGGGAAGTGGTGTTGCTGGTGGAGTTGGGCTTGTGGGAAGTGGCCTTGGAGCTGTTGGCAGTGGACTGAGCAAAGCAGGAAAGTTCATGGGCAGAACCATTACAGGGCAATCGAGGAAGAGTGGCTCCACAACTCCAGTGAATAGTGTCCAAGAAAATGGTGGTGCCAAGCCGCTGTAGTCTTCCTGCAGAGTTACTGCGGAGTATGTGGTCTGACCTCTTTTGTTTGCTTTAATGACTGGATAGAGATAAATTATTTTGCCTATTTTGCAATGGTATATCCTGTTCTACCTGCTGGTGTGGGAAATGACATATTGTTATTTTCTTAGTTTCAGCTGTATCATCCTGTAATCATGTTTATGTTCTGCCTTGCTTACTTGAATTTGTAATAACTTTTCTTCTCTATATTTATTCACTTTTGGTTTCCACCTTGGTTCACCTTAAGTAAATTTGTCAGAAATAAATTATTTTTGGAGAATTCTTGAATTATTTGTAACATTGCAACTTAATCCAAATAATTCAAGAATGAGAAAATGTGTTTAGAACTGTAGACAAATAACTATCCATTAGAACTTGCACTGAGACTTCTCATTTAAACTCATTGATTATCTTTTAGTTCTGGTACTTTTCAAGGATTTCACTGTTTCTATTGGTTTGGTTGCGAGCTCATTGCTTCCTAGGTCATGTATTGGGTGTGCTACTATGCTTCTTTTCAAGTTTGCAAGTAGCCTTCCTCATCTAAGGCCTTATGTTTTCCTTTGAGATTATGATGATTTGCATTTTCTCCTTTAGTATTTAAGCAGCCGGAGACAGATTGAATGGCGAAAGGCAAGGCCTTTTGACGTTCTCACTTCTCATGCAGAGGTAAGCTGAAGTGGACCAACGAATATTGAGAGGTTGTAATCAGATAATTAGGAGGATTCCTGTTGGAGGATGTTATATGGAATTTCAGCAATTTAGGTTACGTAAGAACAATGTTGTCATGGTTTCTACAAAAGCACTGCATCGGTAGGAAGAAAGAGATTTATTTGCCTTTATGTATTACAGATTCTTATCCTACTGTTGTTTTACTATGTTATTGCATGGGAGAGTCAAACCAAGTAGCAGCTTTCCGCTCATACTGGTTACTGGGCTGCATTTGAAGGAAGCCTGAGTTTGTGTAAGCAAACCGATACGAGTTGAACGGGCCTATTGAGCTTGCTTAGCCAACGAAAAAAAAAGAAAAGATTAAGCCTGCAGCGACAAAGAACAGGATACGGCTATAGTTTGTCCTCAGTAACAGAGGCTCCCAGCGTTTATTTGTCGTTCTAAAACTCACATTTTTTATTTTTCTAAAAAAAGAAGAAGTTAAAACTCACATTGTTAGGATTAAAATGTGTTTTTTTCTTTTTTTGGTCAAATTGAATTTAATAGTGAAAGAACAGATTGGCATTTCTTGCCCTTTTGTGATAAAAATTACTTTTTAAAGTTGTCAAATCTATTCCAATGACCATTTCAGTTTGTCCATTAAAAGGGCAAGATTGACACGAAATCATTCGTATACTTGGTACTCTAAAGCGCTGTATCATTTTCCACATCTCGCTCATACCTGAATCTAAACTTGTAGGTTGGTTTTGTACTGGTATCTTTGTTGTGGAACTCCTCAGTAAGCACTTCGAAACTGTAAAAATGCCCAATGTGGTGCCTGTCAAGACCAGTTGGTCCTCGGCTTTGGGGGTCATAAGAGGGATCTTGCTTCCACCATTTGGTACGGGTACGGGGTCGATAAGTTCACTCTCAATTGCTTCCTCATCTAGTATTTTCCTTGGCGACTCAAACTTATGTGTCGTGGTGGTTGGATATAAGAAGCCATAAAATTTAAAATCATTTTATGCTCGCGCATGATGCTGAGACTGAGATATGTATATTTATACACGTTTCAGTTACACGTTGATACAGATCACAAGAATTTATCTTATCAGCTATTTGAATTATTTGAATTTGAAACATTGTGAAGAGTTCTATCGCAATATCATAAGCCATTTGTCGGCCCATATCTTGACCATTGCTCAATTTCCAATTCTCCAATAGGAGTCATTTCAAACCAGTTCTCTCCCTGTCAGGATGTGTTTTTTCAAGTGTATGATGCGCTTTGTCTTCCTTTAGCCTCCATAAAAGAGTACTTAGGAATATACTTGGCCTTTACCATTATTAAAAAGAGTTTTTTAACATCAAACTATACATTAAAAAAATTAATTACTCCATCTTAAGTTTTGTTTCCTAATGATACATTCTAGGGAATTTAAGCATGAATCCTGTTAACAGATGCCCTAACTTAATTAAGACGTCCTGCCAAACGAGCTATACACCCTCGTGATCTAGTCCATTCCTCTCGTGAAATCCCACTCAAAGTTAAATAAAATAAATGCATAAGATAGCAGCGCCTCACCCATCAATCCTATTCAAGGCTTTGTCATCAACCATCTCTGGACCATAGTCATAACAAAAGGCCAAAATATATAATATAAGATAATTTTCCAAACACATGAAACGTGGTACGTATCGTAGACAATCCCGCAGGGAATATTTCCATGTTAGTGTGTGTGTGTGTGTGTCAGTTTGTATATGGATGGGGGGGTGGGTGAGAAAGAGAGCGTGGGAGTTGCTTGAGAGATAAGGCCACGAATAGTTCAAGAATACTTATAATAAGAGTAAGACTAAGCAAAGTCTTGGAGATCATCATCACTCATCACAGCGGCCTGGGAAATATCACTCTCACGAGTCAGCCCCCCGACAAGCGTGGGTTCCGACTTTAGAGTTTTGTGAGTGAAAAAGGTTGAAGTGGGGTGGGACTCACATGATCTCGCTTTTATTATTACCTCACTTCTCTAACTTTTTCCTTTTGTTTCTTTCTATATTCTCTCGTAAGCTGCAAAGCTACTCCTCCTGTTTTTTCTTCTATACAGTTTAGATTCCTTCAACCAAGTTATATAAAAGTCAAAAGCCATTTCACAATTACCAAGTCACCCTTCCATTATCTTTTTTAGTTTTTATACTTGGATATAGATTAGAAAATAGTTTATTTCCTCTAACCCATTATATATCAAATGTGGATTAATATTACCTCCCTCCTAGAGCCATTAGTTTAATTCATTTAAAAGGCTAGAAAGTACTTCTTCATCCCATTTTGTTGATTTTGTTTAAATTTTTAATGAAAAATCCTTTGATACATTGTCTTAAAAAAATAAAAATAAAAATAAAAACACAAGTTTTAAAACTACATATTCTACTCTCTTTTTTTTTAATGAAAAACTACATATTCTACTTATTTAAACTTTAGTGACAAATACATATTGATTTTTTAAATAAAATAAAAGGTAAATTAGGAGAAATAATTTAATGCACCAAAAGGATCAAATCAATATTATCTAGTGATTCTCTCATCCAATATATCTTTTATGTAAACTAAGTATACATTTATGTCTAGTTAGACATTTTTTCATTGAGTTACTATTGGTAGGTTTCTATTTTCTAAAAGCCTATTATATTTTGATAATTGTCTGTTCTTTTTGTTTCAAAATTATGTATGGGATTCAAAGATATGATTTCCACTAAGCTTGTCTCCTTTGTCCCTAATGTATGATGGACTAAGCTAATATGTATGTTATCTTTCATTTTAATTAAAAATAAATAGGGTTAATTACAGTAAACCTACCTGTGGTTTGGCCCGTTTTAACATTGCCTACCCGTGGTTTAAAACGTGTCACTTTACCCACTTGAGGTTTAAAACGTTAGCAGCCGTTACCCACCTAGCCCCTTTCCGTTAATAAAAACAAGTAAAAACTTAAAATATAAAAAAATTTGGATCAAACTTCAAATTAAAACAATTTTTTTCCAAAAATTGAAGAACATCTAGGGTTTACTATTGTACTCTCTTTCTCTCTTTCTCATCTCAGTACTCTCTCATCATCTCATTCATGGACACTTGAGGAACCCACTCCCTCCCCGAACCACCGACTCACACGTCTCCTCTCGCCACCCCAGAAACGCAACAACAAGCCCAAGAAGAACTCGCATAAACGCCGTATCGCTTTAGAGAAGTCCTAGAAGAAGCTCGCTGCCCTCGTCGAAACCCTCCCTTCCAAAACCTTTGACTTTCAGACCCACCAGAAGCTTCTCAGGCGTCTTGGTCTCTGGGATTTTGTCCACATCGACTTCGATAGGGCTCTCCGTGCCGACCTCCTCGCTCAGCTCATCGCCAATTACAGCCCACAGACTCGTTCTAGCTATGTCAATTCGGTTCGTGTGCCCCTTAACTGTGCCGATCTGGCGCGTGCCTTGAAATTGCCGTTGCCCGTGAAGAAGAACGCAGCCTCCTTTATGGGGGAGGCGGAGGCGCCGGCGTGGATTCAGATCTTGGGCTCGGCGGAGAAGGTGGGGTTTGTGGAGAACGGCGTGGATTCAGATCTTGGGCTCATGGTGGATTCAGATCTTGATTTGTAGGTTGTTGGGTTTTGTAAAGCGGTGGTAAACGGCGGTGGAGCTCGTGGTGGATTCAGATCTTGGGCTATTTTTTTTTTTTTTTAAATTGCAGGTGGTGGTTTTGTTGATCTAGGTTTTGGTTTGGTGTTGTTCTTGCTGTATTGTGCTTGATTTGGATTTGTTTCTTGGTTTGGTGTTGTTCTTGATGTATGTACTATGCTTGGTTGTGATTTGCAGGTGGTGGTTTTGTCGGTTTGATTTGTTGTTGGTGTGCCTGAGGTTATGTTGTTGTTGTTGTTCTTTGATTTTTTTTTTTCTTTGGATTTATTATTGTTGTTCTTGCTAACAGTTTCTGTGAAAAGAGTGGGTTCCTCAAGTGTCCATGAATGAGATGATGAGAGAGAGTATTGAGATGAGAAAGAGAGAAAGAGAACCCACTGCCCAGAAATCCAAGTAAGGTTAGAACCCTAAAAATCCTTAGAACCCTAAAAATCAATTGGAAAGGTTGCTTTGGGTAACGACTGCTAACGTTTTAAACCTCAGGTGGATAAAGTGACACGTTTTAAACCACGGGTAGGCAATGCTAAAACAGGCCAAACCATAGGTAGGTTTACTGTAATTAACCCAAATAAATAAATTAGAGTAATGTTCTTTTTCCTTTGAATTAAAAGCTTTGGCCAAACCAGTATCTTGTTGCATCTTATAACTATTGGTTTATTTTATATAGTAACCTTATATATAACTAAAGATTCAGATTAATTGATTAAAAGTTTTTTAATTAACCTAATCCCCTCAATATCGAAGTGCCTTTAGAAACTACATTCAAAGGTCAAACCTTTTTGTTTCATGTCAAATCAAAGTAGCATTTTATACAAAGCTTTTTGGGTTACTTCCTCATTTTCTTTTTCCTATATCACCAACTAAGTGTCCGGTTTAAAACTCCAATTTTTTTCAAGTATTACATTTTAAAATCTCTTCTTCTTTTTTTCTTCTTTTAAATATAATTTTTTAAATATAATTAAAAAATTATATAAAAATCAAAAAATACACTAATACAAGACAAACAGTAAAAAAGTTACTTTTTCTTTCTTTCTTTTTTTTTTTTTTATTTTACAAATTTAAATCTATAGTTTAAAAATATAACAAATTAAATCTTATAGTTTCAAAAGTAACAAATTAAATTTGAAGTTTCAAAAAGTAACAAATTAAACCATATAATTTCAAAAGTAATAAATTAAACCTTAAAATTTAAAAAGTTAACAATTTAAATCTCAACTCATTTAAGTAGAACAATAATTTAAGTTGTTACTTATTCAACCTTTTAATTTAATTTATTATTTTCAAAATTATAAGATTAAATTTATTACATTCCTTCCTATATTATAAAGTTAATAATATAATTTTCCTTTATTTTATTAGTGTCAAATGAGGCAATCCTCTCATCAAAAAAAAAAAATGTGACAATCCTATTCCTAGGTTAGGGAGTGGACCAGTCTTTCTCTTGTCCAAAAGTCAGCCCTAAGTTGTTTTCTGTTATCCATGGGCCTTTTTTAAATTTTGGGTAAGCAATATTTAATAGGATTTACTGTTTTCCTACAAAATACAAGAACATGACTCGAGAAATGAGAATCTGTACAAGGGCTACTACAAGTCCCATTCAAAACACAAGACAAAAGGTTCTGAAAAAAGAATTAGTTAATTGTTTAGAGCATGCAGGTCAGTACTTTTAAAGGTCAAACTCTCCATCAGGATCAAGATTCAAGGCCACAACAACCTGGTCCTCATCCCTTGGCTTTCTGCTGCTAACGTGTGCGCTATCGTAACTGCGAATCAATCCAACATAGTTCGAATGAATATAATAAAAGAAAGAAACAAGTTGGATTGGTGAATGCTGACTAGATTTAGGATTATTAGACTCATGGACCCCACGAACGTGGCCTAAACAGTACTATTAGATGGAAATCCAGCTTCTCAAAGTTAAGTTAAAATACTTGCTCATCCACATGATTACTCTCTCACCTACATACGACCTACTCTCCACCTCATCAGTAAATGACAATTACAACAACTCACAGGTCAATTTGGTGAAGAAGAAGACAAAAAAATAAAAAAAAAAATCAAAACTCCACTCAATCAGAAAGCAACACGTAGTCACTAAAGAGACAGCTGGCGAATACCTCCTCTGCCATGAGCTCCCATGATGAGTTTACCAGTTTTCTCAAATATAAAAAATCATGTTTGTAGCATATGATTTGGAGTTATCTCATATAAAAAAGATAGATCTTAATTATCATGTTTGTAGTGTATGATATGGCAACGAGTGATTATTCAGTAATTTAAGATTATAAATAAATATATAATCTCTCTTTCACATGAATAGTGGATCTCATTACAATAATTACATAAATATAGATTCTATTAATTAAATTTATTGTAAAATCTAATATAGGATAATTACGCATTTATTTATAATCTTGAATTACTGAATAATTTTCCAATCTAAGATCTAATTCAAATTTATAAACATATTTATGATTTATATAAGGTGTACGGTATGAACATATATTTTTTCCATATTGTTTTTTATTTTTTTATTTACAGATTTTAGCAATTAGCAATTAATTTTAAGCTTTTTAACTGAAAATAATAATAATCTTCCGGTACCACCTCCCATGTATGATAATAAACTAATAATGAACAATAAGAAAAAAAGTAGCCTAAGACTTACTGAGCAAAAAAAAAAAGTAGTCTAAGACTTAATTAAAAAAGAAAAGAAAAAGTGACCCTACCAGTTTGGGTTAGGAAGAAAGAAGTGAGTCATCAAAAAAAAAAAAAAAGGGAAGAAAGAAGTGAGGTGTGAGACTTGAGAGTTGAGAATTGAGATAGATAGTGCTATGAGTCAGTATCCTTTTCTTCACTTGTTCTTCCTTAGCCACTCTCTCTCTCTCTCTTTTCATCCCTCACCAAATGAAAGTCTAAGTCTATAGGACTCCCCCTTCATTTCCCACCTATTTACAACCATGCCATCCAACCCCTATCCACCACCAGAACCCCCCAACAACCACCACCACCAACACCACCACCACCACCACCACAACCACCACCCCCTCCTCCTCATACTCCTCCCTATACTCCTAACTCTTACACTCCTCTTTCTCTTCCTCCTCCTCACCCTCTTCCTCTACCGCAAACTCTCTCGCAACCGCACCACCCCATGTGACCACCAGCGCCGCTTCTCTTATACCCTCCTCCGCCGCTCCACCTCCTCCTTCTCCCCCTCCACACTCCTCGGCCACGGTGGCTTCGGCTCTGTCTACAAGGCTACACTCCCTTCCGGCCAATCCTTAGCTCTCAAGCTAATGGACTCTCCTGGCTCTCTCCAAGGCGAGAGAGAGTTCCACAACGAACTCTCCATCGCTTCTTCACTCTCCTCCCCTCACGTCCTCTCCCTCCTTGGCTTCTCCTCCGACCGCCGTGGCCGGAAACTCATCCTTGTCTACGAGTACATGCCCAACCGTAGCTTGCAGGACGCGCTGCTCGATAAGAAATGCATTGAGCTCATGGAGTGGAGGAAAAGATTCGACATTGTTGTCGATGTCGCAAAGGGTCTCGCTTATCTTCACCATTTGTGTGCTCCACCGGTTGTACACGGCGATATCAAGCCCAGCAATATTCTTCTAGACGCTGATTTCAAGGCAAAGATTGGAGATTTCGGTTTAGCGAGGTTGAAAACAGAGGATCTCGTGGAGAAGAAAGAAAGTGTGGTAGAGGTTGGAGAGGATAACGGGTCGATTTTGGAGGAGACTGAGAGCGTGACAACTGGGTTCGATGAGGGTGGTATCATTGTTGATCAATCGCCGGAGAGTTGCGTGGTTAGGATCGTGGATTCCGAGGCTTCGCCGGAGAATGTTACGGTGGTTTCGCCTGAAGTTGGAGTCGATAAGGCGAGCACATCGGAGGGGTGTTTCGATAAGATTAGTCTCGATAGTGGCAAAGATTTGATCGGGAATGGAAAGAAAAATGGGGGTTCGAAGAGGGATTGGTGGTGGAAGCAAGACAATGGAGGTGGGTCTGAATCGGGTAGAGTGAAAGACTATGTGATGGAGTGGATTGGGAGTGAGATAAAGAAGGAGAGGCCCAAGAATGAATGGATTGCATCGCCGAGCTCGGTGGAGAATGATGGGTCGGGCGTGAAAATAGAGGACAAGCAGAAACAGAAACAGAATAAGAATAAGAAGAAGCAGAGGAAGAGATTGGATTGGTGGGCGTCTTTGGAGGAAGAAAGGATGAGGAGGAAAGAGAAGAATAGGAAGCCAAGAGAGTGGTGGAAGGAAGAGTTTTGCGAAGAGCTTTCGAAGAAGACTAAGAAGAAAAAACGAGCGCTTGCTTCGAGTAGCGGTCGAGAATTGTGGTGGCAAAAGGATGATGATAATGATGAAGATGATGTGGTCGTGGTACAAGAGAAGAAGAAGAAGAGGAAGAGCAAGAGTAGTAGAGGTAGCATTGATTGGTGGTTGGATGGACTAAGTGGGGAAATTAGAAGTGGGCGAAGAAATAGTCAAGATTGGGGTAATGGAGATATACCCAAGAGTGGTGGTGTTAGTAGCACGCCGAGTATGAGAGGAACCGTGTGTTACATTGCTCCTGAATATGGTGGCGGAGGGCTTCTCTCGGAGAAATGCGATGTTTATAGCTTTGGGGTTCTGCTTTTAGTCACTGTTTCCGGGCGGAGGCCGCTACAAGTCACGGCCTCGCCAATGTCGGAATTCGAGAGGGCTAATCTGATTTCATGGGCTAGGCAACTTGCACGCAATGGGAAGCTATTGGACCTTGTTGACTTGTCAATTCATTCATTGGATAAGGAACAAGCATTGCTTTGCATTACAATTGCATTACTATGTTTGCAGAAATCGCCAGCTAAGCGGCCTACAATGAAAGAAATTGTGGGTATGTTATCTGGTGAGGCTGAGCCACCCCATTTGCCATTTGAATTTTCGCCTTCACCGCCTTCGAATTTTCCATTCAAGTCCCACAAGAAGGCCCGGTGAGTTTTTTTCATCGCATGTTAGTTGCCAAATTTCATTAACTGTAGAGAGTGTACTGTTGTAGGTCATTTTCTAATTATGTGTTTTGTAGAAATTGATGCAAAAAGAAGTGAAAAAAGAAAAAAGAAAAAAAATAAATCATTGTTTATATTGATGAATTCTGGCTGTTGTTGCTTCATTAGTTGGATAACTACTCTGGCCTACAAATTCCTTTCCTTTTCATTATGAACTTTCTGAGAGCTATCATTTAGGCGCAACCTACTCTTGTCCTTTGCTCCCACAAGTTGTTGAATTTTAGGAATCCTAGGTTCAATAGTAAAAAGAGATTTGGAGTATTTCTTTTACTTTTGAAACGTTGAGGCCACCTTAACAAATATCCTCAGTGTCCTGAGACTCGAATCGAATGAGCAGCTTGCCTTTATGACTTTAGGACCTATGGGGCCCTTGGGAAGATTTACCCTTTTTGGTTGTCTGCTACCTTTTGAAAGTTGGCTGATTTTAATGCCAAAAGAGCATCAATTTCAGTAGAAGGGAACAGCTCTTTGGCCCCATTCATTTCCTTTGCAAAGTGATTGTGTTGTCTCTGTTAAAGCGAAGTGGGAGATCCTCTGCCCTAGTGAATTGGAAAACTAAAATGTTATTGGACACTTGAGGTTCATTTCTCTGATAAATTCGTGCCTATCTGCTTTAAATATGTCATGTAAAGGGCATCGGCGAGATCACATTCATGGGTTCAATCCCATACGGTATATGAGTTGTATTTACCTAGAAATATTTACTTTGCCCGCAACAAATAAGATCGACAGAGTCGAGAGAAAGGTCAATGTCAGTTTAATGGGTAAAAGATTGTGCCTTCTGGAGTTCTAACCACTAGCTTAGTATGCTCTTTTCTAATTACAAATTGCTATGTAAAAGGTCCATAATTCTCAGTATCAGACCTCTGAGTCTCCACGCCTTGTCATCTTATAGTGAAGTAAACATCTGGTTGTTCCATTGTGCTCACCTAGGCTATATATATGCCTAAATCAGTGGTGGAATTGGATGTTCACTCTTGACTCTCATGTTAGCCTCTATTATTGAGCTTCCAAATTACGTACTGTATAGTTAACCACAAAAGCAAGTATGATTTAGATGTCTCAACAGCTCAGTAGGATGCTGAAGTCGGCAGTCCCTACATATCAAACCAAATAACACGGTTTCTGAATATATACGGCAAGCCTGTCCACTATGTTGACTCATATTAGTCTGTACTCAGTAGCAAGGATGTGTATTTTAGTTTTTTAAACAGCGTTCTTGTCATAACAATTAGGATGAGGACAGTTGTAACAATGAAAGTGCATATATTCTTCTTTGCAACTGTTGAGAAGGAAGCAGGAATCTGAGTTTCAGATTAATTATTTTATTCCCTTATTGAATATATGTTATGCCTTTATGCTATCTGTAATGACTTTTAAAATTATCTTCAACGTGGAGTTTTAATAAGTTGTGATTTTTATTAAATTGATTGTGAGATTCTGGACAGTGTTGACAGCTCTGGTTGGAATTTTTCCTTCATTAGTATATGTATTGACTCTTTAACATTGTCTTTTGCGAGTTTCTGTGTTGCAATTGATGCCTATGTCTTGTGTCAAGGCTTGTTACAAATTTCAGTACTAGTTTAGAATTTGTTCTTTGAACCAAGGAGCTGATTTGGTTCAAAGTTCAAATTGGGAGATTTCCAGCAGATTTTGATGTTCAAAATTAGAAAGATTCCTAGTCTTTAATGTTGAAAATTAGCATACAAAAAACTGTTGCACAGTCAACAAAGTCTATAGTATGTATTTGCTTCTGCTCTACGTGCATTGCTGCTCTATGTTTTACACGAGATGTAATCACTCCTGATTAACAAGCTTTTACGTTTGTTTAGCTGATATTGATTTCAATGATTGAATCTTGTCACAAATTGTGAACCCTCCTCCCCCGAGGGCTTTGACCAAACCAAACCATGTTCATAGAGGACCGTAGGGCGCGTATCCACATGTACATTTGGGAGGTTGGTAAGAAAGATTGTTTATCTGACCTTTTTATATCTGGTCACCTCTGGGCTGAGTCGGCTGACAGTGGGACATCAGATGTGGGCATGACATCTGATCTCCAGAAATGGATTCAACTATATACTGGAATTCAAGATGTCTTGCTGTGTTAGCTTTTTGTAGCTACATCCATATTTGACACAAAGTAATAGTCACTGGTCTGCCTTTGAATGATTGGAATGATAATTGGAGTGTCATGGCTCATCGTTGAGCTCTTATAACTTATAACAAGCCTGGCTGGCTCAAAAGCTCCTTCGTTTTATAACTTGGGTTTCCACCATTACGAAACTCCTTTACGGAGACCCTTGCACAATGCACTCTTCCATATGTTTCCCCTATCTAAAAGTGAGTTGTTTTGACAAAGAGCCTTGTAGCTTAGTTAGTAAATTTTGGTGTTTTTAACGGAGACATTTAGGGTTCACAACGCCATTTTTCCAGTAATTGAATTATATAAAAAAAAAAAAATAGAAGTTCTTTATATGAAGCTGGATCAAGAGGGTGAGAATCTTGCTATTCAATATTAGGGTGATGTGAGACCTCTCGTAATCTTACATTATGGACATAAATGAACCAAACACCACAATGTTTCACATTACACTAATGTCATTATAATCATGGATACATCATGACGAACCAAACGCTCACTTACATGCTGAAAATTTTGGCCCTACTTAGGCCCCCTTATTCTAAGTTGTTTTTAGTTTAATTATCTCATTCACTTATCTCTGCCAGCATGAAGAAGTCTAATCTTACTTTTCTACTAAAGGTGTATCCTCTCTCTTCGAATTTATAGCCTCTCATTTAGCTTTTGATAACTGAAAATAAATAAATAAATGTTTTCTTGACATTGAAATTGTCCTTTCCTCTTCTACTTTGTATCCTATATATCGATATTACATCGTTGTCTCTCCAAACAAACGAACCTTAGGCCCATCAAACAAAGTACAAAATGCCAAAGGAGGAACACAAGTAGTCATGCATACACTCTGTAAATGCAATCATCAACCGTGGCGGAGTTAGAAATTTTTTCCAAGGGGAGCGCATTTAAATATAACAAAATTTTAACAAAAAAAAAAAAAAATTCCTCTAATTCATAAGCAAACATCAAATAGATTTACACATCTTTGAGCCTAATTACTAGTGAGATAACATACTAAACAATACTATACATTCTAAGGAAGCAATATCTATTTTTTTTAGATTCACATCTTTGAGCCTTTCTAAGGGCTTAACATCTAAAGTTTTAGCATTTGTGATAGATGATTGAGCATTAGCCTCCCAATCTACACATTTTTTTCTCTTAAAATATGCATCATCCCAATTTTGAGCATCAATTGTGAATGATTTCTCTATAAATTACTCACACTTTGAAACTTGAATATTCAATCTAGAAAGTATAATTATATATTATTATTATATATATTTTGCCAAGAATAACTAATTAGTAGTTAATTAACTTAACATACATACACTAACTCAAAAATAAAAATTATACAAACAAAATGTTACCCAAATAAAAATAATATAAAAACAAAACAAAAGTTAAAGTTAAAGACTAAAAGATTGCTAGTGCTCAACGAAAACTAAAACAAAACAAAATAATATAAACACTTGCACAGTAATACAGTTGAAGTTAAAAGACTAAAAGTTAAAGAAAAAACATTAAAACTTAAAAGCCATTTGACTGCTAGGGAGAAACTTCAAAAGCCGAGGGGAGCAATGGATGGCTCCCCCTGCCCCAACTCTGGCTCCGCCCCTGATCATCAAGACTGCTCCAACTTAGCAAAGCCCAACCTAAAGCAAAACCTAAAATGCAATCCAAAAGAACAAAGCTTACCATTGTGAAATTTGCGACCTTTGACCCGGATGAAATGATGATTCAAGGTTGATATTGTACTTCTGTGATCGAAGTTTATATATTTTCAATTTTGGAATCATCACTTATTTTATTAAGGCATTAAAAAAATCAAGAATAAAATGAAATTCATCTTTATTTCATTGAAACATTTGAATTTACATCATAATGAAATATGAAATAGAAATTGCAAAGCTTTGTTATTAGTTACAATCTAAAAAAATACATTGTTTTGGTTCCTAGTTATTCTGTAAAATATAAAATTACATTGGAAAATGACTAGTCTAGAATAGTCTAGAATCAATGATCTAATAGTGATATCCTAATTCTTAGGGCTTAGAAACTTCGAAATATTTGGAGATTCCAACATTAGGAAACAAATAAGGGAAAATAAATTTTAAGAATTACAACCCATCCTATTGATTGTTTACAATTACATAAATACTGCCACTTTTTCAGGGTATGACTGAAAGTGCTCCTGCGTAATTGATAAGCTTTTGGCAACTACAATAATCCCTGCTGAGGCGACTAAAAGCTTTGCTAAAAAAAATATTGAGCTAACTAAACTTTATCTAAGGTTAAACTGAATGTCCTTCTGAAAAGATGGGTGGTTTCATGGGTTCCTACTTCCTACTTCCTACCCCTTTTCTAGAGTCTATTAAACTAAACAATTATGAGGCCAAAGAAACCTAATAATTCATGTTGGTCTAGACACAAAAGTCTGTTCATATTTAAGAATTTTTGTGTTGGCTTATTTATTATGCCTTCGCCAGTTAAATGCCATACAAAATTAGGAATGGAAAATTGGTAAACAGAATGAAGTCCTTTTGTTTACTATATTATGGACATCATCAAGATTATTGAACTTGAGTTTAGATTTGCATGAAATGGGTGGAGTAGCCTCTAATTTAAGAGTTGGGTGACCCAACAAATCTGTTCACTTAAGAACATAAACATGGCAGAAGAAGATAGATTCTTTGTGATCCACTACTTTTTTTTTTTGTTGCTTTGCTCGTATTTCCAAAAAGCCGTGTATCATTGACTCGAATTTATGATGGACGATGAGTTTGTTAAAAGTTGGCAATAAATGTGGGATTCAGGTGGTCCATGCCTTTCCTTTTTGCTAATCAAATTCCACAGGTGGTCCATGATTCTTGTTGCAAGATCATTTTAGGGGCAATATTATATAGACATATATTGATGCACTATATGGCTACGGGCCGAGTGGGTGGCACATTAATTGTTGTAATTACATCACACACAAAAAGTCGTCGAACTTACTTGTCACAAGCTTTTTCATCGTGAAGCCTTTTACTTGGTGCTTTAGGAAATGGGTTCGTGTTCTTATGTCAATAGTTAATGTAGTATTTAATTTTTTCACTTTATAAAAAGTAATAAAATTTTAATATTAAAATAATATAAAAATAAATTTTAAGAATACTTTAATCTTTTTATTTATTATTTTAATATTAAAAATTCATTATTTTCTATAAAGTATAAGTATTTAATACTTCTTAATTATTGTCCTAAGGAACCCGTTAAATTTGAAAAATTATTTTGCACTCCTATAACACAATAATTTTGTATTCTTATTTTCACATGATTGGTGGATTTCGCTAATTCATGATGGGACTTATCATCTATATGGAAGGAGTACAAGTTTATTCTTCCGAGAGTATTAAATAATTATTCAAGAAATTTTCAATACCAAGAAGTAAGAAGTTTTGTGTTTGTTCAAAATTATGGTTGAACTTTACACAATTACATTATGCAATTAATGCCTACCCCTATAAATTAGGCTGAAATTCTGGTTGAACTTTATGTCAACATGAGTGGCACCAAATAGCAAATATTTTTAGAAAAATGATATTCACGCCATTACTTTTTAAAAGATGAAAAAGTAAAATGTCATTTTTTTATTTTTTTTTAAATAAAAGAGACAAAGTGTTATTTTCAACAGAGGTCTGTGTAATTTGTCTTTCTTTTCTTTTTTCCACTCCCTTTCTTCCTTTCATTGTCTTGAGGAAATTATAGATTTCAACTTACATATAGCTCTTTAAAATAATTTGGCATAAGGAGTGATACAGAAAATTTGCATTCTTTTATCATGTTTGTCAGTATCAATTTTTGCTCAAGCTAATGAAAATGAGCTTAATACTATTGTGGCATGCGTGGAGAAATGTAAGTAACAAGAAGAAATGTATTAAATAAAATTATTATGTAGCCAATCATATAAAGACAACAAAGCAAGTCTGTTAAAAGGGTGCCTCTAACACCACAAATTTATATGGATAATAACTTCTACACCAACCTTCACCACCTATTTCCATTCCTTCCAGAAACAATCAATTAATCCCTCATTTTTTTCTCTCATACTCTCTCTCTCTCTGTCTCTTTCTCTGCCTCTCCATATTTATCTCTTACACACACAGTCACACAAACTCAGACACAATCATGGCAGATCAAACAACTTCCATTGATCCCTACAAACTCCTCAAAATCACTCCCAACCCAGATGGCTCCCTCACTCGACTCAACACATTCCCCACAGCAACCACAACCTCTGATAATGCTTCCAACTCACCCCAACTCGCTCTCTCCAAGGATATCCCTCTCAACCCCACTACCAAAACCTTTCTCCGCCTCTTTCTCCCACACCCTCTCCCTCCAAACCATCAAAAACTCCCTCTTATTATTTACTTCCATGGCGGAGGCTTTATTCTCTTCAGCGTGGCTTCCCAGCCTTTCCATGATTCATGTACCAAAATGGCTGCTCAAATCCAAGCTCTAATCTTAGCCGTTGAATACCGTCTCGCGCCTGAACACCGTCTTCCGGCGGCATATGATGACGCCATGGATGCCATCTTGTGGGTCCGGGACCAAGCCAAGGATATCAATGGCTGTGATGCATGGTTGAGAGAGTACGTAGACTTTTCACGTTGCTTTTTAATGGGTAGTAGTGCTGGAGGAAATATCGTGTACCATGCAGGTCTACGTGTTCTTGATGTTGATCTTAATCCTGTGGAGATCAAAGGGTTGATATTGAATCAACCTTACTTTGGTGGGGTCCAGAGGACTGAATCCGAGATGAGATTGATCAACGATCGGATTTTGCCCTTGACTGCTAATGACTTGATGTGGGGCTTGGCGTTACCAAAGGATGCTGATCGTGATCATGAGTATTGTAATCCGGCGGTGGGTGGGTCTCTTGATGCGAAGATCAGACGGCTGCCAAGGTGTTTGGTAAGGGGGTATGGTGGGGACCCATTGCTGGACAAGCAGAAGGAGTTTGTGAAGAAGTTGGAGACACGTGGGGTGTATGTGGTGGCCCAGTTTGATGATGATGGTTTTCATGGAGTGGAGCTCTTTGACCCCACAAAGGCGGAAGCTTCGTTCAAGAGCATTAAGGATTTTATTAGAGGGTGTGCATGTGTTGGTGGGGCTAAATCTACTATGTGAGATTGTGTTTTATATAATCTTATTTCATATCTTTTCCGTCAATTGTTAAAAAGTAGATAATAAAGCATTATAAAAAAAAATGAAAGAAAAGTAGATAACAAAGCCTTGCAAGGCGCAGTATGCCAATATATTCAACTTTTTTTTTATTTTGGGTTCATATCTAGGAAGATTTATCTTTTACATTTGAATAAAATTTAAATAAGCTATTGTTTTTAACGTTTACACTGGTTCAACGTTTGATTTTTAATATTCTAATATTTGAAATGCAAGTAATTGGTTTCAAATCGTGCATTATTAATCCCTATTGTGATTTTTAGTCCCTAAATGTCAAAAATGATAACAATTGATCTTTAAAAGTTTAAAAAGTTAGCGTTATTAGTCCCTAAATAGTACGATTTAAGGACTAATAACACTTATTTTTAGTTCTTAAAGTCTAAAAAATGAGTGTTATTAGTCTCTAGGGACTAATGGTGAACGTTTTTTAAATGTTATGGGACCAATTGTGCGCGTTTTAAATATTTGGGACTAAACGTGCAACCTGTAGGCATATTAGGAACCAATAATGTATTTAACCATTCAAATAACTTTAATAATAAGTTCATTTTTGTTATAATATATATCTATATATTTGAAAAAAAAAAAAAAAAGTTCATTTTTTTATAAGTTCTTGTTGTTGAATAAAGAACTTGGTTTCAAATATCACTTGTATAAAAAATCAATTAGTGTCTTAACCTTACAATAAAAAATAATAATCATAAAACAAACATAAGTTAAGATCTGTACCTATCAGATATTATGAGTAATAGACATGGTCTTTTTTTTTTTTTTTTTTTTTCTAATTCGATAGTTGAGGGAATGAGGATTTGAACTATGGTTCTCCTCATAAATGAAAACATGTAATGCGAGTTGAGTTATAAGTTTCTTGGCAATAAAATTCATCATCATAAAATTCAATAAAAAGTATTTAATCAATAAGTATTAATAACTAAAAAAAATCAAATTATAGAATTTATAAATAAATTCTAATTTAATAATATTTTTTTATAGAATATCAAACCTATTTTTATTAGAATTTATTTAGTATTGGGATGCTTTATCCATATTCACGATAAGTTCTAATGAGTTTAAAGTAACATAATTCAGTACTATCTGAAATTCTAAAAACTAGATTAAACATTTATATATATATATATATATATATATAATATGATGGCATGGAAACTATATACAAGAAAATATTAGATATATATTAATGCCTTGTAATAGATTTTGCTGATCATTCCCACTTGGATTACACGAAGTAAGATGACATCAGTTTCTTTTATTGTTTTTTACATCTCATTATTATTATTATTATTATTATTAAAATTTTTAGTTTGATTTTATACCTGATAATCACCCCCTGTCCCTCTTTACACCTGATAGCCACTTCTCTGTCTCTTAAGTCAAATGAACTATGTGAGGGGTGTTTTTGTGTTGGTGCCACGTGTCGTGCCAAGGGCGATCGCAACGTGGACTTGAGTCTTGAGAAGAAGGAGTCGAACCCAAAATTCAACCGAGAGCCCAAAACTTGGCCCAAGGGCTAATGGGGCATCTTCTAAAAGAGTTGAGAGCCAAAACTACCTGAGCCCAAATAAATGAGAACAACAACCAAGAGAGCTTGACAAGATAATATTGCTAACAAGAAGCCCAAAAAGCAATTATTGAACCAGGCCTTTCACTATTTCACAACTGGATCAGGCTTGAAACACAATAACTTTAATCAAAAGTGGCTAAAACACATGCTTTTCATACATCTGCCATCTGCTGACATCTGCCATAAGGCAAACAATTAATAATGAGGAACTTGTTGAGACTAAAAAAGAGTTGACTTTGTGGGAGAGAGTCAATCCCAATAAGATATGCATGAGGGTGAGGAAAGGATGTGTTTAGGCCTTTTTCTGGAGCTAGGTCAGTGGTGGAAAGGTATTATAGTCTTGGCAAGGCATTTTAAGTTTTGAGTCCAAACATCTGCTACGGGAGTTTTCTGGGGAATAAAAGGGTTGAGAGTGAATCTCAATTTCCTTTAATGGGGTTATGTTTCTGGGTTGGGATTGGGGTTTTTAGGTTGAAGATGACCTCAAAACTCCTATGTTCTAAGGTTTTCCCTTAGAGAGAGTTCTAGAAGTAAGCTAGTTGGTTATTGGAGAAAGTCTTTCTCTTGGGTTGAGTTAATTGTGGTAATTGTCTTGCTGGTTATGCTGTTGTTGGGATGTTGTTGTGATTAATAATGCAATCAGTCCTATTTATAGGAGTGATTAGGGTGGCCTAAGCTCATGGGAAAATCAAGTTTATGATTTCCCTTAAGCCAATGAACTTCCAAAATTAATCGTAAGTGGTATATTTTGTAAATTAGAGTTTGAAAATATTCCATAAATGGAAATGAGTGTGGTCTTCCCTTAATTTCGGGATAAATCTTTCTCTACCTCTAAAATGGCTTTTTTAGAGGCATTTAATGCTTAATTAGTTGGTTTTTGTGAAAGGTTAGGCCATGCATGTCTCTATTGACCTTGACTTCCATAAGCTAGCCATCGTGACTCCCAGCAGACCCAGTGACAACAGTTTAATGGTTATTAAGATCTTGGGACTCACTCCCCTCCACCAAACCACACTCTTAAAGTCTGAATCAACATAAGGGGAGCAGTACCCTCATAAGTCTGGGCCGTGGGGCTACTCCTTGAGTCCTTTTGGGACTGAAATGGACATGGGTCATGGGGTTTTCATCATATTTTCCCAATTCCCATGTGTCTTGGATGTGTCCAATGGTTCTTGAGCTTTTATCCAGAGGTCTGCCGCATGAACAGTACTAAAATCCATGATCTCCGGTGAGATAGAGAACCATGATGAGCTAGTGAGGTCAGGGCAGCTTGGAGAGGCTTGAGGAAGAGGGCTTGCTGCCTCTGGTACGAATAGAGAAGTAGGCAATTATTGTTTTCCTCTTTAATAGTGACAAGATGATATAAGATGGGCTCCACTTGCAGCAGACATTGAGCCCATCAATCGACAACTGTATCTTCTGACTTTATGGGGCCTACGGACAGGCTGTCCATGACTGATTTGAGTGCTGGGCTGCTTATTTGTTGGGCTCCAGCTGTTTCTCTTAATTAACCCAATAACATTTGGGTCCAATAACCATGGTATTAATGTATTTCGGGCTGTGGATTTCATATGAGTTTCTTTTGGGTTTTTAAATAGTGCCGAGACTCCTTATAATAAGCCTAAACAACTTGTTGGGTGCTGTATAGGACATTTTAATGGATTGGGCTTATTAGGGTAGTCCTTTAAATATTTAATTAAGCCCAAATATTTTATTGAGGGCCCATCCAAGTGTTGGTTTTAAAAAAATGGGCATGTACATTTAGCCCTTCGAGCACGTGACTTACCCATGGTGAGTCACGTGTGAGCCAAAATAACTGTTCAGCTTTCTTTTTTGTATTGGCGGGTATTTTTCAAAAAAAGATGGTGGTTTATCTTTTGTGAGAATAGTGGAGGAGTGGGAAGGTCATGTCTAGTAGTAGCTCCTACTATCAAGGGCAGCCTAAATTAATGGCTATCATACCCTATTTTAAAGACCCAACCACCGGGTTAGCTTTCCCACAACTCAGTCACTATTTATTTTTCCAAAACCAGAGAGCATATTCAGAAAGAGCAAACCCCAGCTTCTCTTCTTCCTTTTCCTTCTCTTTTTCTTCTTTTTCTCTTCCTTGTTCACCAACAATGGCTTCTTCTTCGAAGAGATCGGCGGGGAAGCGTAAAGGTGCCCTTGCCGGTGAGGGAGACCCTCCTGTTACCGGCGAGGCAACAGCGGCGCCGAGGGGTAGAGGGGACGATGGCAGTAGTTCTAGCTCCAGTTCGGGGCCATTGGAGTCTCTTGAGGAGGTGTTGGGCCGACTCACAGTTGACCCATGGTACAGAAGTAGTGAGAGATTCCCCTCTGTTCTGGTGACCCATGGTTGGTTGTCAGAGAAGATGCCGTGGCAGATGTGGCCTGGGTTCCTGCCTTCCGAGAGATCTGAGACCTGCAAATACAAAGGAAGGAGATTCCGGCCGTACCTTTTATTTTTTATTTCCAGTGCTCTAGGGCTGCTGGTTGGGAAACTTGGATAGACCAAGAGCTTGCTGACAAGGAGTTTTGTGACCGTTTGGGGCAGGCCGGTGTACTTCATTCCATCCTTATCTCAAGGTCCTCAAATATGTTTCGGAATACTGAGGCATTGCGGTAGCCAGTCCGAAAATGGTGTCCGTCCACACACATTTTTCTTTGCTTACAGTGAGTTGACCGTGACACTAGAGGACATAGAGAACTATTGGTTGTTACCGATATTGGGTGATCAAGACCCAGCAGAAGTTGAGCTTTCTCCTGAGGAGTTGAGAATAGAGGCTGCCTTGGCAGATTACATAAGGAGGAAAAACACCTCCTTGGGAACTTAAGCTGCGAGGTTCACGCCTTGGATGGACCACTTTAAGAGAGAAAAGGATGCCTCAATTCGTAGAGCTGCTTTCGTGGTATATTGGCTCAGCAAGTGTGTTTTTGGTGAGCCTCTTGCCTATTCAATTAAACCTTTGTATTTTCCTATTGCTGTGAAGATTGCTGTAGGTGTATGTTTTCCGCTCACCCCTTTATTGTTGGGTTAGCTTTATACTCAGTTGGATTTGTTGCATACTGAGGAGTTAATCGGATTATCTTGTCACACGGTTGCCACGGCCTTTAACTCGTCCGTTGTGCACACATTCCTATAGGAACATGCTTTGGACTATATCACAAAGGGTAGAAAACCCTATGAGGCCAGAAATAAGTTCGCAACCATGCCAGAAGAGGTTGCTGCCCATGTTGGTAATTTTCAGAGAGATGTACCCGCCATGTACCGCTAGGTGGGTTGTAAGTTTTATGATCATAGTTTGATCCCTTCTTTGGATAGTAAGAACAAGGTTTGTTGGAGACCTTATGGAGTGACTCACTGTGGATTCACTTATGATTCGGTGATGTCTGGGTTCCGTGATGTGGAAGCTCAAGATTATACTATTATCGCTGAGGAAACAAGATCTTTGACTTACCTTTTTGCCACCAATGCTGACTGGTTGCCAGTATTGTCTTCTGGCAAACTTTAGTTTACTGTATATTGTGCTCATAGGGTGAGAAAGCAATTTGGCTTTGATCAAGAGGTGCCAGCAGTCATGGGGGTAGCAGCAAGTGAGATCCCCATTGTCAATCCGTTTCTCAAGACCAGGGCCTTTGCCTATTGGAATAGTGTTGCTCCTCAAGTTGTAATCCCAAGTGGTAACAGAGTTAGCATCTATACCACCGGTATGAGCAATTATTGGAGGGAGTTGATAGCTGTTATGGTGGAGTTTAGAAACAATGGTAGAGGAGACATTTCTCATCTGCTGCAGGCATGCATTTCTCCCTTACCTCATCCTCACTTATTTCTGGCCATAAACACTATGACTACATATGCTAATCGCCAGAGTTTAGGTTATACGGTGTGGTGTCAGGAGGAGTTGAGATGGATGATATTTGGCGACCACCACCCTTCCTTATGGTTGAGAGATCACCCTCATGTCCCTGCCCCCGGAAAAGTAGCATCTAATAGGGGGATGAGGACTGCTCTTACTGGTACTCCCACTGCCAAAGAGGGGCAGTCTAGCAGATCTAAGAAAAAAGAAGCCCCCAGTAGGGATTCTTCTGCTAAGGCTTCAAAGAAGAAGAAAACAACTGTTGCCGAGGCTAGTGGTAGTAGAGGAGTGGTAATTCAGAAAGTTACTATCCAAGACCCATTACCAGTTGAAGAGAGTGCTGCTCAAGGGGTTTCTGCCCCTGTGAGCAAGAGGCCAGTTAGAAAAACCAGAGCTGGAAAAAGAACCTTTGCTACTCCAGCTTCCTCAAGTGTGCCAGCATCCATTGCTGTGCGCAAATTAACTCGAGGCATAGTCTATTCTGAGAGAAGAATAAGTGTCTCTACCTTCGCTCTTTTATTTATCAATTGGTATGTCTTTCCCATGACATTGACATAGTTTCTATTTCATGGCAGTCTAAACAAAGAACTGACACGCTTAACTACGTGCCACTTATGATACCGGTATGCATTTAGCTATGGCACTTTACTTTTAGCAATGATAGCATCTTCACACTTTTTCTTTTTTCTTGTGTAGAAGAATTTAGATAGTTCATCATCCTCGAGTGACAAGACTGAATCTTCTGGAGCTGTTGCAGAAGGAGTTGGAGGTGAAGATATTGAAATTGATGCAGCAGAAGCTGTTTCTGATGAGGAAGCTGTTGCAGCAGAAGTTAACTCTGATGATAAGGCTACTGCTTCAGATGCATCTTCTGGAGAAAAGGATGCTGTGGCAGAAGCCAGTACTGATGAAGACGCAGTATCTATGGATGAACTTGAAGCTGTGGAAGCTTCTTTTGATGATGTCCCTGTTGCATCTGCCAGTAACCCAAGATTTGTTGAGAGAGCTATTGATGAACATACAGCCGTTGGGGCTGTTACTAGTGCTGTGAGAGCTGCTGAGACAGTGCCAATAATCATAACTAGCAGTGGTGGGATTGCATAAGGCAACCCTTCTAGGAGTGATTGTCGCACGGATCCTTTATTGTTTGATTCAAGCCCCTCGACTTGCCATTATGTTTTGAGGGTTCGGAGAGGAAGTATAGTGTCCACTGATTCAGAGAAGACCATTTCAGCCACCCCTATGGTACCAACACCCTCGAGCCCTCTTCCAGAGTCTGGTGGTATTGCCCCTACACCTACAGTCATAGCTGCTGTAGTATCTGCTGCAGCAACTATTCAAGAAGATGAGACTGTACCAACAGCTGCTAAAGAGACTCCTGGTCGTGAGGAGGTTCCTATACATATTTCTAATATCCCAAAAGGTAACATTGTTGAGGACACACCAACTGATGAGCACCTTGTTGTTGATATTGATTTTGGTACAGGTGTGACTTAAATTGGGTGTGCAGAAATTGCTGCTAGTGAGAATCCTGTTCTGGTAGATGTTACGCTTGGCAGTGACATTCTAGTTATGGAAGGGACATTTGCCCAAGACCCTACAGATAACATATCCATGGAGAACATGGCGGATACTCATGATAGCTATGATGCAGTCTTGGCTGGTACCGAAGAGAATGTAGTTGGTACCCAGATAGCAGACTTGGAGGTTACTGCTCCTGCAGCAACCCATATGAGTCCAACCAGAACAGGTAATTGGCTTTTTATTAGCACTTTGTTGTTCTTTTCCATGACGGCATGGATTTCATAAAGTGTGTAGACCAATCTTGACCACTTGCTTGTTTGCCATGCATAGAACTTGTGTATATATCTCTTATCTCTTGGTTATAAACTGCTTAGACATGGGTTGATTCCCATTTATTGTCTGCTGCTATTGTTGCTTGTTGTGTGGGCCTGGTAGACATGGGTTAATGCCCATTTGTTGTTTGCCGTTTGGTAACACCAAGTTTATCGTTGTGGAAGCATGAGCCTAGTAGAGATAGAGTGACTTTCTACCAGTTGTTTGCTATTTTCACACCTTTTTTTTATCAAGTGAGCCTGGCAGATGTGGGTTGATGCCCACTTGTTACCTACCATGTTGTGGCCACATCCTTTTGTGATCATGTGAGCCCAACATCGATGGGTTTTGTAAGCCTTGTCCCATCCTTTACCTACCATTTTTGTGGCTGCACACTCCCAATAGATGAGTTTGGTGGACATGGGTTGATTCCCATATGTCGTCCCCCATTGTATATGGACATGGGTTGATTCCCATTTGTTGTCCTCCATCCAGTGAACCTGGGTTGATGCTCAGTTGTCGTTCGCCATCTGGTGTAGTAAGTGAGCTCAATGGACATGGGTTAATTCCCATTTGTTGTCCCTCATCCGGTGAACATGGGTTAATGCCCAGTTGTCGTTCACCATTCGGGCCTAATTGGCTGAGCTCGGTGGACATGGGTTGATGCCCATTTATTGTCTTCCATCCGATGAACCTGGGTTGATGCCCAGTTGTCGTTCGCCATCTAGTCCATTAGGTAAACCGGTGGACATAGGTTAATGCCTATTTGTCGTCCCTCATTGGGTGAACATAGGTTAATGCCCATTTGTTGTTCCCCGTTTGGTCCGTTAGGTGAGCCCGGTGGACATGAGTTGATGCCCATTTGTCGTCCTCCATTTAGTGAACATGGGTTGATGCCCATTTGTTGTTTCGCAAGTGGCCCAACCTAACCAACCTAAGAATGAATCATAATTAGTACGGCTTTTTAGTAAAGGAGTGCCAATAGGCATTTTATTAACTTATTTACTTTCTTTGCCTTCACTTTTGTTGTTGTGCCTGTTTAGCTGACTCTTTCCTCTTTTCTTTCATTTTTTCCGCAGCTGGAAGCGGCAATGAAGCTGTTGCAGAGGAAGAAGGAAGGCATCAGACAGCAGTAGTGGAGTCTACCGCCAAAGGTCAGCCAGGGCTATTATCTGCTACCAGGTCTGCCACACTGGGATCATCTGTACTTACTGAGATGGATGCCTTTTTCCGAGAGTTCGACCAGATGTCAGTCAGTTCTCATCATGCTGAGCATTTCTGAATCTTTTATGATGTGAAAGTTGAATTCCAAGGCTTCTGGGTGCCACGAGAAGGAGTCCAGCTCTTAGAAGCCTTGTGGAAGAAACATGACAGTTGCTCAGTATATCTTAAGCTTGGTGTATATGTGGGAAGTTTTATGTTGACTCTCCTTTACTGTGTGCTTGCCCATATGGAGCATACTAGGCTTGAGGATATCATTGAAGTTCACGTCCTTGAGTGGAAGGCCGTAGTTCAGGAGATCACAAGAGAAGGCTTCAAATTCAACTTCATCCTTGATTACTTGCGAAGGCTGGCTCATGACATGTTCAGTAGGAGGATATTAGCTGAATTGAGGGCGGTGGAAGCCCGAGCTGCTGCACTGAGAGATGCCTTAAACATCATTGCACCAGACCCGTGGGATTTGGCTTCTGCTAGGAGAGTTTCTGTAGATCCTCATGTTGGGTCGGCTCTCTATGGCTTGTTTGCTTAAGCATATTATCCACTGCATCCCTCTTTTTTGTTACTCTTTTGTATTAGCAGTGTATAGGCTTTGACATGAAACTTGGTCTTATTATTTATTTATTTTGTATATATTTGCTAAGTATATTAACTCATGACAATGAGACTTAACTTTTGTCAACTTTGCTTGCTTGAATTGCATTATACAAAAAAATTGACATGGTATTTGAAGTACAAAAGAAGAGCATGTTTAATTCCTATTACTCTTAACACAGCACAAAGTGTTTAACTACTATTTCAAAAGAAAAAGATACATAATGCACATCTGTTGGAATGTATCTTACGAGTAATAGTGTTTCAGCCATTTTCCATTGATAAGATCTACCAGGATGGTCCTATCAGACTTGGACAGCCTATAATAACCACTTTCATGTGCCTCTTGGATAATGTATGGTCCATCCCAATTAGGAGAGAACTTAGATGGAGATGGGAGACCTCTCCTTACGAATTTCGCGTCTTTCAAAACCATTTGTCCCTCCACAAAGACTCGGACTCGAAGGGCTTTGCTGTAGACATTAGCCATTTTTTGATAATTCATTTGGCTTCTTGCTTTAGCCAATTCCCTTACCTCATCCAGTCCTTCCAAATTTGCCATCCGTGTTTCAGCACACATGTTAGCATCTACCTCTAACTCACTTTTTTGTATTACTCGTGGGCTAGGCACAACCAATTCAGTAGAAGAAATAGTATCGGTGCGATAAACAAGTGAGAAAAGTGTAAAGCCTGTTGCCGTTTTGGGTGAACTTCGGTATGCCCATAGGACATCCGTTAGGTGGGCTTTCCAGTCGTTCCCATAATCAAACACCATTTTGCTCAAGATTCTCAACAGCATTCTGTTTGTGGCCTTGGCTTGCCCATTTCCTTGAGGGTAGTAAGGTGTGGAACATTGATACTTGACTTGGTAGTGTTCTAGCACCTCTCGCACATGCTTGTTTATGAATGGAATGCCATTGTCACTAATGAGCTTATATGGTATGCCAAAACGGCTAATTATGTGCTCTCGGATGAAATTTGCAACTGCAGCACCTGATGCTTTTCGGAGCGGGATGACTTCTACCCATTTTGTGAAGTATTCGGTAGCCATAAGGATCCAAATATAACCACCGGAGACCGGATTGATGGGGCCAATAAGATCTAGCCCCCAAGTGTGGAACTGCCAAGGTGTAGCCATGTTTTGGAGACTAGTTGGGTGAGTATGGATCAAGTTGGCTTAGACTTGGCAAGTATGACATGTTTTTACAAAATCTACCGCATCCTTCTTCATTGTGGGCCAATAATAACCAAGTGTGAGCAAACATTGGTAAAGTCTCTTCTTTCCTTGATACTCTCCACACTCTCTCGCATGAGTTTTTCCATAACCATTTGGGATTCCGGTAGGCTAAGACATCTAAGCGGCTCTCCATGAAAGCCTTTCTGAAAGAGGGTTCCCCCCTCTACAAAATACCTCAAGGCTAGCCTTTTAAGGCGATAAACATCCTTGGGATTTGGTGGCAAAATTCCTTCAAGCAAATATTCTAGGAATGGTGTGCGCCAATCAGTAGAGATAAAAATCACACATACCTCTTCGTTGTTGTGATGAAATTGGCAGGTCAAGCATTGGCTTTGCAGGTCCCCTGCTTTTGCACTCATGCTTGGCCAGAAATATCTTAGCCGCTGAAGTCTGCGGTAAAGGCTGATAGCTCCTCTGTCTCCACAAGTCTTCTCATGGACTTCGAGCAACTTTTTCTTTGCCTCCTCCATGTTGATGCACCATGCCAAAACTCCTTCAAGCAGTCTTCGATAAAGATCTCCAAATATCAAGGTGTAATCCTTGATTTCCCTTAAGTTTGCCACAACAGCAGGGGACATGAGCTTGGCTTTGATCGGCGCCCGCCAATCTTCTTGATCTGGAAACAGCTCTTCAAATTCTTTCTTTAATAATTCAGTGATAGGCTCCGTCTTCTTACAGATGGTGACATCCATTTCTTCACCTTCAAAGGCTATTTAAGATCCCAAAGTAGTTAAAGCGTTCACATATCAGTTCTCATTCCTTTGGGCATGCTCTATCTCGAAAATGCTGAATTTTGCTTCCAATTTCTGTGCCAAGGCTCTATATGGTGCCAAGGATGGTTCCGTAAGAGAGAATTCTCCTTGGGCTTCGGGCTTGACGAACCACAAGTTTGGAATCACCAATAACTCGCAAATGCTTGATCCCCATCTCATATGCTATTGCTAATCCGGCCAGGTAAGCCTCATACTTAGTTGCATTGTTAGAACATGGGAAATCAAATTTCAAAGACTTTGTTATGGCCTCCCCATTACCTTTGTAAAGAACAATACCGGCTCCCTCTGATGTAGCAGTTGATGAGCCATCAAATCTCAAAGTCCAAGTAGAATCTGCTAAGTTTGCCAGAAATACTTCAATGATTTCCCCGGGTACTTAATTTGAAATGGATGAACTATCTTCCCCGGGAAATTGAGCTAATAGATCTGCAATGGCTTGACTTTTGATAGCAGTTGGTGTCTTGGTGATAATCTCATATTATGACAACTGCAGAAGCCATTATGCCAGTCTGTCAGATAGTACAGGCTGTTGTAGCAGACTTCTGATAGGATGAGACTTTATCATCAATTGAACCTTGTGAGCTAGGAAATAATGTCGAAGTCGTTGGGAAGCATAGATTAGAGCTAAATAAGATCGTTCAACCCCCGAGTATCGGCTTTCGGCATCCTTGAGAGCACGACTAACATAATAGACGAGTTGTTCAACCCCACTATCATCTTCTTGGGCTATCAAAGCCCCAATTGCTTGGTTGTTTGAAGCTAAATAAAGTCAAAGAGGTTTCCCAAAAATAGGTGCACAAACAGTAGGGAGTTTAGTCATAATGTCTTGTACCTTTTCAAAGGCTTGTTGGCATTCGGTGGACCAACGGAATGGAGCTCCTTTCTTTAAGAGTGGGGCAAAAGCAGAAGTCACAACAGCAAGGCTAGGAATAAACCTTCTTATATATGACAACTTTCCCAAGAAACTCTTCAGCTTTTATGTGTGCTTGGCGGCTTCATAGTGGCTATGACAGATGCCCTTACTGGATCAACGTCGATACCGCGCTGGTGCACTAAGAAACCCAGAAACTTGCCGGCTAAAACTCCAAATGCACACTTGAGAGAATTCATCTTGAGCTTGTATAGTCGACATCTCTCGAACACTTTCTTCAAAATGCCAAAATGACCCTCCCTTGTCTTGGACTTCACCACAATATCATCAACATAATCTTCTATTTCACGTTGCATCATATCATGAAACATAGCTGTCATGGTCCTTTGATGTGTGGCTTCAGCATTCTTGGGACCGAATGGCATGACGGTGTAGTAAAAGTTTCCAATAGGTGTGCGGAACGCGGTTTTCTCGGCGTCCTTTGGAGACATGAAGAGTTGGTTATAACCACTAAAACCATGCATAAAGGAGAACATTGCATGACCCGCAGCTAAATCAATCAAAATATCCATGTTGGACAGCGGGAATTCATCCTTGGGACACGCTTTGTTGAGATTACAGAAATCCACACAACACTGGATTTGGCCATTCTTTTTCTTCACAGGGACTATGTTGGACAACCACCGTGGGTGTTGTATTGGCTTGATAAAGCCAGCTGTAAGTAGTTTCTTCACCTCTTGAGTAATTTGAGGTTCGACCTCCGGATGGAAGGTCCTCATAGGTTGTACCACTGGTCTAATACCCAGTTCAACATTCAAAGAATGGACAACAAGTTCCGGGTCTATTCCAGGCATTTCATCATATTGCCAAGCAAAAGCATCTTGATATTCTTTTAACAATTCTACCAAATGCATTCTTTCTTTAACTGATAATGATGCACTAATAGAAACAGGTCTATGTACATTGGGATCAGAACTTAGATTGATTACTTCGAGTTCTTCTTTTGCAGAAATCTTGGGATCTACTGCAACAGATTCCCCTATAGCTGCATCTGCAGACTCTGGACCATCTGCTTCGTTCACTGTGAGACATGAGGGCTGCAAGATCCCCTCTTCTGGTTCGGGGGCCTCTTGTTAGGGACAATTGGCCCCCGCGCACCTTCATAAGCTGTAAATAGTGCGCCCATCCGGTAAACTAGCACGCACGCACTGTGGCTAACTCTTGCTGGTGCTAACTTCTTCCTTGCGTTTCCTTTTCTGTTCCAACAGATCTCTCAAGTCTGCCTCAGGAGCATCCTTTATTTCTTCCCATTTGGGCAATGGAATTCCAACAGGTTTAGCAAGTGATGCTTCCCCCGCCTGAGCAACTCCATCATAAAAGGTTGCTTCAACAAAATGGGATTCGGATTGGTCAAAAGGCGTGGGATTGGCGGCTATTCAAATGGGTTTTTCGTTGAGCCTTCCTTTCACACATTGGTGATAGGTGGAGGAGATGAGCTGGTGCTTGTGCAGCCAAGGCCTTCCCAATAGTATGTGATAGGAAACCACAAAATCTACAACATGGAATCGTGTCAAAGCTACAATAGGACCGACCTTTAGAACAAGTTGAATGTGTCCCTTAGTGTACTCACCAATACCACCAAAGCCTTTTATTTCCATAGGTGCTCCTTGGATCTTTTTTTGAGATATTTCTGCTGCTTGGATAGTACTTAAGGGAGTGAGATTAATACAAGAGCCGATATCTTCCAAAACACGCCTCACTTGCACCTCATTGATTATGGCCGAGAGGTAGAGAGGCCGTCGATGATCTGGATATTGAACCTCCATATCTTCATTTGTAAATGTTATTGCATTAGTTGTTTCCAGAAAAGCTCGGCTGGCATGGGTTTCTGCTGTAAAGCAGAGGGCACCGAATTCTACTGCTATGGCCATAATGGCTTCAGTAGCTGCTGTATGAGCTTTTGGATTCAACCCCAGCTAGTTAAAGAGAGACCGAAACCTGGGATTTCTCTGCAATGTCTTGATGGCTACAGGCGTCATGGCAGTGCTTATAGCGGCAAGTTCATTCATATCCGCATCACTAGCATTTCCATGAATAACAACCGAAACTACAGCTTTATCTTTATGCTTGAGAAAATGATCGGTATGTACCTTTTGCTGTAATTGAGGGAGTTCCAAGGTTCCGTCTTGAATCTTCTCATGAAATTTCCTTCGAAGAGTCTAGCAATCTGCTGTGGAGTGATAGATGTATTGATGGAAGTAGCAGAATTTTGGGTTTTTCTTATCTTCCTCGATTGCTTTCTTTGGAGCTTCCGGGAGTTTGACAATGCCATCTGCTACCCATCTGTTAAGAATAGCTATCATCTCTTTCAAGGTACAAGGAACTGGAAGTGGTGGCTCCTCAAAAGGTCTTTCGGCTGACTTCTTTCGCTTATTGTTTACGATGGACACCGTAAGAACTTATGGTTGAGTTTTCTTTTCCTTAGGATTCTTGGTATGCGGCTTGACCGATAGTGCCATCTTCCGAGCCTTTTGGAGAAGTTGTGCAAATCTTGAAATGTCGAGGATTTCGAGGTGAGCTCGGAACTCAGGCAGTATGTTGTCTATGCAAACTCCTACCAACTCACCTTCTTCATAGTTGGCATAACAATCCAAGGATATATCATAGAAGCGGTGTATGTAGTGCAGTAAGTCTTCCCCGCTTGTTTGCTTTGTAGTGTGGAGGTTGACAAGAGTGATCTTTTCTTCCGCTTGAAAATATTTTTCACAAAATAACTCAACCATGTCTTCCCATGTCTTTACAGACCCGGGAGGCAAAGTGGTGTACCATATATAACCTCTATCATCAAGAGACTTGGAAAACTCACGTAGGCATAGGTCACTATTGCCGGCGTAAGCCCCCATTGAGTCTATGAACTTGCTAATGTGTACAAGAGCACTCCTTTTACGGCCATCAAAGTGTGAGAAAGTTGGAACAATGTATTTTTCGGGGTAAGGCTGATTCAATAACTCGGTGGGATAAGGAGGTTTCCTTACAAAATGTCTTGGCTCTTTTGGATTCTTTTCTCTTTCTTGCTTCAGTGGATTTGCCATGTTGGACATCGTCACAAAGATAGTCTCCTTATTATGGGAACCTGAGTCTTGATGAGGCTTTTCCTGGTTTTCCCTTCATTTTGAGGAAGGGTCTTCACACCAGCATCTTTTTCTTTGAGCTGCTTGATAGCTTCTGTCAATTCACCCTGAGTCTGCTGCAAGCCCTGTATGAGTTCCAGTATAAGATTTGTTGGCAGTATCTCCCGGTTTGGATCACTTGGAGGTGGTTGTGGTGGATTTTGTTCTTATGCATTGATTGCAGATTCAGCTCGAGAATTCTCCGTATGGACTGAGACTTCCCTTCGACTTTCCTTTTGTCGGAGTTCAGGAAGCATGATTCTTGAACTCTAGCTTTCTTTTATGGAAGTGCTGATCTTGACTCCCCAGTGGAGTTGCCAGAAATGTGAGGGGTGTTTTTGTGTTGGTGCCACGTGTCGTGCCGAGAGCGATCGCAACGTGGACTTGAGTCTTGAGAAGAAAGAGTCGAATCCAAAATTCAACCGAGGGCCCAAAACTCGACCCAAGGGCTAATGGGGCATCTTCCAAAAGAGTTAAGAGCCAAAACTACTTGAGCCCAAATAAATGAGAACAACAACCAAGAGAGCTTGACAAGATAATATTGCTAACAAGAAGCCCAAAGAGCAATTATTGAACCAGGCCTTTCACTATTTCACAACTGGATCAAGCTTGAAACACAATAACTTTAATCAAAAGTGGCTAAAACACATGCTTTTCATATATCTGCTGACATCTGCCATAAGGCAAACAATTAATAATGAGGAACTTGTTGAGACTAAAAAAGAATTGACTTTATGGGAGAGAGTCAATCCCAATAAGATATGCATGAGGGTGAAGGAAGGATGTGTTTGGGCCTTTTCTGGAGCTAGGTTAGTGGTGGAAAGGTATTATAGTCTTGGCAAGGCATTTTAAGTTTTGAGTCCAGACATCTGCTACGGGAGTATTCTGGGGAATAAAAGGGTTGAGCAGTGAATCTCAATTTCCTTTAATGGGGTTATGTTTCTGGGTTGGGATTGGGATTTTTAGGTTGAAGATGACCTCAAAACTCCTATGTTCTGAGGTTTTCCCTTAGAGAGAGTTCTAGAAGTAAGCTAGTTGGTTCTTGGAGAAAGTCTTTCTCTTGGGTTGAGCTAATTGTGGTAATTGTCTTACTGGTTATGCTGTTGTTGGGATGTTGTTGTGATTAAGAATGCAATCAGTCCTATTTATAAGAGTGATTAGGGTGGCCTAAGCTCATGGGAAAATCAAGTTTATGATTTCCCTTAAGCCAATGGACTTCCAAAATTAACCATAAGTGGTATATTTTGTAAATGAGAGTTTGAAATATTCCATAAATGGAAATGAGTATGGTCTCCCCTTAATTTCGGGATAAAGCTTTCTCTACCTCTGAAATGGCTTTTTTAGAGGCATTTAATGCTTAATTGGTTGGTTTTTGTGAAAGGTTAGACCATGCATGTCTCTATTGACCTTGACTTCCATAAGCTAGCTACCGTGCCTCCCAGCAGACTCAGTAACAGCAGCTTAATGGTTATCAAGATCTTGGGACTCACTCCCTCCATTAAACTACACTCCTAAAGTCTAAATCAACATAAGGGGAGCAGTACTCTCACGAGTCTGGGCTGTGGGGCTACTCCCTGAGTCCTTTTGGGACTGAAATGGACATGGGTCATGGGGTTTTCATCATATTTTCCCAATTCTCATGTGTCTTGGATGTGTCCAATGGTTCTTGAGTTTTTATCCAAAGATCTGCCGCATGAACAGTATCAAAAACCATGATTTTCGGTGAGATAGAGGACCATGGAGATCTGGTGAGGTCGGGGTAGCTTGGAGAGACTCAAGGAAAAGGGCTTGCTGGCTTTGGTATGAATAGAGAAGTAGGCAATCACTGTTTTCCTCTTTAATAGTGACAAGATGACATAAGGTGAGCTTCACTTGCAGCAAACATTGAGCCTATCAATCGACAACTGTATTTTCTGACTTTATGAGGCCTACAGACAGGCTGTCCATGGCTGATTTGAGTGCTGAGCTGCTCATTTGTTGGGCTCCAGCTGTTTCCCTTAATTAACCCAATAACATTTGGGTTCAATAACCATGGTATTAATGTATTTCGGGCTGTGGGCTTCATATGGGTTTCTTTTGGGCTTTTGAATAGTTCCAAGACTCCTCATGATAGGCCCAAACAGCTTGTTGGGTGCTGTATAGGACATTTTAATAGGTTAGGCTTATTGGGCTAGTCCTTTAAATATTTAATTAAGCCCAAATATTTTATTGCGGGCCCGTCCAAGTGTTGGTTTAAAAAAAAATGGGCATGTACAAACTAAAAACTGAAATCGAACTTCTTTTCTTCAAATAGTTCTATTTATGTAGTCTAGTTATTTAACTCTTTTTTTCTTTTCTTCTTTGGTTTCGGTCATACTTTTCCTTTGCCATTAGTTTTTTAATAAAACTTAGTTACAGTTCCTTAGGTCAAGTACATTAGGTTCTTAGTTCAATTTAAATATTCTTGGAAAAGATAACATTGTTTGTATTTCATTAGTTAATGCAATCATGTATTTAAATTCAATTGGGGAACCTAGTGAACCTAACCTAAGGAACTGTACCTAAGTTTTATTCTTATTTTTTTAGTTTAGTTTTTTAGCTTATTTGTCTTTCAGGTTTCTAAGGTTAAGATACATTTAATGCTCCATTGAATGATATTTTTATACATTTTCTTTTTTTAAAAAAAAAAAAAAGGAGTCAAATTTTTTTATACATATCAAGAAAAGTACAAGTAACCACAAAGAATTTATGCATGCAAATCAATGAATTATTGAAAAGTATATAATTGAAAAAACCTGCATTGCTACCCAAATTGAATGTTTATTAATATTTAACATGCGCCTTTGGAGCACTAGGACCCTATTTGTTTATGTATTACTTTTTAAAACTTCATTTTTAAATACAATTTTATCTTAATCAATTTTCAACAAACAAAATGTCATTATTTTATTAATTGAAAAGTACAATGGGAGCAAAATAAGAATAAGAATAGTGAATATTAATGGTAAAAGCTTAATTATGTGCTGATTAATAATGGTATTTCTCAAGAATAATCCAAAGGTGGAAATATATATTCTTCTAAATATTTCTTTTCACTAACCTTTTTCTCAATCTTAAATGTATTTCCACCACATGAGGGAACCAGAAAATTTTTTATGTTCTTTTCTGTTGCAATATTGTTCCCTATGACATTTCATACGAATGCTCTCTTTTTTTTTTTTTCTTTTTTTTATTATATATATATAATATATAATTATGTCATGTAAATATATATATATATATATATATATATATATATATTATAATAAAATTTCTTTTTGGCCAGACTTTTCCTATATGATTGAAGTTATATAAGAACCATGCATTTTAATGTATGCATTTTAAGGTTTCAAAATAATTCATACTCCGCTCCAAAAATGAAGCGAAGTGTGAATTACTTTCAGAATTTTAAAGAAGAGTGTTATTTATCGAAAGTATGATATAACAAATTTAGTTTCACTAAACATGGAGGTGTTAGTATAATTTATAAATATATATATATATACATTTATATTTATATATATACATATATATTTATATGTAATTTGACGTAAATTTAACAAAACCTAAAAGTCTAAAACTGTAAAATGTAAAACTCATTTCAGTCAATCCAAATCTAAAAGTCTAAACGAAACAAATGAATTTCCTATTTTTTGTCACAGCCGTCGTCCAGCCTTACCTCTCAGTCTAATCTCTCTTTTCGCTCATCTCTGTCGTTCTCTCTTCTCTGTCGATATCTCATGCAACAGACGGGACCACTTTCAGATCGGGATCATCTGTTCTTCCTCACCGGTGAGTGCCTCTCTCCCTCTTTTTTATTTATTTATTTTTTTTGTTGTTGGCTTTTAGTTTGTTTATGAGTTTATAAAAGAATAAGTTAAATCCATTCATCAATCCACTTTTACATGCTTGTCTACACAGTGGCACATCTTATGTGAACATTGGTTTTGTTTGGTCTGTTGGAGTAAATATGTATATGATGGCAGGCATGGAGTACGTTAATTGGTAGCTGTGATAGAAGAATATGACATGTATGTTTAGATTTATTTAAGTTGCTAATAAATACCTTGTCATATAATATCTTTAGATTGCTCCTGAGTATAAGCATAAATTGCTTAGCTCATCGATGGTGAATGCCCCTTCTAGTCTGCATCTCACCTTATAAATTCAATTAATTTTATTTCTATTATTCATTAATATCTTTGAAGGAAGATTGTTGTGACAATTTATCTTATTAGTAAATTTTTCTTGTTTATATCTCTTGCAAAAGCTTGCTTGTGGTGACTCTTGTCTTTGAGTCAAAGAAAGATGGAGGCCATCTTTTCCAATGATGATTTAGCAATGGAAATCTTATCTCGATTGTCGGTTTCGGAACTTTCAAGGTTCAAGTGCATCTCTAAGAGGTGGAAGAACCTTATATCTAATCCATCCTTCTTACATCTTCACCAGCAGATGTCCAAACTGAGAGGCATCTCAATGCTCTTTATTCAGCAGTATCACGAGGAACAAGGTAATTTTGATGGGCCGTGGACCTTTTTCGATTGCGCTCCTCTTCAAGACGAGTGTCGTATTTTGAAAATTCTTCGGAGTGTTCCTAGAAAGACTATTGTCTTAACAGGTTCATGCGATGGCCTCATTTGTTGTAGAACTCATCAAACTTGGCTTGAAGAGGTGCCAGAGTGTTGGAAAAAATTTCGGTGGGCCCTCACACTTACACTCACACTCACAAGGCACTCAAACCACTCACAATGGAATAAACTCACACTCTTATAACACAAAGGGAGAGAGGGTGGAAAGGGAAGATGAGAGAACTTATTGTATTATATTTCTCTTCTACACTCTTGCTTACAATTGACAAATGCTTAGCTTTATATAGCCTCTAAGCATTCTCATAACATCCACTATCTTTATTACATAACATCACAAACTCCCTTATGCATTCACTTCATAAACTCTTACTTTCATAACTCTCCGCGAAACTCCTCACAAGCATTCACTTAATCGTTATCTAACACAAGAAACTTATGACATTAATAAACAAGTTTAACTTCTAACATCCCCCCTTAAACTTGTTTTTCTGATCACTCCAAGCAAGGCTCGTAACTTGTAAAAGGTGTCATACTTGAGTGGCTTGGCGAATATATCTGCAACTTGATCCTGCGACTTCACGAACTCAAGTTGAACTTCCTTCTAGCAATACATTCTCGAATAAAATGATACCTTGTATCAATGTGCTTGCTTCGGTCATGAAAGACTAGATTCTTCGCAAGAGCTAATGCTGACTTATTGTCGACAAAAATCTCTATAGCTTCTACTTGCGACATATGTAACTCCTTCAATAAGCTTCTAAGCCAAACTGCATGACAAACACTAGAGGTAGCAGCAACATACTCAGCTTCACAAGTAGAAAGTGTCACAATCGGTTGCTTCTTGGAAGTCCATGTAAATGTTGTATCACCCATGTAGAATACAAAACCAGTTGTACTCTTTTTGTCATCCATATCTCCAGCCCAATCACTATCACTATAGCTAAAAAGTTTAAACTCTTTAGAAGGTGAATACAGTAATCCAAAATCAAATGTACCTTTCACATATCGAAGAATTCTCTTGGCAGTCTTCAAATGAGTCATGGTCGGTGCTTCCATGTAGCGACTAACAAGTCCAACGCCATATAGAATATCTGGTCTTGTGCATGTTAGGTACCTCAGGGTTCCAACCAAACTCTTGAACAAAGTTGGATTCACATTCTCTTCCTCATCGTGCCTTGACAACTTAACTCCACATTCCACCGAGGTGCTTATCGGTTTGCAATCTAACATCTCAAATTTCTTGAGAATCTCCTTGCCATAGCCTTCTTGGGAAATGAAAATCCCTTCCTCCGTTTGCTTCACTTCAATTCCAAGATAGTAGGCTATAAGTCCAATATCTGTCATTTCGAACTCACGAGCTATTGCTTTCTTGAAGTCCTCAAACATACTTGGATTGTTTCCTATAAAAATAGCTTAGATTGTAGGACTTGCTCCAAAGGCTCTTGCTTCTTCTTATTGAGCCTTTCTTCATGGGCTTGCAAAGATCCCATGAGCTAATCAAGGGTCATTGACTCCAAGTCTTTTAACTCTTCAATTACCACAACAATATAGTCAAACTTAGAAGTTAATGACCGGAGGATTTTTTCTACCACATAGGTATCATCCATGTTCTCACCATATCTTTTAAATTGATTCACAATAGCCAACACCCTTGAAAAATAATCTGAAACTGATTCAGATTCTTTCATATGCAAGCTTTCAAACTCGCCTCTCAATGTTTGAAGGCGAGCCTTCTTCACTTTATCAACTCCCTTTAGAGAGTTTTGAAGAATCTCCCATGCTTGCTTGGATGAAGTTGCATTTGCAACTTTCTCGAACATGGCTTCATCTAAGCCTTGATAGATCAACGTAAGAGCTTGTTGATCTTTCTTCCGAGCCTTTTGCAAGGCCTCCTTTTGATTTGGAGTCAAAGATGTTTCATCTTGTGACTCCTCATAACCTTTCTCCACTGTCTCCCATGCATCTTGGGATCCAAGTAACACCTTTATTCGGATACTCCAATTATCAAAATTTTGTTTGGTAAGTCAGGGAAATTGAAAAAACACCATCCTGTTGGCAATCGCCATTCTCACCACTAACCGATTGGCTCTGATACCACTTTGTTGAAAAAAAAAATCGATGGGCCCTCACACATACACTCACACTCACAAGGCACTCACACCATTCACAATGGAATAAACTCACACTCTTACAACACAAAGGGAGAAAGGGTGGAAAGGGAAGATGAGATAACTTATTGTATTGTATTTCTCTTCTACACTCTTGCTTACAATTGACAAATGCTTAGCTTTATATAGTCTCTAAGCATTCTCATAACATCCGCTATCTTTATTACATAACATCACAAACTCCTTTATGCATTCATTTCATAAACTCTTACTTTCATAACTCTCTGCGAAACTCCTCACAAGCATTCACTTAATTGTTATCTAACACAAAAAACTTATGACATTAATAAACAAGTTTAACTTCTAACACATAGATCTTAATTTGCAACCCAATTACAAAGGAATGGATTTCACTGATACCCACTAATTGCCATGTTGGTCACATCTTTGCATTCGCTTTCTACCCATTTGGTTCTTCATCGAAGAAGGCCCCTTGTTTTAAAGTGGTGAGCATTCAACGTAAAAAATATGACCAAAATTCTTATTCCTTTGTAATTTACTCATCGGAGACTGGAAAATGGAAAACCTCCCTTGAAGTTTGCCTTTGCAAGGACAATCTTCACGAGAACAAACATATTCATATTCGAGGAAGGTTTTATTGGTTGACCAAGAACCAACGCATAATCAGTTTTGATGTGGAACAAGAGCTGTCTAGAGTCATCAAATCACTAGGTCCGATGAGGAGCAATGGAGGTCTAACTAGCGCTTGCCTTGGGGACACAGATAGGTATCTTCATTACGCGTGTGCTGATGATTCTGATCTTAGAGTATGGATAGTAAAAGATCATCGCAAACTCGATTGGGTCTTTAAGCACCAGTTGAATTTAAATCAGTTTCGTATGAAACGTCCAAGTCCAGTTACTGACTATTTTCGCCATCGTGCATATGGGCCTGTTATGTGCAAAAAGCTGGGTATTTTTTCACCTAGTTATATAGCACTAGGAACTCTCACTTTCTATGATGAGGTTATTTATATGATGATATGGGGTAGGTGGAGGTGGGGAAATCTAAATCTAAAATAGGCCCATAAATGAATAGCCCATATCAAGGGATAAAGTATGAAGGTCGGCCCAAACCCACGAGAGAGGCTAAAGTATCAAGATCGGCCCAAGCCTGTATCAGAAGCCAAAGTATGAAGCTCGGCCCAAACCTATTGCAGAGGCCAAAGCACAAAACTCGGCCCAGGCCGTATCAAAAGTCAAAGTGTAAAGCTCGGCCCAAAGCCTAAAGCACATAGAATATAGTACTTGTCAATAGAATCTTTGTACTTTATTGTACTTTATTGAATAAAGAATTGTCCCACATTGGGGAAAGGGAACAAAGTACAAAGTACTGTGTACTATAAATTCAAAAGTAAACATTAATAAAGGAGGTGGTTATTTTTGGAAAGTCTGACTAAAGTACTTTTTACTACTTTAAGAAATTAATTGTAGCACTGAAACTTACCCACTACAATTGGCGCCGTCTGTGGGAAAGTACTTTTACAGAAACAAAATTCCGAAGAAAATGACTAGCCGAATAAAAAAAGCGACCGAGTACTCAGACCGAGGAAAGGAAACAATGATCCCAGAAGAGGAAGATCCCTTAGTAGAAACGGACCTCTCCTCTAATAATGAAAAAAGGTGGCCTGAAGGTTCTCCTTCTGAAAAAGCACTCCGAGGCCGAAGAATCATCATCAGATCAGAGGTCAGGAGAGAACAGAAACCTGAACCATCACACCGATATCGTGAACCCTCCAAAATGGACAGAAGATCAAGGCTAACCGAAGAACCACGAACGGGTAGTTCGACTAGTGACCGAACCTGGGATGAATATAATGAAGACACAGTGGAGGCACTACAACAACAGGTTCTTGACCTAAAAAAGAAGTTGAAGAAAAATAAGCGGTCCAGAAGACCACAACATTCTAGCCGATCGAAGATTAGAACCAGACATACAAAATGTCTGTCATCTGAAAGCTCCAGCAGGTCCACCGCGGAAACTGATGAAGAAGAAAGCTCTGACGGGAGACAATAAAGGGGGGAGAACTTTGAACAGAGGGTCAAGGGGCAACTGGTCCGAATCCCCCTCAGCCGTAAGACAACCATACGGAGAAAGAATAGGGCGGGAAACGGTGTGGAAAGCCCTTCATCAGATATCACACTCTCCATTTTCTAAAGAAATAGAAAGCGCCCGTCTGCCAAGAAACTTTTCAGCACCGACCTATGTAATGTACGACGGCAAGGCCGACCCTGTCGGGCATATTAGCCATTATAGACAAAGCATGGCTATACACCTCGGCAACAATGCTCTGATGTGCCGAATGTTCCCATCAAGCTTGGGACCGATGTCCCTTCGATGGTTCAACCGCCTTCCACATTCCTCGATTTTTTCTTGGAATGAATTAGCCGAGGCATTTGTCTCCCGATTCATAACAAACAGTCGGAAACCTAAGGAGTTTGCCTCCCTAATGTCTATGAGAATGAAGGACTCAGAGTCACTAAAAAACTATTCGGCCAGATACTGGGAAGTCTATAACGAGGTAGACGGTGGTACAGAAGATATGGCCATGAAAACCTTTAAAGAGGGTTTGCACCCCGAATCCGAGTTAAGACACAGTCTCTCCAAAAGATCGGCGAGAAACATGCGAGATCTTATGTCGCGAATTGAACAGTACGTACGTGTGGAGGAAGACAGAGCTAGAACTGGGGCATTATCCGCACAAAATCGACCCCAAAGAAGGCCCAACAATACGGAGCAAAAAAGGGCCGAAATACCGCCGAGGAATCCTACCCGTTTTCCACGACCGAAAGAAGCAGTCGGGGTATATACAGTTTTTAATCAACCAATTTATCGTATTATGGGCGACATAAAAAATGAACCTTTCTTCATGTGGCCTGCGCCCCTGGGTGGAGATCCAACTAAGAGGGATCCCAATAAATACTGTTCCTATCACAGAGAAAAGGGCCATATGACCGAGAAATGTTTCACATTGAAAAAGCACCTAGATGATCTGGCCAAAGCCGGACACCTACGATGCTACATAAGTGATGGCCAGAGACAACATTACCATGAAGGGCCAACGATCGTTCACAACACCAAACCAGCTGCAAGGATCATAGAAACAATCCATACTTCTCGGTCGAATGGGCATTCATACGATCGACTAAAATCCGACTTAAAGAAAGCTCAACACCTTCGAGAGGTTTTTCAAATACATGAAGGATCAGTTATGTCCAAAAAACCGAGGATGGATTATCCAGAAAATGAACAGCAGATTTTCTTCTCCGACGAGGATTTGAGAGATGTCCAGACCCCACACGACGATCCGTTAGTGATCAAATTGAGAATTGGGGACTCGGATGTCAAACGGGTACTAGTAGACCAAGGCAGTTGTTCTGAAATAATGTACCCAGACTTGTTTCACGGATTGGGTCTCAAACAGACCGACCTGCAACCTTACGACGCACCTCTAGTTGGATTTTCAGGAGAAAGCATTCGGCCGATGGGACGGATCACATTGAACGTCCATACCGGACCAATCAGTTTGGAAACCGAATTTGTGGTAATAGACGTGCCGTCCCCCTACACAGCAATTATGGGACGAAGATGGCTGCACAGGTTGAAAGCCGTGCCTTCCTCTTTCCATCAAAAACTCCGTTTCCCAACAGATTTCGGTATAATGGAGATTAAGGGCGACCAAGTTGCCTCCAAGCAGTGCATCATGGCGGCGGTCAAACAGAATCCCCCAGAATCAAAACAAAAAGGGAAAATGGTGTCACAATGCTCCAAGGGTTTATAGCAGTTAGAGAAGGCGAGGGATACCCACACAGAGACATACTCGTCCTGTGAAGAACTAGATACGGTGATTTTCTCTTCTGATCCAGAGAAGTATTTCAAAATCGGCCGAGAGCTCAGTCAAGGCAACCGAACCGAACTCATAGACTTCCTCGTAGGCAACGTGGACGTATTCGCTTGGGATCCCTACGAAGTACCAGGTGTAGATCCCAATTACATCGAACATCGGCTTGAACACAGATCCTCACTCCAAACCAGTGCAACAGAAGGCGAGGAGATCAGCTCCAGTGCATGCAGAAGCAGTACAAAAGGAAGTAGAGAAGCTATTGCAGGCTGGAGCAATACGGGAAATCCAATATCCTACTTGGCTCTCTAACACAGTGGTAGTAAAAAAGAAAAACGGGAAGTGGAGAGTATGTGTAGACTTCACAAACCTCAACCAAGCATGCCCAAAGGACCCCTTCCCCTTACCCAAGATCGATCAGTTGGTAGACGCAACAGCCGGGCACGACCGAATGAGTTTTCTGGACGCCTTCCAAGGGTACCATCAGATTGCCCTATCAGCCGAAGACAGAGAAAAAACCGCATTCATCACCCCACTGGGGATATACTGCTACAAAGTAATGCCGTTCGGTCTAAAAAACGCCGGCGCCACATATCAACGGATGGTCACTAAGATGTTCAAAGATCAAATAGGGAAGACAATGGAGATATACATTGATGATATGGTTGTAAAAAGCAGGTTGTCTCAAGACCACTTAAAGGATTTGACGGAGACATTCCGGGTATTAAGACTGCACAAACTACGATTGAACGCTTCAAAATGCGTATTTGGGGTCGGCTCTGGAAAGTTCCTAGGGTTCATGGTATCACATAGAGGTATTGAGGTAAACCCAGATCAAATCAAGGTCATCCAAGAACTAAAAGCACCACGAACTCACAAAGAAGTCCAACGCCTAACAGGTATGACCGCAGCCTTGAGCCGATTCATTTCAAGATCCGCTGACAGATGCCAGCCCTTCTTTCAACTCCTGAAAAAGAGCACTACTTTCAAATGGGACGACAAATGCGTTTCGGCCTTTGAAGATCTGAAGAGTTATCTTTCTTCCTCCTTGCTCTTGTCCAACCCCACACCAGGTGAACCACTTTTTCTGTATTTGGCCGTATCTGACCGAGCTGTAAGTGCCGTATTGATTCGAATCAAAGATACCGTTCCAGTGTCCAGTATATTATGCAAGCAAAACTATGACGGAGGCAGAAACGCACTATCCCCCTTTAGAGAAGGTCGGCCTAGCATTGATCACTGCGGCCGACAAGCTACCACAATATTTTCAAGCACACACCGTTTACTTGGTAACGCAATACCCGGTGCAAGCCATGTTTAACAAGGCCGACTTCACGGGACGGATTTGGAAATGGGGAGCAAAGATTAGTGCGTTAGGCGTAAAATATCTGCCGAAGGACTGCCATAAAGGGGCAAGGTGCTAGCCGATTTCGTTGCAGAATTCGCACCAACCTCGGAACCAAAATAACTTAGGCGAATCAACACCCCAAGAAGACTCGCCCGACCATACAGGGTGGTGGAAGGTGTATGTAGATGGAGCTTCCAATTCCAAAGGATCAGGAACCGGGGTGGTCATAATAACGCCGGATGAAACCGTGATTGAACAATCGATTCGTCTTAATTTTAAAACTTCTAACAATGAGGCCGAATATGAAGCAGTCCTGGCTGGATTGAAATCGGCAAAAACGTTGGGAGCCAGACGTCTGATCGTCTACTGCGATTCGTTGTTAGTAGCAAGTCAAATCAACGGGGAGTACATGGCTCGGGATGAGCGTATGTCGGCCTATCTGTTGAAAGTTCAGACGGCCATGACCGATTTCGAAACAGTAAGAATCGAACAGATCGGTCGAAACTTGAACAATCACGCGGATGCATTGGCAACGTTGGCATCTGTTCTGAGTGCAGATTTTAAACGTTTTATACCAATTGAGACCCTCACAACGCCCAGCACCGATCAACCTGCGAACTACATAAATGCTATTACAGTTGGGCCGTGTTGGATGGATCCCTATGTCACCTACCTTAAAGAGGGCGTTCTACCGGAACAGAAAAAGGAAGCCGAAATTATCAGAAGGAAAACCGCGAGGTTCTGGTTGTCAAAGGACTTGAAACTCTACCGACGGTCCTTCTCGGGACCCTATCTTTTATGCGTTCACCCTGACGTTATCGAGGATTTGCTATACGAGATACATGAAGGCATCTGTGGAAGTCATACTGGGGGCAGATCTCTGGCACACCGAGCTCTTACCCAGGGATATTGGTGGCCCTACATGCAGAAAGACGCAGTGGATTATGTCAGAAAGTGCGATAAATGTCAAAGATTCTCACATTCGCTTCATCAACCAGCCGGAGAACTGCAGCCATTAGTAAGTCCTTGGCCATTCGCACAGTGGGGCATGGACCTGGTCGGACCCTTACCTAAAGCAACAGGTAATAGACGATGGTTGATTGTGGCTACAGACTATTTCACAAAATGGGTCGAGGCCGAACCCTTGGCAAACATCAGAGACAGAGATTCGAATCAAGTTCGTCTGGAAGAATATTATAACCAGGTTCGGAATACCCAAAACTATCATCTCTGATAATGGGACACAATTCACCAGTAAACCTTTCACGAAGTATTGCTCAGAACTCGGTATAAAAAACGTGTACAGTTCACCGGCATACCCTCAGAGTAATGGACAAGCCGAGGCCTCGAACAAAACCGTGTTAGACGGAATCAAGAAAAGGCTGGAAGATGCCAAGGGAAGATGGGTGGAAGAATTACCTAATGTCTTGTGGACTTTCAGAACCACTCCACGGAGGTCAACAGGGGAGACCCCATTCTCATTAGCGTATGGATCGGAAGCAGTCATCCCATTAGAAATCGGACTCCCCACTCTCAGAACATCGGAATGGGAACCAACAAGGAATGATCTGGCTCAATCCCAAGCTCTAGACTTACTAGAAGAAAGAAGAGAACAAGCAATGATCAGGTTAGCCTCCTACCAGCAGCAACTGAAAAAGGGATACAACAAGAACATTCGACCAAGGTCCTTTCAACAAGGAGATCTGGTCCTCAGAAAAGTTTTGGGCAACACTAAAAACCCGACCGACGGTAAGCTGGGGCCAAACTGGGAAGGACCGTACAGGGTGCGATTTGTCACAGGAACAGGAGCCTATCACCTAGAAGACTTGAATTCTTTACCCTTGCCTCGGCCATGGAATGTCAGCAATCTTCGGAAGTATTTCCATTAGTTCATATCCTTTTCCTCCCGTTAAAAAAAAAAAAAAAAAAAAAAAAAAAAAAAAAAAAGGGGGGGTAGTTTGGTATGGATGTTTAGCACAAGTTGTAAACTAATAATGAATAAGAAAAACAAAAGGTGGACGTAGGCCCCATTGGCCGAACCACGGTAAATCTGGTGTCCCTACCACTTCACTATCCTTGTTCATAAACAGTTAAAAGTTAAAAGCTTAAAAATAACTTGACTTAGGCTTTGGCCAACCGAAAAGGTTTCCAAGCACTGAGGTCCAGGGGGACTGGCAAGTTAAAAAAAACTTAAAAATAACTTGACTTAGGCTTCGGTCAACCGAAAAGGTTCCCAAGCACTGAGGTCCAGGGGGACTGGCAAGTTAAAAGTTAAAAGCTTAAAAATAACTTGACTTAGGCTTCGGTCAACCGAAAAGGTTCCCAAGCACTGAGGTCCAGGGGGACTGGCAAGTTGAAAGTTAAAAACTTAAAAATAACTTGACTTAGGCTTTGGCCAACCGAAAAGGTTTCCAAGCACTGAGGTCCAGGGGGACTGGCAAGTTAAAAGTTAAAAATAACTTGACTTAGGCTTTGGCCAACCGAAAAGGTTTCCAAGCACTGAGGTCCAGGGGGACTGGCAAGTTAAAAGTTAAAAGCTTAAAAATAACTTGACTTAGGCTTCGGTCAACCGAAAAGGTTCCCAAGCACTGAGGTCCAGGGGGACTGGCAAGTTAAAGGTAAAAGCTTAAAAATAACTTGACTTAGGCTTTGGCCAACCGAAAAGGTTTCCAAGCACTGAGGTCCAGGGGGACTGGCAAGTTAAAAACTTAAAAATAACTTGACTTAGGCTTTGGTCAACCGAAAAGGTTCCCAAGCACTGAGGTCCAGGGGGACTGGCAAGTTAAAAGCTTAAAAATAACTTGACTTAGGCTTTGGCCAACCGAAAAGGTTTCCAAGCACTGAGGTCCAGGGGGACTGGCAAGTTAAAAGTTAAAAGCTTAAAAATAACTTGACTTAGGCTTCGGTCAACCGAAAAGGTTCCCAAGCACTGAGGTCCAGGGGGACTGGCAAGTTAAAAGTTAAAAGCTTAAAAATAACTTGACTTAGGCTTCGGTCAACCGAAAAGGTTCCCAAGCACTGAGGTCCAGGGGGACTGGCAAGTTACAAGTTAAAAACTTAAAAATAACTTGACTTAGGCTTTGGCCAACCGAAGAGGTTTCCAAGCACTGAGGTCCAGGGGGACTGGCAAGTTACAAGTTAAAACTTAAAAATAACTTGACTTAGGCTTCGGTCAACCGAAAAGGTTCCCAAGCACTGAGGTCCAGGGGGACTGGCAAGTTAAAAGCTTAAAATATAATTAGGCTTCAATCAACCCGAAGGTTCCTAAATGCAAAACCCCAAGAAGACCAGTAGGATAAAAGTTGGAACGACCGACCCGATTTTGGCCTCGGTCGAAACCAAATTTTCCAAATACTGAGCTCCTTAAAGAAAAGAAAGTTGAAAAAACTAACTCGACTTTGGCTTTCCTCAACCTAAGGGATTCCAAGTGCTATAGTCCGAGAAAACTAACAAGTCAAAAATAGAAACCAACTCAAAATTCAGTAAAAGTTTAAACAAACACATTCGGCATACAAGGATATAAGTAGAAAACATGCTCAAGCAAAAATGAGATTCACATAAAAGGCATTAGTTATAAAAACACAAAGGTTAGCTGTACCATTCCCCCCTTCTTATGAAGGAAACAGGGAACACAAAAACAAATTGTATCATTCCCCCCTTCTTATGAAGGAAACAGGGAATACAAGCGTAATACAGTTCAAAAGTGAAATATTAAAACTAATCTACCACGTCAATGGTCTCATCAACGTCCGAACCCTCTTCTCCTTCTTGAGATTCAGCAGCAGGGATTTGATCATCAGGCCTATCCTCGGCCGCCTTAGTGTCATCAACCAGCACGGGCTCACTTAAGGCTTCAGGGGACCCAAGAACTGTCGGATCTCCAGCGACACCCTCACCAGCCTCCAACTCGTTTCCCTCCTCTGACACAGGAACCTCATAAGGTTGACGTGAATACGCCAAATCATATAGGTCAGAGTCGTCATCAACCCCGGCATTATCTAGGGCCTGGTGCCATCCTTGGACGAAATACTTGTTGCACTCGCCTCTGAGTTGATATCTTAGATCCTGGGATGCCTGGTTAACACCTTGGTCATAATAAGCCTGAGCCCCCTTATCAGCCCTCACTTCGGCCTCAGGCCAGCGCCTCTTTAAGCTGGCTATTCTCAATTCGAACTTGAGAGGCAGATTTATGTTCAGTGTCCAGCTTTCTCTGAAGCTCGGCCACTTGATTCTGCAAATTTAGCAGACCAGCTTCGGCACTCTTTTGGGCACTCTCAGCAGCACGAATTCTTACAGATGCCGAGCTCTCAAGATCCTTAAGGCGCTTGATCTCGTCGGTAGACAAGTTAAGGCGACGCTCGGTCTCCAAAAGTCTGTTGCCAGCTTCAAATATACCTTGAACGGCCTAAGAAAGAAGCAAAGAATAAGATAAAGTAAAAAGGAGTGTGTGTCTAAATAGGATAAAGAGCACATGTAACATGCATAATGAAACATTGAAGTACTAAACTTACCAGGATAGAATCACGCTTGAGATTCTCCAACATATATTTGGATCTCTTCTCCTGCCAGACCTTCATGTCCTTCCGGAAGGAGGAGAGCTTTTCCAACTGCTTCGGCCACTTGTCCTCCTCGAACTCCTCTACCCGCTCTTGAGGACCGAGTCTCCCTTATCGACCGATCGATTCTCAAGAAGGAAAGAGCAACTCCACGGTTGTTGCAAGTCATCTTGACCCACACGACCTTGAGGAATTTGACCCGTGGCTTTTTGAAGAGCTCGGTTATTCTTACTCTTAGCCTTCTTTGGAGACTTGGCCTTTGAAGGTTGGGGTGGAGACGACCCCTCCTGAACGCAGCCTTCATCATCCTGCGCCGTCCCTCTCTTCCTTTTCTTCCTCATAACACCTTCTCCTTGAGAAAATCCAGGGGGAAGAGGTAGGGGAGAGGCAGATAGTGAAGTCCGCGACGTCTCTGGAGCCGACGTCCCAAGCACATCCGCTATGCTGACGGTTCTTGGTTGGACCGGCATCTCTTCGGTCGGATTTAGGATCGGGGTCAAAAATAGACGGAAACCGAATGATCGGAAGACCGGCTTCCGAAGATTCAATAGAAGGAATGAAGTTAGGATCGCTGAGAGGTGGTACGAAGCCGAGGTACTTGTACTCCTTTTCTAGCCGTTAAGGGGACCGCTTGGATGATGTCCTCCTGATCCTTCCCAGGCCGCACGACCGAAACCTCTTCCTGTCTAAAATGTTTTACAATGGGACCTTTCTGGAAAGATTTGTATGAAGGCACGTAGTCCAGTAAGACGGATGCCGCCCGAGGCCGACCACCCGAATCAATAAAACAGGGTTTTTGTAGGAGGTGTTCGACTGTTCTCCTTTCCACAAGTTCTACTTTCTTAGATGTGAAATTCCTTATCTGACAAGAAAAAAGAAACATTCGGTCAAGACAAACGAAAATAGATAAAAATGCATTGCATAAAAGACGCGTAAACAGTTAGACATGAAACAGTTAAAACCTGGTACACCGGGCCTCAAAGAGCAATTAATATGGGGGTTTTGCCAGTTCCCCGTGAACACCAAGAAATCTTCATCTCGGCCCTTGCTAGAGTCCGGAAGCCCGGTCACCAGTTTTCTATAAGCGTTACGGGCAAAAAGGGTATATTGGTCCCTACCGGTCGCTTGGAGACTATATACATATGTTATATCATGTACAGTGAGGTCAAGGCCCAATTTCTCCATGAGAACGGCCGTCCCCATTACTATCCTAAAAACATTAGGGGCACACTGAAGGGGGGCTAGTCTAAAATGAGCTAAAAACTGTAGTAAGAAAGTATGCATGGGTATTCTAACCCCTCCTTCGATTATTGCTACCATGGGAAGCACAAGGTCTTGATTCAAGACAAGTGCAAGATCACCGTAAGGAACGTACCGAATGTGTACGTCCTCAGGAATCCCATAACGTTTTTTAAACTCTACGATTTTCTCTTCGGTATCTACGAGTTTGGCAAATTTACCCATAACGTAAAAAAAAAAAAAAAGTTTTTTGGACCGAAGAATACTACTAGGACGACGGAAGGAAAATACAAGAGTAGAAAAAGACTTACTGACGTGAAGACGGCACAGAAGAGTTAAGAAAGGTAGACTCAAAGGACTGAAGGAGATGTTTTTTATCTCTAGAAGTGAAAGTAAAGAGTAAAAATGAAGTGGGGTCTTCCCCCTTTTATACAAGAGTTGAAGGACTAAGGAGACCGGGACTTAGCCGGTCATGGGCCGGTAAAAATCAGAGAGCCAGTGAAATAGCTTCTCTCGGCCCCCAAAAAGCCTTCATAATGATCTGATGGCCTAGGGAACGCAGAACGGCGTAATAAATGACGCCAGCCGTCATTCATTTAATAGCCAAAAATCGAAAAGACCCCAACGTCAGATCTCCATTAATAAAAGCACTCCTATACACCGAAAAGGTGAAACTCTGCCTTCTCATTAATCACTTCAAAAGCTGACCGATCTAGTGATTAACTCTACGGTCTGTGGATTACATTAGTGGATTACATTAGTTGAAGCATTCTGATCAGACCGAACGTTTCCACCGAGGACCTTAAGATCGGTATGAGGCATGTATTGATCCATTTATCTCAATTCTATCAAAAAACAAACAAACAAACAAACAAAACACTCATATATAACTCAATTCAGATCTATGACAAAGTAAAGGCAGTTGTCCATAAACAAAACGGGGCAATCAATTACATCGTAGCACTTCTCCCCCTTTCTAAAAAAAAAAAAAATAAAAAAATAAAAAAAAAAAAAAAAAGGGAATAGGGGACAATTACATAGACAAACCCCCTTAGTCACCCATTTTTACATTATCTTCTTTATCAGAGACACCTTTCTTGAACCCCTTCGGTCAACGTTCATTTCCCCTCGTTAGTAACAAACTTTCCAAAAGTTCTGTCGTTGGTGTACATGGAAACCTTTATGCTGATCACAACAAACATTCCTACGAATCCAAGACCGAGAACCCCAAATGAATGGGATAATATGTCTGTTTGGTGCGATTTGCTTCAATGGAGAAATGAAATGTATAATGCAGTCATAGATGCATTCAAGGATCATAGGCAGATCCCCCTTGATCATCCACATCTACATTATCTTCTTTATCAGAGACACCTCTCTCCATATCTTGAACCTCTTCAGTCTGGGCCCGCTCTTGATGATCAAAAACTTCGGCGTTTTCCATGACCGTAGGACCGTCAAAGGCTTCACGATCTCCCAAAACCTCAACATTTGTTTCTTCAAGATTCTCAGGGGTTCCTGAATCATAGGGTCGATAACGTCGGCCCAAGACGTAAAGCTCAGACTCATCATCAACCGCAGCTTGTTCAAGAGCCAACGCCCACCCCTTCAGGAAATTAATATTACACTCCCTACGCATTTGAAATCTCAAAGACCCTGCAGCATCTGCAAAACCCCGGTCGTAGGTCGCCTGAGCTTCATTCTCAGCATCATTTGACACCTGCCGAGCTTCAGCCAACTCGGCCTTAAGTTTATCAATTTCCGCTTGTAATCCACTGGAACGTTCACATTCTCGTTCCAGCTTAGCCGACATCTCCACCAGTTGGCATTCGGCCTTCTGAAGCCCTTCTTCGGCAGATTTGTGTTGACTCTCGACCTCCCGAATTCTAGCAGACGCCGCCTTCTCGACTTCACGCAACCTATCGTTTTCAGCGAGAGATTCGTTAAGAAGACGTTCGGCTTCTATTAGTCGATACCCGGCCTCGAAAACCCCTTGGACGGCCTATAAAAAGAAAAAAAATCGTCATAATGAGTAAATAATAATGACGGATTATCGTAACAAAAGAAAGGATGTAAAACGAAACTCACCACGACCGAGTCACGCTTCAGATTTTCGATCATATGTGTTGAGTCATTTCCTTTCCAATTTTTCATGTCTTTGGGAAGGAGAAGGGCGCTCCCAAGGGCATCAGCTATTTGCCCACCGCGGACGTCTTTACTTTTCCAGACCGAATCATCTTCATTCACCGGTCGGCCATCCACATAGAATTCACACTGCCAGGGCGCTGGTTGTTCTTTTTGGTGTTTGCGTTTATGAGAAACATGACCGACGGCCTTTTGGAGAGTTCGGCTGTCTTTACTTTTACCCTTTTTCGATGAGGGCTTGGTCGTGGGTTCGATGTTGATAGGTACCTGCTGCTTTTCGGCTACTTCGGCTTCCTCTTCCCCCTTCTTTCTCTTTTTTACAACAGATTCTCCCTCGGGGAATCCGGAAGCACGGGGAGCATTAGGAACTCGCGGCAACTCTGGGGCACGCTCTTCAAGCACCGATCGTATGTCTACGATCCTCTTTTGGATAGGCATGTTTTTACTTGTGCTTTGAGTACAAGTGAGCTGGAAAGAAGAAACCAAAGTCAAAACAGTAAAAAAGCTCACGACTGGAGGCAAAGAATAGTGTTTTAAAAGGTAAAAGTGTAATGTGGGGTCTCGCTCTCTTATATACTGCCAAAGTGACGACAGGCAACCGGAAGTCAACCAGTCACGGGCCGGTAAGAAACCTGCAAGAAAAAGAAAAATAAACAAAAAATAATAGCGAGGAAAAATGATTCTTCCGGTTTGCACTACATCCTTGGAGACAAAGCATCCTCGGGAAATCCAAACGTCGTCCTAATCGCAATAAAGCATTAAAAACGAGATAACTTAGGGAACGCCAAACGTCCTTCCTTAATTATGGCTTACGGATGCTGTCGAGATAATATCGAATTAATTTATCCCTATCCCTTGTCCTCATCCAATAAACGCAACATCGATTTGGAAGTCACTGCTTCCTTATCATAAATGTTCCGGACCGAACCGTCCAGGGATAACAACCGAGTTATGAATCCGTAAACCAAACCCTATTCCTGACCGAACTTCGTTTAAAGCTGTGAATAAGTACTGTATATTTCTCCACTGTTTCGGTCAAATCCTTCTCTTCAATAAAGAGTAAAGATTTGAGGGGCAATTGGAGGTGGGGAAATCTAAATCTAAAATAGGCCCATAAATGAATAGCCCATATCAAGGGATAAAGTATGAAGGTCGGCCCAAACCCACGAGAGAGGCTAAAGTATCAAGGTCGGCCCAAGCCTGTATCAGAAGCCAAAGTATGAAGCTCGGCCCAAACCTATTGCAGAGGCCAAAGCACAAAACTCGGCCCAGGCCGTATCAAAAGTCAAAGTGTAAAGCTCGGCCCAAAGCCTAAAGCACATAGAATATAGTACTTGTCAATAGAATCTTTGTACTTTATTGTACTTTATTGAATAAAGAATTGTCCCACATTGGGGAAAGGGAACAAAGTACAAAATACTGTGTACTATAAATTCAAAAGTAAACATTAATAAAGGGGGTGGTTGTTTTTGGAAAGTCTGACTAAAGTACTTTTTACTACTTTAAGAAATTAATTGTAGCACTGAAACTTACCCACTACAGTAGGTTACAGTCTTATAATTTTAGAAACGGAGAGCTAGAACATCTACTTATGTATGAGGCTTTTTATTTGGACCATCATAATACTGTCCCAACGATTGTGCTCCCGTATTCGGTTACCTTGGCAGCAAATGGTGTTCTAAGGGTGATACAGAACTCCATTGATGCTTTGATTTCAGTCCCTGTAACCGTGCTCCTATATTCAACTACCTCGAAAGTGATTGCCATTCTCGCGCTAAAACATGCATTTGGTGATGCTTCGTTTTTTGTTGCTTCAAATGCTAATACTTATCGAGTAAGTCGAAAAAGAAAAGAGCCCATAAGGTCACCTCTGGTCTAAACAGGTGGCAATTGAAATGGAATTATTCATCGCTTTTGCATCAATTGGCAGGCATCAGCTTACCCACTTATATAAACTCCTTTGGTTTTTTGACATGTAAAAAGCTATTTGCCTAACTTAATGTCTAAACTATTCATGTGTATTGTGTTTGCTTTATTGGGTGCTAAGGATATAAAAAAATTATTTGTTATTTTTGTATCTCATTTCTTAATAAATAAGATAATCATATGAGCATTGATTTGCCTGTGTTTATTTTGGAGTCCTGTTTCATTTGAATGTGCATGTATGTAATGAAATGTTTTGCTTGTGCTTTTACGGAAAAAATGAACTTCAATTATCAGAGAATTTTTCTACCAGGTAATTAAGGAAGCATTGTTGTCAACTTGATACGTGAAACATAGTTTGTTGATGTATATGCTTGATTTCTTATTAATATTTTTACTTATCAATACGTTTTTACTCTTTTATCTGGAATCAATTGTGGGTTGAAACAATTCATTATGCAATAAGTTGTCTTAAAATGAGTATCATCACCTATCCTGCACCGGAGTCTTAGCGAGGTGGGGGGTGGATTTTGGTCGTTCGTCTTTGAAAATGCATCACTACTGGAAGCAAATGTTACTATGTAATCTCAATCATGCTCATGGAAACAACGGCTTGACTAAATTTAATTTTATCAAATTAAATTTACGGTCCAGGTTGATTAAACAATTGGTTTAAAGATTTAACATGAATAGCATATGAAAACAAATATGTCACAATAACATAACAAACCCACATACACTAAACAAGGGTTTGTTTACGAAGAGAAACTCAAACCGAGAAAAACACTCCAGGGCCTAGCCTAACATGCCCAATACACTATGAGAACAACATTGTGACACACTCTACTTTCAAGATCTCTAGTACATGAAAGCAAACTATGTGCTTTCGCTACTTGCTCCTTGTTACAATCAGTTACATTTATAAGTAAAATCATTGTTAATGTCATTTTCTTTTTTTAATGAGACCGCTTGTTTTGTGAGAAAGACTTCTTGAAAGTTTGACATTGGAAAAATAAAAGAAGATCTTTACTCACTTCTCTATAAATAGATACTACATTTGTCACTATAAAGTGGGTTCCAGTTAGCTCAACTGGTAAAGTCTCTTGTCGTCGAGCAAGGGACCTGGGTTCAAATCCCGCCTACACCAAAAACCAATTGGTGTCTTGGCCTGATGGTAAGAGCAATCATCATGAGCGGACGCCATAGGTTTAAATTCTATCGTAACTATCAAAAAAAAGATACTACATTTGTTTTTTTGTTATTATATTTTTAGTTGTTAATTTTTGAGATAAATGATAGCGTAAATCTGAATTTTGTTGCTTATTCTGCTTGGAGTTATCAAATTCATAGATATTTTTGGGATTGCAATATATGGGATGTCTTAAGTATGATACAAAAGATAACGGCGAAATTTCTGATAACAATTGGAAATTTGGAAACAATTTAACTACTATTTACCCTCACAAGGTTTTTTGGATGGTTAGATAATACATATCATAATCGTGCATATGATATTTTAAAGAGTGACATTAGAATTACTATACAATTTACTTAATAAACATGTGCGTGACAATTAGATGAAAAAAAACACTGGAAAGCCAAATGCTCATACACTAGTTTGCCAATGGAGTTTGCTTAGTGGTGGTTTGGGTTGTGTTAGTGTTAAGAATGGCTAAAAACAAGAAGTAAACAAAGATTTTACATGAAAACCCTCTTGTGCAATAACAAAGAGGGAGAAAACCACGGTTGAAGTAGATAAATTTCTACTTCGAGTTACTACACTATCTCTTTGAAATAACAAGAATTACAATGGATGTCTAGGTTTCAGAATGATATGAGAAGTGTTGTGTATGAGAGGCTTGTCCCTTCCTTTTATAGGCTAAGAAGAGAGAAAGCCTCTATTACCGGTGGAGAAATGCTATTTGTTGTGGTATAAAACAAAGTTGGTTACATATTGTACTAGATGTAGCTCTCTAATGTCGAGATCATATTGATGAGATCATTTAAACACGACATCTTGACTGTAGACGTGTCCTAAAAGAAGAAGAAATTGTGACCGTATAATATTGGAGGGCATTTCCGTTATTCCAAGGAGTAGAGCAAGCCAATGTCGAGGCAATCTGCTCATGCTATATGTAGAAGAAACAGTTAAGAATAGTGTTAGTATTTGGTGAAACCCTTAATGGCTTGCATATAGCCAAATTTGTGTGATATATGTACATCGGCCTTATTCAAAGGCATGTCGCTATTAGCCATTGGGTATTGAAGAAGACATTTAGCCATTAGACAAATACATATAGCCTTTGATTATTAGTCATTGGTCATTAAGCCATTGACTGATGGACAAAGACCATTGGTCATGTACTCTTTTAACTCTTGTGGTGGCATGCTCATAGACGATGCCAAAAGGCACGTAAATGAGTTCCCTTAGTACAGCAAATGCCATTACTACAACAGATTTTGGTCACATTATAGTTAAATTCTAGCCAACTAAAGAAAATAAAATAACAGCCAGCTAGTGGGCACAAAATGCATCACACACACCACCTTGAGCACCATTTGCATGGGTACTATTTTTGGCTCTATTCACCATTGTCTTCCTCTAATAGGAATACAACACCTTGCCACCTTGTCTCCCCACTTTTGGCTATAAAAGGTGAAGAATGAAGACCAAAAAGAACAAGATAGCAAGAGAGAGTCTTTTACCTGATGGGAAAGAGAAAGAGAGAAGAAGCAAAAGAGAGACTCTTCCTCCATACGGAGCAATTCCACACTTCTAGGAGCTTAATCCTTTCTCTATTATTTTCTCTTTTGTAAACACACATCTCTTGTAATTATTTCCAATACATAATGAAATACTCGACTAGCTTGAGCCCGTAGTTTTCTCCCTCTACGTAGAGGGTTTCCACGTCGAAAACCTTGTGTTTACCTTGCTTTTACTTTATGGGGCGCTGCTGCTTTCACACCATGGTGTGAAACAGTGTTTTCACACCATGGATGTGGCAGCAAATTACTGGGCCACGGCAGCAAGCAGTGCTGCGGGTCCCATAGGTGCAAAGTCAGCTATCTTAATGAAGAATGCACTATCTTTGTTGCCAAACACACTAAAAATTTGGCTTAAAATGGGGCATGGCAAAGCACGTGAGAGAGGCCCACAGCAGCCCAACTGCCCTTTTTTTTTCCCGCCTGTCTTCTTCTTCTTCTTCAGCATGACTCTGACTCCTGAACTGAAACACACGTCCATAGCAAGCAGCAAGTAAAAAAAAAAAAAGACAACTTAGCCGAGAAGATGAAGCCAGTTCTAAGGTTGGATTTTTGAAGTTTTGGTGCTTATTATTTCTTGCCAATAATAATGAAACAGTAATCTTAAACATAGAAACCTTTTTTCTGTAAAACAGTGTTGCTGCCATTGTAGCTTGAGCTTGAGCTTGAGCTTGAAACAAAGTCACCATTTGGAGCAGAGACAGAGACCAACATTTGAGATTTGGAGCAGCATTTAACGTGAGTTTTGGAGGTCCATTGCACTGGTGCATTGACTGCACTGTTCACGTGGTATGTTTTTTTTTTTGCTCTTTTTCTTTTTTGTTAGTTGTGTATATTATTTAAGTTTATTTTTAGTGATAATCTGTACATATTTTGTTGTGTAATAAAAAATGAAAAAAAACAAAAAAAAATTATGCTTGTTTTAGGTGTAGCAAAATATTCATGATTATTGTATTATGGCTATAGATGTTTAATGGGTTTTTTCATGTTATTTTTTAATGATAATTTTAGTGAGTGTGTGTTGGTGTGTTTGAATGTTTTTTGTTATTGATACTAGTCACAATGTAATATTTTAGGTTTAGGTTGTATATCATTATTGGTACATGATAAATTATTTGGTAGAATTTACACTACATGTTATAATTAACTTTGGTATTTGGCTTATAGGTTGTTGCAGTCATGAGTACACAAGAGATGGATGGTGTTAGATCCTTTGGTGCGAGTAATAGTTTTGTGGAGGATTTACCACAGCCTGTTGAGGGAAACATGCAGGAGGATACACCTGAGAGTGTGAGGAATTCAGTGATTGAACCAAGGGTTGGAATGGAGTTTGATTCACTTCAACAAGTCATTGAATTTTATAAGCATTATGCTTATTCGAAAGGATTTGCAACAATGACAAGGAATTCAAGAAAAAAGAAGGGCTTTAGTGAGACTTCTTATGTAAACTTGAAGTGTAACCGAGAGGGAAAATACAGTAGTTCGATTGATGATCCTTCCAAGAAGAGGTCGACGATAAAAAATGCGTGTGAAGCTGGGATCAAAGCTTCGATGGATATTACGGATAAAAAATGGAGGATATTGAGTTTTATTGAGGATCATAACCATGAGTTGAGTCCTAGTAAATCTAGGCATTTTGCTGCTTTTCGGCATATAAGCACGGATACAAGAAGGAGACTCTTGATTAATGACAATGCTGGTGTTAGGATAAATAGTAGTATTAAGGCTTCCGTCGTTGAAGCAGGGGGTTATGAAAATATGACGTATAATCAAAGAGATGTTCGCAACTTTCTTGAAAAGGAACGTCGTTTAAAGTGTAAGGAGGGTGACGGACAAGCCTTGCACGATTACTTCGTTAGAATGCAAGCTAAAAATTCTAACTTCTACCATGCATTGGATTTGGATGATGAGTTACGTGTGCGAAATGTATTTTGGGTTGATGCGAGGAGTAGGGCAGCATACGAATCGTTTAATGATGTGATCACGTTCGACACCACATATCTAACAAACAAGTATGATATGCCATTCGCCCCTTTTATTGGAATTAATCATCATGGTGAATCTATTATACTTGGTTGTGGGTTATTGTCAAGTGAAGACACGGATTCGTTTGTGTGGGTATTTAGGCAATGGTTGCAAAGTATGTGTGACATTGCTCCAAAAGCCATTATCACAGACCAATGCCAAGCAATGCGGCGGGCCATTGAAATAGTTTTTCCGGAAACTGTTCATCGTTGGTGTATTTGGCATATTACGATGAAGTTGCCAGTGAAGCTTGCTGGATTGGAAGCTTATCAAGATATAAAGCATTATTTGCTTAAAGCCGTGCATGATTCAATGACAGTGGAAGAGTTTGAAGAAAAATGGAATCATACCATCACTTTACATCATCTTGAGGAGAATGAGTGGTTGGCCAAGTTATATGAGGAACGGGAGCGATGGGTTCCCGCATTTCTCAATTCCAATTTCTTTGCGGGAATGTCGTCAACCCAACGTTCGGAATCAATGAATGCCTTTTTTGATGGTTATGTACATAGCTCTACAACTTTGAAAGTATTTGTGGAGCAATTCGAGAAAGCAATGCGGAATAAGGTTGAAAAAGAGATTTTATCAGATTTTGAGTGTTTCAAAGGCAAGCTGGAGTGTTCATCATCATCTCCTATGGAGAAACAGTTCCAAGAAGCTTACACCCATGAGATTTTTAAGCGGGTGCGACTAGAATTTGCTGGGAGACAAGGTTGTATAGTAAATGAGCTTGTTAGAGGTAGTGATGAAGTCAAATACAAGATTGAAGATGAAGCATGCCCAGGGAAGCTTTTTGAAGTGAGATTCAATAGCTCTGAATGCTTGGTTGGCTGTGTATGTCGCATGTTTGAGTTTAGGGGGATATTATGTAGGCATGCCTTATTTGTGCTTTCCCAGCAACGTGTGACTATACTTCCTGACAGGTATATACTAGACAGGTGGAGAAAGAATATCAAAAGAAAACACACTTACGTCTCCACTTGTACAGATGATGTACAACATAACCCTGTCTTGGAAAGGTACGAGAAGTTACATAGACTAGCAGTCGGTGTGCTTGAGATAGGGGCTGAGTCTGTAGAGAATTTTAATGTTGTAGAAAAGTTGTTAATTGATTTGAAGGACAACTTTTCTCGTTCATGTGGTAAACAACCCTCGTCTCAGAGAAAGAATAGTGTTGGAGCTGCTCCTGATGTTGTTAGGACTGAAGTTGTAAGGAGTCCTACGGTTGTGAAGCGTAAGGGTCGACCTAGGATGAAACGGCTAAAGTCATCAATGGAGGAAGCGGTTTCAAAACCAAAGAAGAAAAGGAACAATGCCGTTGCTAGGAATCTTGCTCATTCAACATCAACTACTGGGGTACATAATTAAAAGACCACACTTCTTTTAATATCCTAGTCTATTATTGTTTATTAATTTTGGTTTAATTGTGTTTGGATGGCCTAGGTTGGAGGTAGTGCTTATGGAGATTGCTCTACATCAAACATGGTAAGTATAGGTGATTTGCACTGTTATTATTCATATGTAGCAAAGATGTTATTTTGGGGCTTATGGTTGAATATATATATATATATATATATTTTTTTTTTTGTATTGTAGGAATATCCAGTGTCCATGCCACATTCACATGATGGAGTTATACACTTAACAAATCCAATGCCTTCCCAGAGTTTTGTGTCTGAGGTAAAGATATTTGTAATGTGGAAAAATTGGTTATTAAATCCTAGTTATTGCATACTTATTGTACCATGTTTTCTTTTACAGTCAATGTCACAGACTCAAGCTCATGGAAACGAAGACCAAGCCTTAAACCTTCCTTGATTAGATATATGTAAATATATATATATTTTTTTTTGTTAAACGATCCTCCTTTTTTTGTATTACGGAAGGATGCGTTGGTAGTTAGTTTTTTTGTATCATGGAAGGATCCGTCTCAATCTTGTATATCCTCAGCGTTGTTGTTTTTGCAAGAGGAAAGAGAAAGTGTAGGCTCCTTTCATTTCATTAACATACACCCATTGATTGTATTGTTTTTAGCTAGAGTGGATAATTAATGTATTTTGTCGTTCCAATCAATGATAATGGAAGTGCATACGTATTTGAGTGATTGCTAGTGGGTTATTCTAAGTTTTTTATGTATTCAGGTCATGGTGAATTTCATGAATATAGTAATTTTATGAAAGTTATGTTAGTGGTATACTTTGAACCAAGTTTGCAGAAATTGGCTAAGTTAAAACAGGTTTCTGGGTTGGTTTCTGGGTAAAGGCAGGTTTCTGGGTAATATGGTACCATGCACCAAGTTTGTAGAAAGTGTGGACAATTTTGTCCACACTTTAACAAAATTGTCCACACTTTCACAAATTTGTCCACACTTTCAGGCCAATATGAATACTGTTCACGTAGACTGTTCACGTATACTGTTTACATGCTCTTCAAGTGTGGACAATTTTGTCCACACTTTAACAAAATTGTCCACACTTGAAGACCAATATGAACACTGTTCACGTTACTGCTGACGTGTACTGTTCACGTATGCTGTTTACCATGCTGTTCAAGTGTGGACAATTTTGTCCACACTTTAACAAAATTGTCCACACTTTCAGACCAATATGAACACTGTTCACGTTACTGCTGACGTGTACTGTTCACGTATGCTGTTTACCATGCTGTTCAAGTGTGGACAATTTTGTCCACACTTTGTTCAAATTGTCCACACTTTTTTGTGAAGAGTTTACTGTTCACATAAAATACTGTTTACGTATCTCACAGAAAGTGTGGACAAAATTGTCCACACTTTGTTCAAATTGTCCACACTTTTATCAGAAAGAGTTCACTGTTTACGTATCTGACAGAAAGTGTGGACAAACTTGTCCACACTTTTATCAAATTGTCCACACTTTTATCAAATTGTCCACACTTTCTGGGGATGAATTTTACTGTTCACGTGACTGTTTAGTGTTCTAACGTGCATCAAATTGCATGAATTTGCATGGCCATTGCAAGAAAATATAGACATTAATGTCCACACATTGATGCAAATTGTCCACAATTTCTGGGCAGACTTAACATTTAAAATAAACATTTTTCTGGTACACAACACATTTCATTGAATACATTTCACTACATTCATTCATTCACATTCATTCAAATAAGCTTCCTCATTCATTCAACCAAATATTGTCTAATTACAAAAAGTGGTAATGACTACACTACACATTTATTGAATTTGATACCATAATACAACAATAAGGCCCACAATTACAGCAAGTCCTATTGTTAACAACTTCTTCAACGATTGGATGTCATCACGATGTACTGGTTGGACCATATCACGCATGCCACGCATCTCTGACTGAAGTTGATGCAAGTCCAGTAACAGTTGTGATGCATCAAGCAATTGTGATGCATCAACCATGGATTTAGAACTGGTTGCTTGTGATATCTCTTCCATTCTTTCACAGCCAGCTCGTTGGTTGATGGGCAAACACCAAGAAAAGAAACCGCATCGGTTGGCAGCACAACAATAATACAATTTGTTTTTGTTTAAACTTGATTCTGAAATCCTAACTGATGCTCTTTTGCCACAAACACAGTCTAAATTTCTAAATCTCAGCCCATCTCTAATTGCACTATTTACTGATGAGGAAGACATGTTTGCTGCAAAGGTATTAAAATATGAATTTATATTATTAGGTTATTAAAAAATCATATAATATATTAGTTTATGTCAAAAAGCTTAGGGTAATATTAAGGGTTTGAATTTAAGTTTTTTTTTTTTTGATAAAAATATTATTTAAGTTGAATAAAACATAATTAGGGTTTTAAATATTAAAATTGTCAATATGATTTAATTTGAATAGAATATGATGTAATTAGGGTTTTGAATATTAATCTTAAATTTGAGAAATGAAATTAATAACAAAGAGAGAGAGAGAGAGAGAGCATACCGTATTCACAAAGTTGATTGAACAAAAGAGGAAAATTGAAAACAACCAGCACCCCCACCAAATTTCGGTCACAACCCAGTAAAATTTGGTCACAGCCCAGTAACAAAATCACATCCCACTGTTCAGACACCTAACACGCAGTGAAGATGGAGTGAGATTGAGAAGTCTGAAGATGGAGTGAGATTGAGAAGTCTTGTAAGCATTTAATGCTCTCTGCCAACCCAAAGACAGCAAACCCGAAAAGAGAATGGAAGAAAGATTAAGAAAACATAGAGGCAGACAGCTAAGAAGAAGAAGGAAGTTCGGGTTTTGTAGCTGAAACAACTTGAGGGGGTTTTTGTAGCTGAAACAACTTGAGGACTCTACCTTCTAGCCGAAGAACACTGCAGCAGGGACGTGCAGCTCGAAGGAGAGGACAGTTCAGGTGATGGGATTGGCACAAAGTGTGTTTAGAAGAGATCACATCAGCCGGTCTTTAACCAGCTAAGATTGGGCTGGCTGGCTGTTGTTAGAGTGATACTGTTCAAGTCTTTAGTTAGGAGAAGTATATCCATGCCGTGTCCCATGAGAGAAGTTGATTTAATGTTTTTTTTATTTAATGGACCCACATTGATGTGTCCTTGTGTTCAGAAGATCACATCTTCTGCTCAGAAAATCACATGAAAACAACGTGTGCTGTGTAAAAAGTCTGGTCCAAAGTTCCTTGGAACTATCTGCCGTGTAAGAGCATTCTCAATGGACATGCTAAAATTTAAGCTAAAATTTAGTTTAAAACCCTACTTTTTCTATTTTAACTTACCATTTTAAAAAACACTCACATCCGATTCTCTGTTCTCAACTCTATTTCAATTAAATATTCATTATTTATTTATTTTTTATTATTTCCTCTAAAAGTCATATATATATGCCCATATATAATCATTAATAAAACTAGTTTATTAAATTTTATAATCTATATTTTCTATAGTATAATATATATTAAATATTTTTTTAATAAGTCTCATTTGATAAATTTTTAATTTTTTCATGAATGAGTAACTACCCATAGCATTCATTGTGAAAGAAAAAATGAAGTTGCAACATTCATTGTAGCAATACATGTATTATTAATGAGGTCCAAGACAAAAATATATATATATATATATATCTTGACAAAAAGAAGAAAGGAAAAAAGAGCTTGACAGCCACGGGAGAGAGGAGCGGAACAGAACAAAGGAAAAAAAACAAGGGAAAAAAGGAAGAGAGAGAAAGGAGCGGAACAGAAGATAAAATAATAAAAAATAGAAATGGCAAATGAACAGTGCAAGGCATAAATGCCTTGCAACTATAGCAAAAACTTATTTTAGCTCACGTGAAGCATGTCCGTTGGGAGGCCTTTTTTGTGGTTGTGGGCTATATTTGAGTTTGTTTTACCTTTTAGCACGTCCATTGGGAATGCTCTAATAACAAACAAATTGCTAGTTCAATTGCAATGCAAATTTGCATTTAGATTTAGTATTGTGTGTTGATTTAATATTTTATTTATTTATAAAATTTAATGGATATTATTTATTTATAAAATTTAATGATAAGATTAAAAGTGAATGTTGAAACTTTTAATCTTAACCATTCAAGTCATACAAGAATTATGAATACATTTTATATGTTTAAAAATGTATTTTATTTATTTATAAAATTTAATCTTAACAAACAAATTGTTTAAAAAACTTTGCTGGTATTAATACAGTTCATACAAGAATTATGATAAACATTTTATATGGTTTGCTTTTGTGGTTATAAACACAATTTTATGTTAGTATTATAAAAAGAACATTAGTAGAAGATACATTTAATAATTATTGACAAAAGTTGCATTAAATTTGTTATAAAGATTTCGCAGAAATTTTTAACATTTAATAATTATTGAGAAAAATTGTAAATATTCATTCAAATATTATTATTAATAAAAAGATTGCAAATAATACAGTTAATAATTATTGACATCAAATGTAAAAAATAAATTAAGAAAATGTGACTTCAAAAAGTATGTATAAGTTAGGTTCAGAAGTTGTAATTTTAAAATACGTGAAAAAAAATGTATTCAGAATGAGAAAATGAAAAAATAATTTGAAAAAAAGGTACAATAATGTATTTTGTGTATGTTAGATTCAGAAATTGTAATAATCATGGTTGAATATGTTAGATCAATATTTGTTGTTAACTAATTTATGAATTTCTTCATTACAATATATAACTTTTTTCATTTATAAATGATAAAATGTTAACTTCAATTAAAATGGAACTTTAGAAAGTATTCTTAACTTATACAAGTAATATAATGTAATTTAGCAAAAATAATAATAACATAACAATTTTTTTGATATTATGCATAGAGTATATTTGGAAAACATGTGTCATCTTAGTCATCCACCTCTTCTCCATTAGAATAACCTCCTATCATGTGTCGTCATCATCAATTATATCTTATATATTCAATGGTTAAGTTATAGTTAGCTACAAGGGAAGGTATAAATCGTGTGTTGGTCTCTTCCTCGGATCAACCCTAACCGTACCATCCGCTATAGATCGGGTGTTAATTGGAACCATAAGAAATATCCAACACTTTCCTGTTTGGATCAGATTTGCTGTTCACATAGAAGATGACCATCAGTATACTGTCGTATACTTTAACTATACGGGTTTGTTCAAAAACATATATGGTGAGCCAGAACGAAGTAGTACTAGTGTATAGACAATTCTTAGTTATATAGTACTGTATGGAGCATTACTATATGGATGATTCTAAGTAGAAAAATATTACAATTTGTTGTTTAAATATGTTACTCAAATGTAATCGTACTACCAAGGTGGTTATCAAATGTAAACACAAATACTAATAACATTGTATGACATACGTTTTTAATACGTTAGTTTGTATAATTAAATTACATAAAATATCAATGTTACTTTTCCATAACTAAGTTCTAAATTATTGAATTCCAATGTTCTACTTATATTTTTTGAATTTTAATATTTTTATTATAATTTTTTAATTTTTTGTCTTTACTGATTTTAATATAAAAAAGTTATTAGATCTTATTATATGTATGTATGTTAGTGTCGAGTGTCGAATTATAATTTTTTCCCCCTAACTAAAATTTAGATATTATATATATATATATATTTTAATTTAAAAAAATAACATAACTATTTTATTCATTAATATGTACATTTTTTTGGTAATTTATTGATTAATATTTACATGTAAATTAATTTAATTGATTAAATATTTAATTACTTAATATTTTAATACATACATTAATATATGAGGTTACAAAAAAAGCCCAAACCCAATGTCATATAATAACCCATAATATATATATTAATATTATCTGATGCTGAAAAAAGCCCAAACCCATTATCATATGATAACCCATAATATAAGGTTATTAAAAAGCCTAAACTCATTGTCATATGATAACCCATATTATACAGTAAAATATAAGATTACTTAAAAAGCCCAAACCCATTATTATATAATAACCCAATATATAATATATTAACATGCCAAAAACAAAAGCCCAAACCCATTAATCCACTTAAACCAAACCAAAAAAGAAAGAAGAAAGAAAGCAAACCAAAAAAAGAAAGAAAGAAGGCGGGTCCAACGTGGGCAATTTGGTGGGAAAGTTGGTCCCCAAAACGGCGTCGTGTGAGCTTTTGGGGGGAAAAAAAATGGCCAATACGGCGTCGTGTGGGCTTTTGGGGGGAAATTAAAATGGCCAAAACGTTGCCGTGTTGGGCTTTTGGGGGGAAATAAAACATTACAAAACGCTGCCGTGTTGGGCCTTTTGGGGGGAAATAAAAATTCCCAAAACGGTGCCGTGTTTGGGCATTTGGGGGAAAGTGGTCCCCAAAACGGTGCCGTGTTTGGGCATTTGGGGGAAAGTGGTCCCCAAAACGGTGCCGTGTTTGGGCATTTGGGGGAAAGTGGTCCCCAAAACGGCGCCGTTTTTGGGCTTTTGAGGTGGAAAGTGGTCCCCAAACGGCGTCGTTTCTTCGAGCCTGCATGTCAGAAGCTTCCTCAACACGAGTACACGACGCCCTCTCTTCTGTCTCTTCGAAACTGAAACAAACAAACAACAAACAAAAGTGTAACTGTTAGAAACTGAAACTGAACCTCTCCTCTGTCACAGTCTTTCCTCTCCCTCTCTTCACGTGCAAACATTCCCAAGAACAAACTACACTCCTATCAAACACTCAAACTTCCCCAGCGTGACCCATTCCCTTGCACCCGTAGACACAAAAGCAAAAGGAAGTAAGAAACAATCTTCGAAAGAGAAAGGTGAGAGCCCAAACTCATTTTCTTCTGTCATTTTTTAATTTTTTGTGAGTTGATACTATGCTTGCCATTTTGTGAAATATTTTGACTTTGGTTGAGGAATTTGCTAAGTGTGGACAATGTTAGGGTTTTGTGGACAATCTTAGGGTTTTGTGTAGTCACTTTGTTAATTTTTTTAAATTTCATTTATGTGATCTGTTTTAGTTTGATTCTCAATAATTATTTCTGTCCATTAAATTCATTCTAGTGGAAGTTTTTACATTTGCTAGCTTGTCAGTATTAGAGGGTGAAGAAAAGAAACTTGATTAGCATCATACAAGTAAGATTCTTAACAGCAGTGTTGCAAATAAACTTAGATGGTTATATATTCTTTTTATACAAACAACTATGTGGAGGATTGAGGAGCTTTGTTCTGCTTGTGGATGTTTTTGTGGTTCTGGACCTCTGGTGATGATTTTATGGTTTACAGATCATCATTTTAAATGTACATGTTATTGAAGCTCAAATCCATCCAAAAAATTTACTTCTGAACATGATAGCTTAGTCTTGTACTTTCTGCAATCACTTTTTTCTGTCTCCTGCCTTGCTGTCAACATGACAAACTTGGTGTTGCATTGTTTGCTGGAAATTGTTAAGCTTGTCCTTGATATTTGTTTGTCTTTCTTAATATATGTGCACAGTTTGGCTTTACATGGTTCATACAAGTAATTGCTATTCAAATACTCAAATCTTATTCTTAATATATGTGCACAGTTAGACTTTACATGATTCATACAAGGTTTTAAATATTAAAATACTCAAATCTAAATGCAGGCCCTAGCTTAGAATATTGCATTTCTTGGTTGGACTATGAAATTTACAACCTTACTCATGAAATAAAAAATGTACAGTCCTGTTCCACCTTTATCGGATGTCCCCTAAAGAGACAATCAACCTTAATTATCTCTATCTTTCAAGACCCAAAGAACAAAAAATCCTATCTTTTATGAAGGTGAGATTTGATCTGTCTATAGTTCCACTTCAAGAGATGAGCATATTCTCTTTGTGATGATGTAAATGATGTGGTATAAACCATGCCACAGGTCAGACCTACATATTGAATTGAAGCAGAAATTAGTTAAAAGCTATTACTTTCTTAGCCAGTGGCAAGTTCCTTACTGATTTCAGTTAATGGATATTGTTGTATGAGCATATATAAAGGAATAAGAGAGTTCCATGAAGAAGATAAATAAAACAAAACATGTTTAAACTGTGATTAAAATGTGGACAATGTTAGGGTATTCTGGACAATTTAAGGGTATTCTGGACAATTTTCACTTAATGTTCTCTTTAGAAGGCACTTGCACTTGCACTTTGCACTTGACTGCACCTCACACTTTCACCAACACTGTTAATGTTAATCTTTATGATATCTTAGACACTATCAAGAGCCTTACATCTACACTTGTGGCTTTCTGATCCTCTCTGCTGTAATGATTTTTGCTGTTATATCCAATTCTTTTAAGCAATGATTTTGCTGTTATATATATAACCAATTAGCTAAGATCAATCATTTGTAATATGTGTTTTCTCTTTCTTATATGATCAAACAGCTTCTGTTTATGTGGTGCAGGAAAATATAATTGAAATTGCATTTAGTGTGAATTAAGCGGTTTATTGTTGGATTTAGTCTATATTGGTTATATATATAAACATACACAACATTTATATGGGTTAAGAGACTGGCACTGATTTGACTTTGGGGGTCAAATTAGAACCAAAATTGGTTTATGCAAGTTGGGTTAGCTCAATCTGATTGAGTTGGAAATTACTGTAGAACCAGCTGAGAAACATGGAAAGAAAAACAAACCCAAATGAGTTAACTAAGAGAGAAGACAAATGAATACCTGTCCAGCCATGTGTGCCAAGTACTTGTATAGTAAATATAGTACTAGTGATGACTGATATTGTTTTTTTATTTTTTATTTTTTTTGTGTGTGTGTGGTCATAGGTTGACTTGAATGTGACAAATATGTTTGGAATGGCCACAAGTTTAAACTGTGATTAAAATGTGGACAATGTTAGGGTTTTCTGGACAATTTAAGGGTATTCTGGACAATTTTCACATTTTCTGTATAATAGTGCTTCAATTGGCATACATTTTATACAGCATCCTTGTCTTGGCATTACTACTAGGGTAAAGATGATTAGAGTGCCAAAAACAGAAAGAATAAGAATTTGTTACATGTACAACACATGAAACTTGTTACTACATAATGGAATAGTGTGAATCCTACAATAAATCTATTGGTATCTTTGTGTGACATGCTGGCTTCAAGACATAGTGTCTTTGGATGAGCTTATTCTTGTTAGCATCTATCCTCTATATCTTCTTGTTTCTTTTAAAGTGAATGATTTTATGAGATATTCTAATTCTATGGATTTCCATTTTGCATGTGGCCAAGGCAATGGCGAGTATTGAAGCTGCACCTCGTATTCGCCATCAGTGCAGTGTTACCAAATTGATGGAGGTTAACAACACCTTAGCTGAAGAATGCAAGAGCCAGCTGCAAACCACTCCATTTGGGTGGTTGCTGAATCTCCACTGCAACATCGAGGCAAGTGGACGGATCCTTGAAGTGATGGCTACAAGGTGGAATGCCGATGCACGTGCATTCCAAGTGGGTGATAGGCTCATACCTTTCACCCTATATGACATTGCCCTCATATTGGGGTTGCCTGTGAGGGGAGAGCCAATTGATTTGAACCAAGCTCATTCTGGGGGGTCTATGGTGGAGAAATTGTTAGATAGGCATTTGAAGACAACTTCACCAGACCGAAATAAATTGGTGACATTGCTCACCAAAACTTCCATACAAGTCCCAAATAGGGTTAGGTTGTACATTGCCCTAGTCTTTAGTTATTTTTTGTTTCCCACCACCTCCAAAAAAGTCAACCCAAGCCTCCTACCATTGCTTGATGATAGAGCCAACCTAGGTACATATGCATGGGGGAAGGCAGTGTATGACTTCTTGGTTAGTGGTTTAAGCCGCGCAGCTTCATCGATGCAAGCGAAAAAAGGTAGAGGCAACTTGCACATTCAAGGTTGCACTGCCTTGCTTCAGGTAAAATTTTTTTTATCCTCATTGTTTACTCCACAACCATTCTAAATTTTGTTTTATTCTTAAACTTGCCATTGATGTCATGATTTTTGCAGATATGGGCATGCGAGCACTTGGGGGTTGGTTCGAAGAATGCTGAAATTAACCAACCTTTCCCAAGATTTTTAGCATGGACGCACCAAAGAATGTATACTAAGAAGGCAAGCGAGGCCTTTAGTAAGAGTGCCAATGTAAGTATCTTACACTAAAGTTGCATACTAGTTTAATAAACATGTTAATATCTTATAAAGATCTTATATGTTAGTATTTTAGCGTTCTAATTCATATATCTTGTTGTTTGCAGGTGCTGTCCGTGCTTGTAGCAATGCCGTGGGAGCAAGACTTCAACGTGGTAGAAGAAGCCATGGAGACCTTGCAAGAATCCCATGGCAGCTCGCACCCAATCATAGTGAGGGCTGATGGGGCTGGACCAAGCTCAATTCCTCAAGCGCCGTCCAATGAATTGCAGCTAGAGCTCCAAGCTGAGAGGGCTGAACGGGAAGCTCTAGCACGACAAGTTCGGCGCTTAAAGGACGAGCTTGACCATGTGAAGGGTTTGGTGGCCGCGGTCCTAGAGAATAGCCCCACTATTCAACAAAACCAGGCCGCAACCTCACAAAACCAGCCCCCACCCTCACCCTCACAAAACCAGCCCCAACCCTCACCAAACCAGCCCCAACCCTCACCAAACCAGCCCCAACCCTCACCCTCACCAAACCAGCCCCAACCCTCACCAAACGAGCCCCAACCCTCACCAAACCAGCCCCAACCCTCACCCTCACCAAACCAGCCCCAACCCTCACCAAACGAGCCCCAACCCTCACCAAACCAGCCCCAACCCTCACCAAACCAGCCCCCACCCTCACCCTCACAAAACCAGCCCCCACCCTCACCAAACCAGCCCCCACCCTCACCCTCACAAAGCCAGCCCCCACCCTTACCCTCACACAGCCAGCCCCCACCCTCACAAAGCCAGCTGCCCATTCAAGCCCCCATTGTGGACTTGCCAAGTTCACCGTCCAAGGCTGCCAAGAGAGGCAAAGCTGCCAAGAGAGGCAAAGCTGCCAAAAAGAAGGCCAAGGTGGCGGTGGTGGACGTGGCAAGCTCACCATCAAAGCAAGACAATGCAGGGGAGGCAGCTGCAGCTATGGTGGATTTGGTGAGTTCACCATCAAAGGGGGCTACTAGTGTGACGTATGCAAGGGCGAAAACACGAGCCCAGAAGAATCTAATGATAGTGGCCCCCCATTCGGAACCAGTTATAAATGAGGTACGTGTGTTGTGTAATGATAAACTTAATTTATGTACTCCATATGAAAATCACATATGAAACACTATGAATGACATATGAAAATCACATGTGAACTAACTTTATGTACTCCATATGTTGTTGCTTTATGTTGGGTTCATATGTCATTTAACTTTATGTTGGGTTAAATGCTCATGCTTACTTTATGTTGGGTTAAATGCTCATGCTTTAACTATTTTTTTGATTAAAAATCACATATGAAATAACTTAATGTACTCCATGTTGAAAAATCATGAGCAGTGGGTGGATGCTCATTTCCTATACCAGCCAACAGCTGCTGATGAGGCTGTCTTGGCTGATTTTAGGAAGAAATGGGGGGCTCCGAAAAGGCGGGGCACTAGGAAAAGGTTGTAACAATCTCTTCTTTCAATTATGTAATGATTTATGAAGTGATTATCAATATTACCTCATACTGGTTTATAACACGTTTAAAATTTTCTAGGCCCAACGAGGTTGATAGCAATGAGATGGCAATCTCGACCGACACATATGACCTCACGGGTCGAGAGGTGTCATCATTGTTAGCTGATCAAGCTCAGGACGATGGTTCTAGGTGGATATCCACCGCGGTAATTACATATTCATTTTGCATTTTAGATCCTTTATTTATTGCATATTTGAGACATGAGTTTTACAATTCCACATCGTTTACTAAGCAAGTGTGACACACGCAGGTGGTGGACGCTTTTAGGGATGTCCTTATGCGAAAACTCACCCAAACCGGCCATCCTCCACCGTACATCAACTTCGTAATAAGCGTCCATGGCGGGGTAAAATAACAAAATTTCAACCTTGGCCAATACTTGTTCATACTTTTACACTATGCATGATGTCAATACAGTGAGCTCTTTCAACAAATAACTAACTATGATTTATGCAGACTACGATCTTGGGTATGGCTCCATCAACCTCAACACAAAGAGGGAAAAGAACAAGAAAGGGTAAACAACCCATCCAAGATGACCAGCCTCAACCAGAAGCCGTGTTCCGCCCTAGTTGGGTACGCTCAATGCCGACAAATTGCAACCGGGTAATTATAGAGACCTCCAACTTTCATTTTGTCAAAAACTGTTGTTACATATCTATTTTCATGTGTATGACCTACCCTTTCGTGTTTCTTAATGCAGATTTTTGCCCCAGCATGGCACAATGGCCATTTTGTTATGATGGTTGTAGATTGTCTACAAAAAGTTTTCTATTTTTTTGATTCTTTGCCTACTGCAGCCCGTAGAGCTTTGGCACCAACATTGGTAAACACTTGTTTTTCAATTTCAGTTTTCTTGCTAACCCAGTATTATATCCCACTGATACTACTTTTTGCTGCTTGCATCATAGAGAAAAGCTTTGGAGCAGATATGCATGGAGAACTTGAAGCATACGGATGTCCATACATGGCTCCTACAATACAAGGATGACATACCAACCCAAGATAAATATGCGTAAGTACCAATATCTATCATGACCTCAAATGTAATTGTTGCTATGTTGGTTCTGGGTTCACTTCAATGTTATTACCATTTACCAGAAAATGTGGACAATAATGTCCAAACTTAAAGATAATTGTCCACACTTTCTATGGATGTTATGGATGTTACATAGGTTGTTGGTACATGTTGGTTTCTATGGATGTTATGAAAAATAGTTACAAAAAAATATAAATAGCTTGTTGGATGTTATGGTACATGTTGGTTTCTATGGATGTTATGGTACATGTTGGTTTCTATGGTACATGTTGGTGTCAATTGAGAAACAGTACAAGAATCCAAAAACAGTCCTAAATAGCTTCATTTCAGAACATGGAACATGAAAACAGTTTTAGGGTGTACCTGCATCTTCATGATATCTTGTTTACTCATCCTTTCTGAGAGAGAGAGAGATAAATTTAATCAAAAAAGAAAGGAAATGGGTCTTTAGGGCTGAACCTGTAAGCTGAGAATAGTGAGACTTAAGAGGTGGGATAAGAGAGAGAGAGAGAGTGAGAGAGTTCAAGGGCAGTTGGTGAGCATTAAAACACTTATCTTTAAGCTTTGTCTTTCTGTTTCATGGTGTTTCATGGTTTTTT